>CM036542.1:16216257-16671118 GCA_020745685.1 Tautogolabrus adspersus | reverse complement strand
CTTACGAATAAATTGAAAAATACGCAACACCCCCCCCTTATGAAAAAGTTGAAATTTTGTTGTCGTTAAAAAATTGAAAAAAACGCAACACCCCCCCCTTACGAATAAATTGAAAAATACGCAACACCCCCCCCTTATGAAAAAGTTCAAATTTTTTTGTGGATAAAAAAATTGAAAAAAAAGGAACACCCCCCCCTTACGAATAAATTGAAAAATACGCAACACCCCCCCCCCCCCTTATGAAAAAGTTGAAATTTTTTTGTGGATAAAAAATGGAAAAAAACGCAACACCCCCCCCTTACGAATAAATTGAAAAATACGCAACACCCCCCCCTTATGAAAAAGTTGAAATTTTGTTGTCGTTAAAAAATTGAAAAAAAACGCAACACCCCCCCCTTACGAATAAATTGAAAAATACGCAACACCCCCCCCTTATGAAAAAGTTCAAATTTTTTTGTGGATAAAAAAAATTGAAAAAAAAGGAACACCCCCCCCTTACGAATAAATTGAAAAATACGCAACACCCCCCCCCTTATGAAAAAGTTGAAATTTTTTCGTGGATAAAAAATGGAAAAAAACGCAACACCCCCCCCTTACGAATAAATTGAAAAATACGCAACACCCCCCCCTTATGAAAAAGTTGAAATTTTGTTGTCGTTAAAAAATTGAAAAAAAACGCAACACCCCCCCCTTACGAATAAATTGAAAAATACGCAACACCCCCCCCTTATGAAAAAGTTCAAATTTTTTTGTGGATAAAAAATTGAAAAAAACGCAACACCCCCCCCTTACGAATAAATTGAAAAATACGCAACACCCCCCCCCTTATGAAAAAGTTGAAATTTTGTTGTCGTTAAAAAATTGAAAAAAACGCAACACCCCCCCCTTACGAATAAATTGAAAAATACGCAACACCCCCCCCCCCACCCCCCCTTATGAAAAAGTTGAAATTTTTTTCGTGGATAAAAAATGGAAAAAAACGCAACACCCCCCCCTTACGAATAAATTGAAAAATACGCAACACCCCCCCCTTATGAAAAAGTTGAAATTTTGTTGTCGTTAAAAAATTGAAAAAAACGCAACACCCCCCCCTTACGAATAAATTGAAAAATACGCAACACCCCCCCCCTTATGAAAAAGTTCAAATTTTTTTGTGGATAAAAAATTGAAAAAAACGCAACACCCCCCCCTTACGAATAAATTGAAAAATACGCAACACCCCCCCCTTATGAAAAAGTTGAAATTTTGTTGTCGTTAAAAAATTGAAAAAAACGCAACACCCCCCCCTTACGAATCAATTGAAAAATACGCAACACCCCCCCCTTATGAAAAAGTTGAAATTTTTTTGTGGATAAAAAATTGAAAAAAACACAACACCCCCCCCCTTACGAATAAATTGAAAAATACGCAACACCCCCCCCTTATGAAAAAGTTGAAATTTTGTTGTCGTTAAAAAATTGAAAAAAACGCAACACCCCCCCTTACGAATAAATTGAAAAATACGCAACATCCCCCCCCTTATGAAAAAGTTTAAATTTTTTTGTGGATAAAAAAATTGAAAAAAAACGCAACACCCCCCCCTTACGAATAAATTGAAAAATACGCAACACCCCCCCCTTATGAAAAAGTTGAAATTTTTTTGTCGTTAAAAAATTGAAAAAAACGCAACACCCCCCCCTTACGAATAAATTGAAAAATACGCAACACCCCCCCCTTGTGAAAAAGTTGAAATTTTTTTGTGGATAAAAAATTGAAAAAAACACAACACCCCCCCCCTTACGAATAAATTGAATAATACGCAACACCCCCCCCTTATGAAAAAGTTGAAATTTTGTTGTCGTTAAAAAATTGAAAAAAACGCAACACCCCCCCCTTACGAATAAATTGAAAAAAACGCAACACCCCCCCCTTACGAATAAATTGAAAAAAACGCAACACCCCCCCTTACGAATAAATTGAAAAATACGCAACACCCCCCCCTTATGACAAAGTTGAAATTTTGTTGTCGTTAAAAAATTGAAAAAAACGCAACACCCCCCCTTACGAATAAATTGAAAAATACGCAACACCCCCCCCTTATGAAAAAGTTAAATTTTGTTGTCGTTAAAAAATTGAAAAAAACGCAACACCCCCCCTTACGAATAAATTGAAAAATACGCAACACCCCCCCCTTATGAACAAGTTGAAAAATACGCAACACCCCCCCTTGTGAAAAAGTTGAAATTTTTTTGTGGATAAAAAATTGAAAAAAACGCAACACCCCCCCCTTACGAATAAATTGAAAAATACGCAACACCCCCCCTTTATGAAAAAGTTGAAATTCTGTTGTCGTTAAAAAATTGAAAAAAATGCAACACCCCCCCCCTTACGAATAAATTGAAAAATATGCAACACCCCCCCCTTATGAAAAAGTTGAAATTTTTTTGAGGATAAAAAATTGAAAAAAACGCAACACCCCCCCCTTACGAATAAATTGAAAAATACGCAACACCCCCCTTGTGAAAAAGTTGAAATTTTTTTGTGGATAAAAAATTGAAAAAAACGCAACACCCCCCCCTTACGAATAAATTGAAAAATACGCAACACCCCCCCCCTTATGAAAAAGTTGAAATTTTGTTGTTGTTAAAAAATTGAAAAAAACGCAACACCCCCCCCTTACGAATAAATTGAAAAAAACGCAACACCCCCCCCTTACGAATAAATTGAAAAAAACGCAACACCCCCCCTTACGAATAAATTGAAAAAAACGCAACACCCCCCCTTACGAATAAATTGAAAAATACGCAACACCCCCCCCTTATGAAAAAGTTGAAATTTTGTTGTCGTTAAAAAATTGAAAAAAACGCAACAGCCCCCCCTTACGAATAAATTGAAAAATACGCAACACCCCCCCCTTATGAACAAGTTGAAAAATACGCAACACCCCCCCTTGTGAAAAAGTTGAAATTTTTTTGTGGATAAAAAATTGAAAAAAACGCAACACACCCCCCCCTTACGAATAAATTGAAAAATATGCAACACCCCCCCCTTATGAAAAAGTTGAAATTTTTTTGAGGATAAAAAATTGAAAAAAACGCAACACCCCCCCCCTTACGAATAAATTGAAAAATACGCAACACCCCCCTTGTGAAAAAGTTGAAATTTTTTTGTGGATAAAAAATTGAAAAAAAACGCAACAACCCCCCCTTACGAATAAATTGAAAAATACGCAACACCCCCCCCTTATGAAAAAATTGAAATTTTGTTGTTGTTAAAAAATTGAAAAAAACGCAACACCCCCCCCTTACGAATAAATTGAAAAAAACGCAACACCCCCCCCCTTACGAATAAATTGAAAAAAACGCAACACCCCCCCTTACGAATAAATTGAAAAATACGCAACACCCCCCCTTGTGAAAAAGTTGCAATTTTTTTGTGGATAAAAAATTGAAAAAAAACGCAACACCCCCCCCTTACGAATAAATTGAAAAATACGCAACACCCCCCCCTTATGAAAAAGTTGAAATTTTGTTGTCGTTAAAAAATTGAAAAAAACGCAACACCCCCCCCCTTACGAATAAATTGAAAAATACGCAACACCCCCCCCTTACGAATAAATTGAAAAATACGCAACACCCCCCCCTTACGAATAAATTGAAAAATACGCAACATCCCCCCCTTATGACAAAGTTGAAATTTTGTTGTCGTTAAAAAATTGAAAAAAACGCAACACCCCCCCTTACGAATAAATTGAAAAATACGCAACACCCCCCCCTTATGAAAAAGTTAAATTTTGTTGTCGTTAAAAAATTGAAAAAAACGCAACACCCCCCCCTTACGAATAAATTGAAAAATACGCAACACCCCCCCCTTATGAAAAAGTTGAAATTTTTTTGTGGATAAAAAATTGAAAAAAAACGCAACACCCCCCCCTTACGAATAAATTGAAAAATACGCAACACCCCCCCTTGTGAAAAAGTTGAATTTTTTTTGTGGATAAAAAATTGAAAAAAAACGCAACACCCCCCCCCTTACGAATAAATTGAAAAATACGCAACACCCCCCCCTTATGAAAAAGTTGAAATTTTTTTGTGGATAAAAAATTGAAAAAAACGCAACACCCCCCCCCTTACGAATAAATTGAAAAATACGCAACACCCCCCCCCCTTATGAAAAAGTTGAAATTTTTTTGTGGATAAAAACTTGAAAAAAACGCAACACCCCCCCCCTTACGAATAAATTGAAAAATACGCAACACCCCCCCCCTTATGAAAAAGTTGAAATTCTTTTGTGGATAAAAAATTGAAAAAAACGCAACACCCCCCCCTTACGAATAAATTGAAAAATACGCAACACCCCCCCCCCCTTATGAAAAAGTTTTAATTTTGTTGTCGATTAAAAAATTGAAAAAAACGCAACACCCCCCCTTACGAATAAATTGAAAAATACGCAACACCCCCCCTTATGAAAAAGTTGAAACTTTTTTTGTGGAGAAAAAATTGAAAAAAACGCAACATCCCCCCCTTACGAATAAATTGAAAAATACGCAACACCCCCCCCTTATGAAAAAGTTGAAATTTTGTTGTCTTTAAAAAATTGAAAAAAACGCAATTGTTTATACACAGTAATCCAAACTTTTAATCCTTAAAGGGATTCTTCTGATGAAAATTCTCTTTTCTTTGGAAGATTTCATTTTGTTTGTTGTTTAAGCAAAGCAGACATCAAGTTGTGTTCTAGTTGTGTTGTTGTGTGTTGATGAGTTGAGTAGTTTAATTTTTTTTTGTGCTCTTTGTTGTTGAGACAACAATTTGCCCAGTTGAGAGTGTAACCTCATAATTGTTGCATAGCCAGCTGTCTGAGAGGCGTGACTTCCCCCGATCCTTAGAGGACTTGAGGTGTGAATGCTCCCGCCTAGCTTCCAGGATAGAGTTCAGTGATCAGTTTAAATACTTAGATCAGCTCTGCTCTCCTGTTGAATTTAGCTTAGCAGCTTCCAGAATAGAGTTCAGCGATCAGTTTGAATACTTAGATCGGCTCTGCTCTCCTGTTGAATTTAGCGTAGCAGCTTCCAGGATAGAGTTCAGTGATCAGTTTGAATACTTAGATCAGATCTGCTCTCCTGTTGAATTTAGCTTAGCAGCTTCCAGGATAGAGTTCAGTGATCAGTTTGAATACTTAGATCAGATCTGCTCTCCTGTTGAATTTAGCGTAGCAGCTTCCAGGATAGAGTTCAGTGATCAGTTTGAATACTTAGATCAGATCTGCTCTCCTGTTGAATTTAGCTTAGCAGCTTCCAGGATAGAGTTCAGTGATCAGTTTGAATACTTAGATCAGCTCTGCTCTCCTGTTGAATTTGATTTAGCTTAGCAGCTTTGCTAACAGTAATCCACTGGGTTTCTGTTTTACCACATTAAATGGGTACCAAGACCCTATGTGGGCCAGGAGCTAAGACTCCTTTTGGGTCAGACCACACAGCTCTGCAAGGAACTGTTTCTGGTCTGACGACGCACCTCTCCTTAGAGGAGATTGCCCGTCTGAATAGCTATTCAATTAGCATTTGTGATAAAAAGTTAAAAGAGCTAGGTGATCAGGCCAACCACAGAGCCAGGATCACCCCCAACAAAGATATAATGTATGCAGAAGACATACATCAGGCAGGGACCAAGGCTCCCTGCGGATCAGACGATCCACCCCCTCAGGATGGAGTTGCTGGTCTAATCCACCTCCCTTTAAAGGTCGACAGTCTGAACTCCTACACCCTCAGCACATGTGAAGAAAAATTAAAGGAGTTGGTTGAGTATATGAATCATCCAACTGGGAAACCACAGTGCACAATTTCAAATGTTGTAGCCCAACTTCTCCTCCTTTATCAGAGCAAATCATATTTGCAGAATGTTAAACACCTGGCACAGCTAGCCCAGGTGCAAGAAGATAAACAGATCCTACGGGACGACTTCGGAAGAATGCAGGATAGACTTAAGACCTTGCAAGATGAATGCAAGGACCTGCAGGAGGAGAATAAAATACTGCAAGAAAGCTGCAGGTTGGCCAGACAGATGAAACAAAGTGTCACGGTACCCAGAATTCAGGAGGGGCAGGTACGCACCGCAGCCCCCGGGTCAGCTGAGGAAGCCTCAGATGAAAGATGGGATACTGAACCAGGTCCCTGGAGGAGGGAGACAGACATGTTGCAAGACCTGGAGGAAAGGAGAAAGGGCCGCCAAGTCGACCACGGCAGAAGGGCGCACTCCTCCTTTAATGACCCTGTAAATAGTCTGGGTGTTCGGGATGAAAACCGTCCAACCTCTCCAGACCATGAAGCCCCGTCAAGCGGTAATGTCTCACAGTCTAGTCACTCCATACGCTTCGAGCAGGGGGGTCCCCCACCCCGCAGGTGGAGGTACTTTCCGCCCCCTAGAGGTAGGGAAGAGTCAGGGGCTACAACAGGTACCGAGCAGTACCCGTCCCGCGATAGACAACAACATCTGGGCCGGACACTAACCCTGCTACCGTTGAAACATGCAGACTACCCTGACAACCATAGGGCTTATGAGTCTTCACATGACTCAGACAACTCTCACCAGCCTTTAACTCATGGTCTGCGGACCAGACAAAGTGCCCCTACTTTCATGGAGACACTCCCGCCAAAGGTCCGATCCTTGCAGAAGGAAAACGAATCCCTTTGTCAGCACTTACAAACTGCCAAGCAGAAAGTGTTAGACGTGTTTGAGCTAATTCAGGGAGCACAGGTAAGCATGGAGCAAGAGACATCGTCAGGATATGACTCTGATCTTGGACCAAGCCCCTTAAGAGATCAAACAACCCTGCTGAAAAAGCTCAGTAAAGAACCGAGCAGTCAGGATACTCCAAGGACTGAAAACAAAGACTTCGACTCTGGAGCCCCTCCCCTTGAGAAAATGCTCCAGACAACTGACAGCTATGACACTTTTTCACACCTTCACAGGTTTGAATCACCCCAGGGGAAGGGGGGTGACTTCTCAGCCCAGAAAGGCAGAGATAACATCAGGCCCTCTTCTGCCACACTTGAAGGCAAGAAATTGCCTCGTGCTATGAATAAGTCAAAGAGACCACGTCGCCGGCAGAAAAGACGACAGAGCCAGGGGGGTGAAGGATGGAGCCAGCCACAGGGTAGGTTCCAGCCTGATGAACCGATCACCAAAAGACCCGAACAGAACTCTCGGGATGGCCAAAGCCCAAGACAGAAGGGTAGGTATAACCGGAGTTCCCAAGAGCTTCCTAAGGAAGCACGTTTTGAGCAGTCAGATGGGGAACATGATTCGGAGTGGTGTGACAGATGCAGCAACAGAGGTGGTAAGATGTGGCAGGCCTTCAGCCCTTACTTTCTGACTCCACATCGGGGAGGGGGGGAGTAGCCTCCACTTCAAAACCCACCAAAGTCACTCTACCGATGCTAACGTTTCTTAGTTTTGTGGCCTGACATAAGTAGTGAAACACATAATGTACACGTACATTACACACCTACATGTCAAACACCACCCCACAGGCTTACTCCTGCTCAGTCTAGCCCACAAATCAGCGTCTAAAACTCTCACTTTTCCTTTCCTTCTTCCTTTCTTCTTCTGATTTTTGTTTTGTTCTGGGGTTTATTGTTTTTCAAGAATGCACCTTGAACAGCAAAGCTTTGCAAATGCCTGAATATGTTTTAATGTTTATCGTTGGACATAGTTAGACAGTTTGCCCAGACTTTGCCTCAGTAAATGCCCAGACCAAATGCCTCTTGAATTTATGGACTGTTTGCTAAATAATCTTTTGAACACTTGTCTCCAAAATACATGGACTGTTGGCCCGTAGTGCCCTAAAGACCGTGACCTGCTTCCCACTCTTCAGGCCAAGGGGGGGATATTGGGGCCAGCCAGAATGCCAGACAAAACTCAGGCCTGTGTCCCTTTTTGGAGAAGACTGTGACTGGTAGTCATTTACCAGGATAAGGACTCTTACTCCCAGCATGCACTGCAGGGATACTCCCAGCATGCTTTGCAACACCTAACACATAGGTGTGAAGTTTAGGGTGAATAAAAGGAGTTGTATCCCATTGTTCATTCTCTTCAAATGCTCTCAGCATCAGAGGACACAACTCCTCTGATCTCCGTCCGGAGATACCCCCTCCCTCACGCTTTAAAGCACGCTGCTCTTTGTTTGAAAGTTGGCGCACACTCGCAGGTTTCCCAAGGCCTCCAAGGAAAGTGATCCGGAATCCCGAGCTCTGATTATCCATTGAACGCATCTCGACAGAGCGTCTTATTCATAAACCGAATTAAAACGGTTTATCCAGAGACTGTAAAGATTACGTCTCGTCCCGTCCTGCAACGAACAGGACATCCACGGAGATCACCTCGCTCGACGGAGAACACAACTCGCCCGCTGGGAACCACAGCCGCCATCACAGCTAACATGCACTGAAACAGACTGGACATCTGCTTCCATCACCGGATTTTTCCTCTCATCAACCGCGGGACATAACGGTTTACAAGTGAGGCTTAATTAGGTCTGGGCAGTTAGCTTTAGAGAGTGTATTTAATAATTGATTTATTAATGGGAAACTGGGGTAATATTTGCTTGTCATTTGACCACTGCGTCTCGGGTTTTACTAGTTTAAAACCTCTTGTGTTGTCTTGTGTGTGTTTCTCTGTGAGCTCTAGCGTTAGCCGGGTTAATATCTTCATGATCAGGAAGACCAGTGTAAACACCGTCTAACTTAAATTCGGCCACTGGCTTCTGGTATTGAAGTTAATTATTCCCGAGTTGTGCGCAAGTTCCAGACTGTGATTCAGCCTCTTCAGGCCTCTTTTTCTCCCCCTCTCATGCACACACACACACACACACACACACCTACACCTTTTGGCGCAGACGCACATCTGGAGACCGACTCTGAGATCGCGCCAGCACACACATAGGCACACTCACACATATAGGCCTGTACACTCGTAGTCGTTCAGACGCTGCAGAGACAGATCTTAACTCGGTCCCGCCAGGCTAGACAATAGACCAAGCTGGAAGGCCTGTGTTGAGTGTCCGCCATCACGTGACCACCACGTGGTTACGCCGCCATCTTGCTCCCTCTCTCTCCCCCTCCTTTCTCTCTCTCGCTCGCACACACACACACACACACACACACACACACACACACACACACACACACACACACATGCCACTGTTTGCTTATACTTTGTTTGCTGTAGTTTAGTTTATAATAGTTATTTGTTTGATTGAGGTTCATTGATTGACTTGATGTTTCTTTGTTAAATAAACTCTGTTTTAAAGAGCAGTTGTTTGTGATTACTGGTGTATTTGCATTGTGACATAAGCTGGGTGCAAGGGCTTTGTGTTCGGATTTCAAGCCTTCAATTTATTAAATACAGATTATTAATCAATAATACTAGTATTTAATTAATTAATTAGAGACTGATATTGTAATATTTGGTTGTTCTCTGGTTTCAGAGTGGTGCCCCTTCTAGGTTTATTAACTCAGTTTAATAATATTGTTGATCTATATTAATAATTAAACAAGGCTAATTATTAATGTTAATTTGATAACCAAATGTTACTTTATAAAACCCAACAGAAATGTTGCCCGCGTATGAGCTCCTTTAACCCCAATAACACCTAGCAGCAGTTCTGTTGACAGTATTGTTAGGTACTGGGCAGAGTGTGTGTATATGGCACCATGTTGGATTTGAACCCTCTTTAAGTAGCTGGATAATGTCTATCAGCCGCTGCAGGGCTCCTATCACAGAGCACGATTTCACTGGGCGACTTACCTCTGTTGTACGACGGTAACATAATTTACGTGATACGTAAAATGCATATATAATACATAAAACAAGCAATTAAACAAATACAAAAGTGAAACTTTTAGCTGTTATTGTATGTGAACCGTAGTGTGTTGTGTAAATTGATAGTATGTTGTTTGAAGTAAAAGTGTGCTGTGATAAAGAGAGCATCTTTGATGTAGAACCAACATCACTGTTCAGGTGAAGCAGCAGGCCAGTTTAATGAAGAGACCAGGTAAATTATCCTTCATATTTGACTGTTAAATCATGTACTTGCACAACAATTTGATTTTAAAAGCAGAATCTAATGAGTTTTTGAAGAAAGTCTAGCATCTGCTAGTCCTGATTACTTAATTCAGTGTTTATGATATCTATAATTAAGGTTTTAAACCAGCATTAGTGGGATTAAATGCTTTCTAAGTTGTGTTGTGCCTAACAGTGTGGCAATAGACAGAAAATGGCTGGTCATCACAGAGGGGAAAGATTCAGGTTGGGTCCCCAGAGGAGCCAAAATTGCGATTTTAAATTTTTTTCGTGAGTGTTTCATATTTCAAGTGATTTTTGTGTGTAAAAAAAATTATCATGATTTTAGCAGCTAAAATTATGTCTCTAGGCTCTTCAGAAAGAGTGAATCCCACCAGGCTGCCCCGAGTCAGTGGGTCCCACGGGATAATAAATACTGGTGTGTGTGTGTGTGTGTGTGTGTGTGTGTGTGTGTGCGTGCGTGCGTGTGTGTGTGTGTATCTGAAGAGAGAGACAGATAGCAAAAGCTTCTTCTTTAGGTTCACAACTGTTTGATGTTGCCCTCTAGTGGTACAGCTCAAGTACTTCTTGAGCTTTACCACTAGTTTTTGAATGCATGGGTGTAATTCTTCTTATAACATTTTTGGGGAACATGACATTAAATGAGAAAATATATGTAAATGGTTTGAGGTCTTCTGTATTGCTGTCTTTTGCACTTTTTCTAATAGACTCATATGTTTCAAGGTGATTAAAATACACTGGGATTAACAGACAGTTTAATTAAATGTTAAAAAGTCAAGATTCTGTGTTCATTGCTACGGTAAAAGCTTATCATCTTCCCTTACATTTGGTTTCATCCCCAGTAGATGGCACTGTACACCTTCAATGTGTCTGTGAAGTGCTGCTGTCTAGAAACAGTGCGCCGCCCCCCCCCCCCCCCCCCCAAAAAAAAAAAAAATCCCATATTTCTAAAATGATTTTTCCTTCTTTACTAACCTAGTATTTATTTAATTTAGTGTTGAACTGGGGAGGCCCCAACTTAAAAGCTAACAAATCTTTGCTGCATGAAGCTGGTACTTGTTTGTCTGTGCAAAGGCGTGAACAATAAGTAGTAAAATTTATGAAGACCATGACACCAGGTTCCTCATGATGAAAGATGACTGACCTCCATTACCTTTTTTATGCCTTTTCTTGTTCTTCTCCTTTTCTTAACTGAGTAAACAACAAATAAGACAGGTGCTGTAAATTGGAACCCTCTGCCCTTCTTTAAGTTGCGTTTCTGCGCTTCTCCTAGGTGAAAACTAACATTCACATTCCCCTAATGTCAGTGATAAATGTAGTTCACGGGACCTATAAGCTTCAAAGTAAACATTACTCTAAATATATGGATCTACCAGGTCACTGGTCACCAAGGTTTTAGAAAAGCACCTCAACAACCCCTTACAACAGAAGGTCAGCAGGAGAGAAATATATGTTTTGGCACAAGAACTCCAATTTGTGCCAGTTATTTAAATAATCATTCATTGCAAATCAAAAAAAACATACACTAACAAATCCTTTACAACCTCAAATCTGCTAATGTTGTTGAGAAAATACAAGAGATATTTCATTAGACATCTTTTTTTTTTAATTTAGCTTATTCAGCTCTTCTTATGTGTACATTGGATCTAGTCTGGACTGCAGTTAGTGGATAACTGATTAAATGGGACACTTCACTGGTTTGTAGACAGGCATAGATTGTGTTTAAATGTTTTGTTAAAGAAAAAAAAGATGTTACTTAAATTCAGATATACCAATAGAATTAATGAATGAGAAGCTTATTCGTTGGATATTTTACAACAAGGAGCATCATAAAGTAAATGTACATCACACAGCACTTAGGAAAGGTAATCATGCAAAAAGGACGTGGTCTGTTATTAGGTGTGAAGCAAGCCTCTTAACTTGCGTCATTTTCTATACAAGTTGTGCTGTTTGACTTCAGTTGACAAACACTATAAAATGTACATCCATTGTCCCAAAAAAAAGGAACAGCAGCAGTAAAACTTTTAAAAATGTGACGGAGTCAATGGTTAAAATCATTTTCAAGTTCAAATGTTAAGTTTATTCAAAACATCAACTTGCTGTAAGTCTAAGATAAGGACATTTATCAGTAAGTTAGATTATATATACCTTGTACAGTTTCAGAGTAAGTCCTACCTGTGTTTGTTCTTCTTTCAATGCTCTCTGTGCCATGCTAAAAATAATACCTGCAAAAATGTGGCCTTCAATTTCCATATTTTGTTTGTTTTCACATGAGATCTCCCCCAACTGGCAGCCATGTGTTTTTCAACTAAGAAGCTGTTAAAACAAACATCACGGTGGTACAGATGCAGCACCTCCATGTCTACAGACTCTGACACACAACAGGGTGTCCTGTCAGAGACGTGGAGACTACTGATATTGGAGATGGTAGTTTGGTAAAAAAAAAAAAGAAAAAATAATGTCATGACCTGCGAAAAGACAGAATCAACATTTACTTTGGAAACTTTCCCCCTCTTAACAAGGTAAACTGTAAACACTGTTCACTGTTATTATTCAGGAACAATATGTCCAGCTCCTCTCAACTATGTTGTGGAGTACTGCAGGGCACTGTGCTGGGGCCCCTGATATTATCTTTAAAAATGCTGCTTTAAGGACAGACCCTTTACATCTTATTATGCAGATGATATTAATCTCTACCTTTTATTTTAAACTAGTGATGCTTTTAGGTAATTATACTCCTGAGCTGCCTAAATGATATAAGGGATTGAATGACTGAAAAGAGTTTGTGCTCTCTAGTGGTAACATTTATTGTAAAGTTAAGTCAAGAAAATCTAGGGTGTCTGCGTCAAGATTGTTTTGTTATGTTGTGTTGTGTGGTTTCTTCACCCATAGATCAGGTTTTTTTCAACTTCAATATGTTTATATTATATTAAGAAAAAATCCATGCTCTCCTTTAGAGACACTATTTCGACTTGGGCTCACACATCTCATAAGTGATAGCTTATGTTACCATCAGACACACAACTAACCGTGTACAAAAGGTGGTATTGTCCAATATAATATCAGGAGATTTGTAAGTATTTTTTCAATCTTATGGGGAAGTTCTGTTTATGGCCAGGTCTCCCTTGAAAAAGAGATCCCTGATCTGAACTAACCTGGATACTTTAAAGGTAAAAAGAAACCTGATGATTAAATACAGAACATCTTGAGAAATGTAGTAAACAAATCCTTATGAGTTGAGGACTTTCCAGCTATTGTCTGTACTACAACTGTGCTACTGTGCCATAGCACCACAGCTAAAATGCTAATCATTGCTTCTTTCATAGCCTTATGATTTCTTCCAAAAAACTGTGTTGCCTCCTCTTTTACGCAGGAGGCCAACATGTCTCTTGAAATGCATCCTGAGATTTTTTTCCATAGTGATTATTTTATTAGTGGAAGCTCCATATTGCGTCCATTTACCCTGCCACCCACCAAAGCACACATCTGCCTCCGTCTCGGTGTCTATATTGGCGTACATCAAATAAACCCTGAGTGACAGATTTGTGGTGGCCTCCCAAGCTGTTAAGCCAAACACCTGATGACTACTTGGGAAACAAATTGAAATAATGAAAACCACTCACTTTCATCTGTGAATGCATGAAGGATGTAATGTAAACTGACAATGTGTGCATGCATAAGAGAAAATAGGGCAAAGAGATGGGTTAGAAGAAAAGAGAAGAAGAAATAGAAAGGACAGTACCTGTTAGAAAGTGATTTGTTTATCATACACAAACCTTTAACCTGCACCCTCATTATGTGGTCCTAATGAATGAAAAACAGACACTTTTATCAGGACCTTGAAATTCCATATAAACCAGACCACAACCTCAGATTATCTCCCAGTAACATGCAAACTGTCTCCCATAAGCCACATGTGTCGTGTTTTTCCTCACTGGTTTAAAAACCCAATAGGCTGACATTTCCACTTTGTGTCCAACAACACATACAGATCAACAGTGATTGAAATTCCTCTCAGTGTTTATCACATGAACTTTGAGCAAATAATATTTTTATTTGAAGTTACGTAATTCTAAGACAGGATGCCAAATGCTTAATGATCTGAATAAAACAACATTTGGAAAAAATGAAATGTGAGCTCTGTGGAATTATTCAAGTAATTTGTCTGTGTTTCTTTTGGAGGAGTGTTGATCAAATACATTTCAATGCCTTGTGCTTAAACTTTTGATTTTCTTCACACACAGTTTCTTTTCAAAACACATTGAGAAAAAACAATGTAGCTTCATCTGTGGTTTCAATGAAAACACCACAGAGACAGTTCACCCAAACTGAACTCTGTATGTTCTATTTTTCTGTGCCTGTGATTTCATCAGACGGGTCCAGACATTTTCCTACATATTACCTCAGTTTTATGCAGATGTGACTTGTCCCTAATGATTTTCAGGTGTTCAGTGCTATTGGTTTGTACTGACAGCTGTGGCACAGTACTTACACTGAGAAGTTTAAGTAATACCATAAAAAGCCATTTTCCAGGGAGATGATTAGGGAATACAGCAAAAGATGTCGGAATAAAACAATTTCTAGTTAATATAAAAAAATCCGTATGAGTCTGATGTGCTGTTTGTTTTTCATTGCACCTTTTTTAACAAAAGAAAGTAATTTCTCTTCTAATGACGCAACTTCAAAAACAGTGTTTTTCATTATAGCAAAGTCGAATTGTCCCCTGCATTGTAATCTCTTCAGACAGAAGAAGAATTCTGCTTATGAATGCAGAATTGCAAGGACAATGTTTTTGGTGTCTTTAAGTGTTCAAGTTTCTGTTATTTTGCTATATTCTGAATCGTATTGACCAATAAAGTTTGGGCAGCCTTGGTTCATATGCAGGAAAACAAACTATGAAGAGCACATTACGAACCACAGTCACAACAGTTTAAAAAAATAGCAGGGACATTTTTCCTCCATCCTTATTAGCACACATTATTTTAACTGCACTGGATTTTTTTGTTAAGAGCCCAAATTGAATTTGGGGTCCAAAATTATGAATAAAAAAAGCAGATATACTGACCATAAACTAAAAATATAAGGACACCATTTGTTTTGGCTAATATAAATATACAAAGAACAAAAAATACCTTGTGACTTGGCAATTTCTATCATTAAGTTTATAGTCCTGAACATAGCTTGATGGCTTAATGAAAGGGTCAAAGCAGCAGCTGAATCCTCCACATATTTTGCCACACACTGTTAACCACATGTTACTGTATGATTTGAAAAAACATTACGATGTTGCACTGTACTTGTAAACTCTGAGTGAATCATGCTGACCTCTCAGTAGCTGCATCCAGTGTGTGGCCTCACTAGCTGGCTGACAGCTCGATACACTGCAGCAGAGTCCAACACCAACAGCTAGCGGTTCGACAGCAGACTGCAGTTCAGCTTTTACTGTGAGATCTGTCTCTGTTTAGAAAAGACTGTCAAACCATAGTTTAAAATGGGACTGAAACACTTCCTACCACTGGAGGATGAGGCCTATTTAAGCTTAAACAAAAGATGAGTGTGATTATAAGCGAGGTGTTCAACAAAGGATAGACCACAGACCCCCTCAGGAAGGTACGAGCAGATGAGCATGCAGACAGTCACAAATACACAGCAAAGCCTTTGTACAGTACTGCGTCACAGTTTGACCTCACATCTGTCTCTGCATACTCCATATTTCTTTTAGGCCAGCAAACAGCCTTCCTCTCTTTATTTGATCTCAAATCTTCTTCCATATATTCCTCTACAGCGGAAATATTTCACAGATACCAAAAAAGTGTGTATACAGACTTTCCACCTCATTCTTGCCATTCTGTGCCAAGCTGTCACATAGAAAATAGCTACAATAGCTACAATAGCTACAATTCACTTAGCAGACGCTTTTATCCAAAGCGACGTACATCAGAGAGTAAGTACAACACTAATCCATTCATACACCGCCACCGAAGCAGCGGGAGCAATGCAGGGTTAAGTGTCTTGCCCAAGGACACATCGGACATGTTGCTCAGCTGGGGATCAAACCCTCGACCTTCTGGTTGAGAGTCGACGACTCTACCAACTGAGCCACAGCCGCCATGCATGTTGTTTCCCCCTAGCTTGGAGTTGATGCCAGTGGATCCGGCTTACCTGACAGAGAAGCTGTGGTAATGGATACAGAACCATTTGGACACAATCATCTTATTATGAAAAGGTAGGCTTCGAAGGAGAATATTACTATGTGACTGAGGAGTTAAGGTACCTTTACAATTTGGATGACCGCAATTCAGTAGCATTAGTCAGTTTATGACCTGGAACGAAATCTTCCATTTTTCCATCCAAACACATCAAGGTTCAAGGTTCAAGGTAAACGTTGTCATCGTCGAGGGGCAATTTGCTTTACAGCAAGCAGTGAATAAAATGGGAAAAACTAATAACACACAATTAACACTAAAATACAAACATAAAAGAGGGGAGGATTCACATGATGCTTATGAGGAGATCAATGGTGCCAGGGACAAATTAGTTTTTAAATCTGTTCGTCCTGCATCTAGGCAGAGTATATATGCGGCCAGATGGCAGCAGCTTGTACTGTGTGTCAAGGGGGTGAGTGCAATCACTAAGGATAGCCTGTGCATTTCTTGTAGCTCTGGCTCTGTATAAAAGGGCAACTTCATCAAAACTATACTGCCAGCTATTTTACTGTTCATTCTCACAATTAGTTCTAACCTCCGACATGAAAATTCCTTAGTTTTTAAACAATGCAAATTAAAAACTCTAAATTACATCAAATATCCAGTTCAAGTTACTAAACTGGAAAGTCTAAAGCTTTGTTCTAGCACTTTAAGCGTTAGTATTGAATTTGTCTTGTACATGCTCTTTTTCTCTTTGTTACCTCCTTACGCTTTATGACAATTTGGTTTCTGAAAATGTCCTTCTTAATAAAATTATAATTATTTATAATGTATTGTAACATGATATGATAGTTTGATTTCTAGATGATTAGAAAAATGAAAATACACAAACACAAGATAAAATTACATTTCTTCATCTTTCGATTATGCTCACTTACATTCAAAACTTTACAAACACATTTAGTTTCTGCACTCCCTTTCTTTGAGGATCCAGTCAGCTATATCCCCTGCATCCACATACCTCTGCTCAAAGAAACCAAAACACATCTCTGACCAGATGTGTCCATCTAAGCTGCTGATGAACCAAAGTTTCCACTGTGAAGCTATTTTAGGAGGCTGTTACTATCCTACAGGGGATAAGAGGACTTTCCACTTTGACCTCCATGTAGGGTTTCAAAGGGTCACCACCCACTGTCAGCGGGACCAAAGAATGGGAACCCCTAGACCCATGTGATGACATGAACATCCTGAACAATCCCACATATGGACACTTCAAATGAATGTCGGTTAACTGATAATCATAGAAATAAGTATCATTTTGACTGACTCAAAGTACATTCAAGAATATGTGTACTTTAACAGTACAATTCAATAGACTGAAACGTCACTCTGTGTGTTTATGGGTCCCTCTTTGACAGGATCTCACAATAAAATGTGACTCTTGTCTTCCTCCAACACTGGGCGATCTCTCCAACATTCCTTCCTGTTTGTCGTCATGGTGCCAGCAGGACAGCTCCTCTATATAAGGTCCTCCTGTCCAGAGTGTTGAGCAAGAACGACAAAGAGATCATTACCTTCTGCTTCAACACAGCCAGAGAGAGAGAGAAAATCCTGAACCCAAGGACTCAAATCATCTCCAAGAGACACTACTTTTTGAGACAGCAGATATTTTTGATCCTGCTCCACTTTACAAGAAGATGACTAATATGTCAGAGAGAGCGCTTTTTCTCTTCTTTACAGCACAGGTAGGCAGTAACTGAATACATGATTTGTCTTTTTATAGGACAAAAATTCTAGGTACTCAATTCAGTTTAATAGAGGTATTTTATTTATTTAATTTGTTATTATGACCAATAAGGTTAATAATTTAACATAGAAAAGGTGTTACTATTGAAACCTCTGCAAATCAAACTATTTGAAATGATGAAACACAATGATTTGAATTTGGTAAACATGTTTTAAGCTACTTTTTTAAAAGACTAGTTATATTTATTTAATATAGGTGCAGGAAAATCAGAATATCAGCTGAAATGGAGAAAAAAAAACAACACACTAATTCCATGCAATTAAAAAAAGTCCTCAGATCCAAGCAAGGCCTAAACATTGCATCAACTTTACTTAGTAACTACTGGTGATGTTTGCTAAAGTCACTGTTTGCAATTTTACTACAGAAACATTTTCTCACAAGATAACATCATTTACATAACAAAATGGAGACCAGCTGTCGTACCCTGAAACATTTTTTTACTTATAAGTTTTGTATGTTTTGTTTAATGGTAGTTGTTAAGAACTAGTCATTTTGATTTTGGTTCAGGTACAGAGCAGCTGCAAGATCTACCATTAAAAAGTGTATTTATTACCTTTGTCTCTCAGGTGTTTACATTGGCCCTGTCCCAGGTGTGTCCTCGGAGGTGCCAGTGTCCTAAGGAGCCCCCCATGTGTCCCCCTGGGGTGCCCCTGGTCCTGGATGACTGTGTCTGCTGTCTGGTGTGTGCCCGTCAGAAGGGCCAGGTGTGCTCTGAGATGAACCCCTGTGACACTCGGAAAGGACTGCAGTGTGCATACAGCACAGACATCCACAAGAGGACCGGCATCTGTGTCGGTGAGTGGACGATAACATTTCCAATATTGTATGCATGATTTTAAATATATTGGAAAATGTTGTTTGCACAAATGCAGACCATGATATAAGATTTTTGTCATTACTTTTTGGTGAATTACAGCTTCTTTTAATTGTGAAAAACTAAACAATTCGCAATGATTAACCCACTTTTCTGTATTTTGTCCTCTAGCTCATGAGGGACTTGTGTGTGTGTTGGATGGTTCTGTCTATCAAAACGGTCAGACCTTCTTCCCCAGCTGCAAATACCAGTGTATGTGCCGAGATGGGCAGATTGCCTGTGTGCCACGCTGCAATGTGGATGTGATGCTTCCGGGGCCAGACTGCCCCATGCCACGCAGAGTGCAGGTGCCGGGAGAGTGCTGCGAGAAGTGGGTGTGTGAGCCGCTGGCTGAGGCCAGTGCACTTGGTGGATTTGCAATGGCAGGTAAATATTTTTGGGTGGGATGAAGTAGGCCATTTGCACAGATACACACATAAAGTTGCCTATCGCTCTTTGACGTTGGTGCCACAGCAGTGTGAGACGCAGAGTTGAAAGGTTATGTACATTTGTCTGACCTGATTAACGTGAAGGAGAAGGAACCAAGGAGGGTGTGATAAGAGAAAAAAAGATGAAGGGGTTGAAACAAGAGGAGGAAACAAAGATGAAAGGGAAAGTTTTGTATTTCAGTCTTCAGTGTGAAACAGTACAATGAGACAACACTTTACTACCAATTTAAGCAAATCCGGGATCCTTTTGCTCACAGAATTCTTTAGAAAATACTCAAGTTTTATTTTGAAGGGATTTGCTTTCGAAGTAGGATGAAATTATTTAAAGCTTTTTCCTACCAACACCTTTTCCTGCAGTCTTTAACTTTTAAAACAGTTTGCTTCTATAAGAAGAAGAGGAAAAAATCAAAGATGATTCCCTACCAAAGCCTCATACTTTAGTTTCAAGTTTTTTTTATTTATAAGTTGAATTTAGTTTTTTTCATTTCATGGCCTTTTAACAAGATGACCTGTCGTGTTTCTTCAGCTTATCGTCAAGAGGAAAGCGTGAGCTTCGACAATTGGGACCCCAGCCTGAACTGCATTGAACAGACCACAGAGTGGGGTGCCTGTTCTCAGACCTGTGGCATGGGGGTGTCCACCAGAGTCACCAATAAGAACAGCCGGTGTGAAATGGTTAAACAGAGCCGACTGTGTATGATCAGACCCTGTGACGACCAGCAGGACCAGACTCAGCTGGCACAGCTTGCACCAAAGGTATTTTTTGGATGTTTTTTTGAACAAACTATTATGTTCTTTTTGAGTTTCTTTTTTAGCTTTAGCTTTATTATATGCCACTATCATAACAATTTTAAAGTTTTTTGTTTAAAGAGAGCTCTCGGCAAACAAAAGGCATAGGATTCTCTAGTGATGACTTGTGTCTCTTTGTCTCCCTGCAGAGAGGCAGCAAGTGCCAAAGGATGGTGAGGAGTGACAAAGCTGTCCACCTCTCCTATAAGAACTGCACCAGTGTACAGGCCTACAAGCCTCGCTACTGTGGCTCCTGCACAGATGGCCGATGCTGCACCCCCCACAGAACCAAGACCGCCCTGGTGGAGTTTAAATGTAACGGTAAAACCACCAGGAAGCCAGTGATGGCCATCCTGACCTGTGCCTGCCACAGCCACTGCCCCCGAGACAACGCTGTTTGGCTGCCATCAGAGCTGGGCTACAGCGGCATGAGGTTATAGGCCATAAAGAAACTCTAAATGTGAGGTTATAATGAACAGACGGTCAAGATTTTAATTGATGACCCTTTCTGAACATCCAGGAAAACACGAGTTATATTAACTCTTAATTTTATAATCATGAAAACCTACAATGTTAAGGCCTTTCCCTTACATCATTTTGACCAGAAAATTAGACTATATCATTCTGGTCAGAATCTTAGGTCTAATTTATAAAGTGAGAATCCTCTTTTGAGGTTAAGATAGTAGAGAATTAAATAGCTCTGTATGTCTCTCCTGGAGAGGGATTTCATTGTGTAACATCCTGTGGACAAATAAATGTCATCTGCAATATGTTTAAGTAGAAATAAAGCACTTAAACCTTGTGATACATACATACAGGGTAGAAACTTTTGTCAATAATTCATAACAGACTTCAGTTCTACATACTTAGATAGCTCACATTTTGAGAACAAAGGCTTTGGCAGTGCAATAACCTTAAGGAAACATCTTCTTTCTCAATACATTTAAACATACTGTATACTCAGACAAAGTCAAAAATAATAAATACATTTTATAACCGAACTGTAATCCAGTGGTTTAAATCATCAGTAAAATAGAAGAAGCATTTTATTAACTGTTACCTTTCACCTGCACTGCTATGGAAATCTTTCAACTACAGGACACATTTTTGAAATGTTCTGGACTATGTACTTTGACCTCGTCCAAACAGAAGGCTCAGTCTATGAAAGACCAGTCACTGTAGTGACTTTGTGCCACTTCTAACATCTGCCTGAAAGCCTCCCCTTGTTGTAAAATGCACAATGTCTATTCCCCTCATTATGTTGTTTAAGTAGAAAAGTAGTGCACATGAACAACAGGTATTTTAATAATGACAAAAGTTTTGTAAATACTTGCTGTATAGTTTGACTGAGTGTGTATCAAATACACAACTTTTGAAGAGTCATGTAAACATGAATGTGTATATATTGGAATGTGGTTTCATTTTGCTAACTACTTGAATTATACTCCAAACTGCCTTTTCCTGTATCTGCCTGGATTATCCTGAAAAACTCAACATTTCAAAATAAATGTGTATTTTTCTTACCAATTTCTGATCTCTTTGTTATGACTCAATACTAATATATACTTTCTTCCGGTTGTTTGTTGAGGTGAAAGAGCATCAGGAGACATCATTTACATGTTACAGTCTAAGATTATTAAACTACTGTGAAGAGTTTTTATCTGGTTGTGAAACAGACTGAAATTAGCTGAAATTACTTTATGATTTACACAAGCAATTAAGTCCAAAAAGACTGATTATATCTTTGTAGTCATCTTTAATGTCTGTAAGCGCTGCTGCAGGGTACGTGTCAGATGAGTGTGTTGAAGAAAAAACCTTTATAATGTTTTTCATTAGGACTGATGAAACGTTTGGCTTTTTTAAAAGAAAGCAGAATAAGAATTGACGTTGTACTTACTCATGTACAGGGTTAGTCAACTTTGACACATTTCCTCACAGGAGCTTTAACTGAGGTTTATAGACGGAAATGAAAGTATTAACATGTTTACAAACATTGGTTGTTTTAAATAAGGCCCTGAGATGTGAATTGGTTAACTAGTTCCCGACTTGTGTTCTAAACTAAGTCCAGTACGATAGTCTTTTACTTTGGCTTTGTCAATCCATTTATCTTATTTTCCAATATCTCTGGATTCCAATAATACACATACATTTTCCATCAAATTCAATATACTATGAAAACTCACAACCAATCTCTGATACAGTCAAAAACTCTTTTGCCTCCATACTGTACATATCTGGTAAGAAATACTTGGAGAGATGGCTTTATGCTCCGTAAACCGAGACTCCACACAGTGTTCAAAGTCAGATTAATATTATGACCCAACACGTCTCATTTTAAAATAAAATAAAGGCAAAGAAAACATAAATCACATTTTGGCTCCAACAACCAAAATAAATGAATATAGGAACCAAAAGGTGCTCCTATGAGAAAGAAGATGATGATGATGGTTTTGTTTGATAACGACGATTTTAAGATGGTTTCTATACTGGTAAGAGCTCTGAAGAAAAGCAGTCAATGTTGTGCTTTGCCTCTGTGCAATGCCTGTCAGCACCTGTGTGTCCAATAGGACTTAAAGCTGTTTGTTTGCACTTACTGACATTGTTTCCTCTTTTCTAGATCCTTGCTTGTGTTGTACTTACTCTCTGATGTATGTCGCTTTGGATAGAAGCGTCTGCTAAGTGAATTGTAAAATTGTAGAAAACTTTTTTCTCACATTGTCTTAGCCCTTTTCCTAGAAATGGGCTCAGATCTTGAAACCTCACACATCTGCATTCGATGTGGACCCCTTCCTCGGGATTCCCTTTTCATGTCATCACATGGGACCCAGAAGCTAGCGAAACCCCTGAGCCCCACTGAGTGTGTGTTGACCTTTGAGCTTCCTCCCTGAACCTTACCTGTCGGGTCACAGTGAAAACCCCTGTTCTCCCCTCTGGGATTTGCTGCTGCTTCCTAAAATAGCTTCTGAATGGAAACTTTAGCACATCAGTAGTCTGAATCAGAGGAAGACTGACAGTGTGGTCCACACATGTGGAGTCAGCATCTGTTGACCAGAGTGTGTGTGTGGTAATGTTATGTGTTGGTTGTGTTTGTTGAACCAAGATTTTATGCTGATTCTAGCGTTTTATTCTCTTTTTATGCAGCATGTTAAGACTTCAAGAGGAAGGGGGGAAAGTAAAATTAAAGGATGAACGAGAACACATGGTTTCCATATTTTCACAATAGTGGCATTGCTTGTCTGTCTGATGTTTTTAAACGTTTGTAAAAATGTGACAAGTGAAGAAGATTTGTCAGTAAAGCAACGTACAACATGATAGTTTTGGAAGCATTGTGACATTGAAATGGATTGCTACATAATATTTTATTATGATTGTGTTTTATTTGGATGAGCAATATTTTCTTTCTTTGAATTTACCATGCAACCTTAAATTTCTACAGCCTGCACACAGGAGCAGGCGCAGGCGCAGGAGTTTATGTTCACTGTGAGCTTATAGAATTGTGTTCTTTGAGGAAAAAGTAAATATCACATCAACAGCCCCCCCCCACACACACACACACACACACACACACACACACCTCTGTTCATGTTGTCATATTCATAAAAGCATAAATGGCTTAGACTCTTTACTCTACTCTTAATGTCCCATGAACCACCCAGAGTTGTTTTGCCCTATTCTGCCCTCAGCTGGTGGAGGTCTAAAATTACATTAGAGTGCTACAATCCTCACTTTAATATTCTCCTCTCCTCTCCTCTCCTCACTCCTTTATCTGAAGCAAAAATGAAATACAAAGAGGATAACATTTTAAAACATCTGAAACTAGCTTACAGTAATAGATGTATACATCAAATTCAAGACTTTGGTATAAATTACTATTAAAACTTTAGTATACAGAGATCTGTGGTGATTTGAAAAAACTCTCCATCTTCTGATACTTTCTCTGCCAAAACTAGTTTGTGCTTATAAACATGTGCAATCAGATCACTAAACTCAGAGGGCTGATCATTAGGGAAACTGCTCAACTGGTTTCTGTTAAGGGCGGTTCTTCCTTCACTCAACTGCTGCCTGGGAGTGTGTGTTTTAGTTTGTTTATTTTAGTATTTACTGTCTTAATACCTGGCTGGGATTAGGGATCCTCGCTACTTCCCATTCAGGTTCAGGTTAGGCATCACGTTATCTTTTTGATTCACAGAAAAAAAAAAAGTGTGTTTGTCAGTGTGTGCTAGGTGTGTACTCACTGAGTGGGTTGTGTGTGTGCTGGGTGTGTGTGTTAACGGTGTGTGCTACTTCCTCATTAGACAGATGTGATATGACGTTTGCTTTTAAACATTCTAGGAATGTAAAAAAAAACTTTTACGGCCACATAGTCATGTAGTAGTTGTGAAAAACAAAAACAAAACATGCAGTATCACAATAGATTGTAATTCTGGTTTGAAATATTCAATAATTTTTTTTCTCAGACCAGAATAATTTTATTGGTTTTAATGCGTTCAGCATATACAACATAAACATTTGGTAGGGTTGCAGTGTTTTAATGAAACAAAAACAAGTTTGAGTGATGTGGCATTTATAGACATTCAATGTAATCCACCTGTCTGACAGACACACTTTAACCTCAGCTTTTTGATTTTGTCTTTTTGGTCAACAGGCTGCAAGATCATTTGAGTAAATGATTTAACCTGTGTTACGTTTAGTTTCATACGGAGCCCCTGAAGTCCCCAAAAAAATGTACGCGCACATCATGATATCTTGTGAGCACATCATGACATCTTGTGAGCACATCATGATATCTTGTGAGCACATCATGATACAGTATCTTGTGAGCAGAAGCACAACATTTTTTTTTTTTTTACTTTTTGGGACTTCAGGGGTGTGTCAAACCTAAAATAGCTTATTTATTTTGTCCACATGAGGGCAGCAAAATTAAGTTCTAAGAACAACATTGAAATATCACCTTTTAAATGCTGAAATTGTTAGATCTTAATAGTTGTTTAATTACACATCCTGTAGTTGCAGAGCAGCATTTGCTCTTATTTGTAGTCTGGAGTCTGATGTTTTTCCTACATTCCTTTTACTTGTATCTCTGTTGTGCTCCAACCAAGTCCTGAGGAATACATATCTGGCTTTTTAGCAGCTAAATGCTCTGCTATGTTTACCAATTATACATAATTGGGGTCTGTTAACAAACCCAATGGCATTGCTTAACTTCAGATCAAATAAGTAAAGCTGAAATAAAATGTATAGAAAATACTTTTAGAGGAGACTGAGAGTTGTATGGATCAGTGCTGCAGTACTTTTTGATGGATCTGTAGTTTTTCTATGCAGACAAAGTAATCACTATATACGCTAAATGAGATATATATCACAAGAAATGTCTGCAAAGCTCTCTACAAAACAGTAAAAATGTCGGTCAGGGCATCGTTACGTTATAATTCAAAGAAACCGACATGTTTGCTGTAGAAGTACTGTACACGTTACATGTGATAAAGCCTGCAGCGAGAAAATCCTGCAGCACAGGTTGAGCTGAACATACTGAAATTGATGACATAAAAGGTGTTCCCCTTAGCCTGCACAGACACACACTGTGCTTCTGTTTACTTCAGCTTCAGCTCAATAAGCAACAATGTATGAGTCTGTGTGTGATTGACAGAAGTTAAATATAATGCAAGTATCTGTGAAACCAAAGGAATGTCCTGCACACACAAAGGAGACAACATTTATGAGATGCTTTCTGTGCCACGCAGTGATGACAGGTGATGATGTGGGCCGGACCGATCTGATCAAATGCTTCTTTTAAACAAACAATAGAAACCACAGACACATGTAAACACACACACACACATAGAGTAGACACACCTGGTTTGACAGCAGACAGTTAAGGCTCAGCTGGTGAACGCACAATGACGCCTGTTACGAAGATGCTGCTCAGCCTCGCTCTCCTCTCTCTCCTCATCTCACCAGGTAAGAAAACATACTGCAGGGCGAAGGGGGAAAGGGACAGGGCACTCTTTTTCAGAGTGGGAACACTTGTGGGGTTTTTAAAGGCTAACAGAGGCTGGGTCAAGACATCAAGGCTTTAGTATGGGAGCAGTGACATAATGTGCCTGAAGCAGATCCAGTGATGGCATCAATTTCAGGGTTTAAAAACAAACAAAATGAAGACATTACAATCCCTGCTCCTTTCCTGAGAAAGTCTGATGCGTTATGCTTTTAATGACATGTTTGGATTTTAAAAAAAAAAGTATAACTCTACTCTTCACAGTGAACATTTTAATATATCAGATTTTCCTGGAAAACACATTTTTAACTTTAAGCTAGCAACTGGTTTTGATTGTACCTAAGAGTGAATAAGGGATTTTTTTCAGCAAAAGTTTTATTTTTTTACAAGGGTAAACTTTGTGATGGAGTGCTGCTCTTTGTTAATGACAAATTATCCAATTCTGTCATGTTAAGGCAACTTTCTATTTTAACTCTTTGCCTAAGTAGTTGCTGTAAAGGTGTTACCAACGTTAAAGTTGAATTATAGATTAAAGTCAACCAGGAACTGCAGTAAAAATTAGTACATTATTTTTATGACATCCTCATTTCTAAGTGATTTTGATTTAGTTCTCCTTAGATGTTTTTGTTTAAACTGTGGGTTTCATCACAACACCCGTGCACCCTAAATGTGTGTGTGTTCACTGAGATGCTGATTAATAGCAGAGCAGAACAATAAACTCTGAATGGGAGGAACAGTAGGCAGCTTCTTTTTGAATACTCACCAGTCTTTATAATTAAAGAAACAAGCCCAGCCAGTTTAGACATGCCATCTATGGGAGTATCTGTCTTTCTATTTAAGGGCATTTCTTATGTGGCTTTATAATGTCTTCATAAATGTTTCTGTACTTCTATAATTTTCGTTCTCTATACTTACAGCAAGAATATCATATGCATCTCAGGCTGCTTGGATTTAAATGTATATTAACAAACTTAATTTCTAGCATTGTTGATTTTAATAAAGGAGCAGATACTAAAGAGGATGACTTGAATTCCAAATGCTTCCTTAAAAAAAAGGGATATACTGTACCTCTCAACTTCTAATACACTTTCTCTTCATTAAGTGTCTGAAAATCGAAATGCACCACAAAACATCATGACCTCAATGAGACGGTGAATACAAAGTGAAGGGGAGATTAAACAGATTAGGTTGGTCCCTGGTCTGCTTTAATCAGCTATAGGAATATGCACCTCACCATCAACTTTATATAGAAATGTAAATATACGAATGTGATAAATATCCATGTCAGTTTTGGGTCTTGTGTCCTTAAAAATAAATTATATCATTATAAATGCTATGTTTTCTCTTTGAATTGTGTTTCTGTTTTTGCCTTGTTTCTCATGGCTGCAGTGCTGTCACTTGACTGCTTTGTGTGCACCGCGTCCTCCACTAATGAAGTATGCAACCAGAACACTGCGGAGTGTCAGGCGCCACAGGACACCTGTATGACTGTTGTGGACATTTTAGGTAACGTTGAAAGTATCAGATGTAGGATGTTAAAAAACTGCAAATTTTTAGGCTTCAGATATGCAGTAGTTTCTAGCTGGAGTAAGCATTACTCCAAAAAATGTGAATGCATAGAACTTCAATCAAAACTCACTCCAACTTCCTGTTTGTGTGTGTCGGCCAGGTTCTGCCAAAGTCATATTGAAGAATTGTGCGAGCCAGGCAACGTGCAATGGAGCCGCTGCCTCCGCCTCTGTGGACATAAACGGGAACGGGAACATTGTCGACTGCTGCAACAGTTTTAACTTGTGTAACTTCAGCGGAGCTGAGTCTGTTCACATTCACACAGCAGTGCTGCTTCTTACTGCAGGTGTGCTATTCCTGCTGTCATGCTGATATCAGAGAAGTTGCAATATAACTATCATGTAAAGACTGTTTAGTCCTGGAAGTCTTTTGGCAACATACAGCTTGTGAATACTATTGTTTACAGTTACACGGTTGTAAATTATTGACAGTAACCTGACGTCCTTTATGTTGCTGTACAGAATGCTCTTAACGGTTTGTTAAAAAAAGACAATGGTTGGGGTGCCGGTATTGTAGTGGTTAGTGCGCGCCCCATGTATGGAGACTACAGTCCTCCAAGAGGGTGGCCTGGGTTCGAATTTGACCTGTGGCTCCTTTCCCGTATGTCATTTACCACTCTCTCTCTCTCCGATTTCTGACTCTATCAGTCCTGTCCTGTCACAGTCCTGTCTTTAAAGTAAAGGCAGAAAAAGGCCCAAAATAAACCTTTAAAATAAAGGTTTTCGATGTAGCCTATGCTCAATATTTCTAATGAATGTTTCGAAACTGCCTAAAATTACTTAAACGTACAGTATGTAAAATCCGCCGCTAGCGGGCTCTCAATCAAAACAATAACAAAAGATGACGTTGAGGCATGCGGTGTATTATGGGAAAAAAACGAACAAATCAATACGAACGGGCGAAACTGACCTGAGAAAGACAGTATGTGTACTGACGATGTATCCAAGTATAATTTACATGACGTTTTTATCACAGCAGCACATACAGTAACAGAACGGCAGCTTTCAGTAGCAGCTAGCGCTAGCTTATGCAGCGGTCTTTGACGTAACATCCGGTGTTTCCTTTACAACGATCAACATTTCCTGTCTATCGTGGCGGCTCATCATGGCGGCCGCCTACAAGTCACGTCCCGTTACAACTATAAAATTACGGATTTCTCTGGCTTTGATAACTTTTGGAAATATTTGAGGTGATGTAAGTACTAAACTAAAACATATATATAACATGGGTTTAGTCAATTTTTAATTTAAGTTAGATATTTTAACGTAAACATTAGCGTGCAATTCCACATACTGTAACTTTAAAAGGGTGTAAATCAATTTCCATACTGTATTTAAGGTGCACTATGGAGATTGTGGAGTGAAATTTGAAAGTTGGAGAAGTAAACACTTTTATGCTATATTTTCTAAACTAAATACACAAACTTTATTCAAAGTAAAAAATGTATCTCTGTACACTCTTTGGAGCTAAAAAGCTACTAGGAGATTATGGTTTCACTGTTGCGGGCCCCCCACCATAACTTCTCGTGTAGCATTTTATCTTCAAACAGTGTTACAGGGACCACATTTTCCTCTGAGGACAGTTTGTGTAAAGGGTATGAACATATACCACAGAATCTGTACACTTCTCCAACTTTCACATTTCTCTACCAAAACTACATAGTGCACCTTTACAGTAGTTAGACTTTTCTATATAAAAGCCAATAATTGTCTGTGCTTCATTCATTAATTCAAAACATGCTGTCCCAATCAAGGCATAAAATATCTTGAGTCAAATTGTCTGTTTTAAGACTTCAAATTACAAAAACCGTCTGTGTGTGTTTCTGATTATTTGTTTCTAAAGAAGTTGCTGCTTTTTTTTGGTAGTTTTTTTACTCTATTCATTCAAAATGTTATGTTGAAAACATGTTTGTTGGAATGAAATGTTAACTATATGAAAGCAACTCTTGAAAAAAATAAAAAGAAAGTATAAAAAAAAAATCAAATTACAAAAAACAAAAACTCCACCCCCCTACATCTGTCAATATGTAAACAAATACCTCTCATTCTCAAAACATCACACAAAAAAACTGAAAATGAAGTACCTACAAATAAATATTTATCATGAATAAGAATGTGGTCAGTCTGATTTCCATTTCGTCATTATTTTATTTCATTGTTTTTTTTCATCTATTTGACAAGATGGCTGATTTCGCTCAGAAGACAAAATAAAAACCAGTGTTTACTAGTACGAGTTCTGTACAATTCACCAGTGATACACACCAGTATAGCTTACAATATACCAACATGAGCAGATTTACACAACAACAAGGAGATAAAATAGATTGTTTTTTTGTTTTGTAAGCACTTTTTATCCCTGTACCACCCAGGTTATTGATGATGTCATCACTGGCTGAACATGAAAATCCAATCTGGGTTGAATAGGGTTCAAAAGAGTTTTTATTCTTTATTTTGGTGCTGTGCAAATATGCTCTCCATACCAGTATACCATGCTATACCAGTACAGACACCAGTATATTTCATATAGGAGTAGGTCAAACTCCATGTGGGGTCAGTATTAACAAAGACACATGTGATCTGCTGTATTTTCTGTTGCTTTTCCCAGTCTCAGGCTCCACATGTGTTTGTTTCCCTGTTGTTAGAAGGGGAAATATCTAAGGAGTTACACAACTGGGAAACTGGGATTCAAAGCACAAAGGTTCCAGTTCTGAGGTTTGGTTGTGTTCCCGTGTGTTTGAGAGGACAGTTCAAGGTGTTACATCAGTCCTATTTGAGGAGAAACTGACCGATATGGGACTGTAGGTAAGGAGTAAGGAAGAGGAAACACTCAACTTACACAACAAAATTGTAGATCAGTTTCAGACAACGATGTCCTCCTCTTGCCTCCTTGATGAACAGGAAGTATCAAGTCGTTCAGACTTCAAAATCCACCTACTATTTCTTTTTTTTTTTGCTCATCAGAGTCAATGCTGGGATTGATTATCAGTACAGAGGAAGAAGAATGTGACAGAGGAAAACGACACAAAAAAACATGGAGCCAGCCGACATAAAGAGTAGACTAAAATGAGTGCTTGTAGGGAGTTCCCTGTCTGCTGTGATTACCCAGACACAGTTGGATTCTTCACATTAGGAGTCTTAAAAACCTGCTCAGAGAAGAGCTGAGGAAGACTTAAGGAAGGAGAAAATGATGAAACAAAACAGAAGAAAAAGTAAGATGAAAAATGAGAGAAAAAGAGAGGAAAGAGGAGCATAGTGTTTTCTTTCTCAGGCAACAGTTTTTTCTTCCTGTCTGTTCCTCCGTCTCCTCCTCTGCAATTTCTGAGTCTATAAATAAAACCTGGTGAGACAGAAGGAAGACGGGAACGGGTGGAAGAGAGAAACAGGAGGAGCAGTGAAGGGCGGAGGCTGCTTCTCCAAACGTAACCGCGACTTGTCTTTACTTGGTTGAACAGTCCAAACAAAACAGCGCTTGGTCTACTCATTCGAAATAATCCATGGCAATGCAGAGGTATTTCAACTGAGGAGAAGGTTCACATCCAGGGGGTCAAAACACACAACATCAACACATGTACTGACATGGCTGCTGGCTGACTTCTGAGTCAATTCTCACAGGGAAGTTTCATGCAGATATGTTGCAGATCAAACGCAGTCTGATCAGCTTCTGTTGACTTTGCTTGAGATCCACCCGATGTAAACAAAACATCATCCACTTGCTCCAATGATAGGGTTACTGTCAGAGGGTTTTAAACCGTTTAAACTGGGGACCCCAGGAATCAGGCTCATCTTGGGTCCATCTTTATATTCCAGTTCAGAGAGAGTGAAGCTGCCGAGACCCTGATTCAGGAAGTGTTGTTGCTCTGTTCTTGTATTAAGCGAGTCACAGTGGTGGAGAGTTTGACACAGGATTCAACATCTAAGGATTTGTCACGGATTGCTGTAAAAATGCCAGAGCCACTGTTTCCTCCTTTGATATAAATCAGTCAGCTCCAACAAGTCTCAAATATCATGATTGACGTCACTCATCCAGGAGTCTTTATTCATTTTCCTCCACTGCTGACAAGAACCACAATGATGCTTCAGAGCAGACCGCCTCATGTTGGTCAGCCCGGCTCTCGTGGGGCTAGTGTGGGCGGGACTGAGCCATCATCTTGAGTCGTGATTGGTCGATGACATCCAGCAGGTTCTTTGCATCGACCGCAAGAGCGTGAGCCGCTGTCAACATCTGCTTTTTATAGTCCTGCTGGAGGCTAGGACAGAGCAAAAACATTCACAAATTAAACTGCCTGTTACAAATGAGATGAGCAGTCAGATTTAAAGAGCAACTATTAGAACTGTATTGTCATTCTAACTTTGGCGCCCCCCTGTGGTTGCATGATTCAGCCACAGTGGCAGACAAATGATCTCTTTCCCTCTGGCTGTGGCCTTAAATTGACTAATAATGTGCCCTGTGATCGACACCATACACTTTCCTATACACAACAATGACAACACTAAATGAAATTTGAATATATATTTTAATATCTAAACCTACCTGGTCATCACATACTGTTGGGCTAACTTCATCTTCCCAATTAGCTCCGCCAAGTCAGAGTTCAGGAGTTTCTGCGCCATCTCTATCTGTGAATGAAAAGCATGTTTGTATAAAATCAACACCAGTTAAAAAAAGATATATTATATACTTTAAAAACACTAAATTAAGCATGTGAGTGCAAGCACATGGTAAGTGACAGTGCGTTTCTTTACCTCTCTGTGTGTACTGGCTGGAAGTTGTGGTAAAGTCTCATCCACTGTGGCCAATAACGTCCTCAAGGCTAGACCTACATCCTGAACACAACAGACACAGAGACATGACTCAGGAGAAAAGAAAAGGTTCAATTCAAACAGAACAGTAAGAATGTGAATTAAGGAGACATTTAAAAATACGTTATGCTAAATAAACATGAACATTTATCAAAACACAAAATGTGATTAAGTGTTTCTTACTCAGGACTGGATAACCAGTGGGGATCCAATAATGTCATTTAAGAGAGTGTAAGACAAAGCAGCTCACGAGAAAGCATCAAATATTTAATCTCCTCAATTAAAGGAAACAGCTATTGAGGGCACAAGGTCGTGTCTGTAGTGTAACAGATGATTAAAATGAATTATGTGGAAGTAGCAGTATCATAATTCAGCCCCCTGTGGAGCCATTTAAACTAAAACAAGGCTTCACAGTGCTGGAGGATAGAGAACACTAAATCATATTGGCAGGACAATGTAAATATTTCCAGTGCGTTCAAGCTGTAAGGTCAAAGTTTGCAGCTCAAGAGAGAAACATTGACAGATTAACGGGCCTCTGAGGAACAGCGATGAATTTAAAGCATTTGAAGAGGGAGATAATTAAGAGGGTCTCCTTTTACCTTGACCATGGGAACATATTCCTCTGGAGGAGCAGGCTGAATCTTGCTCGACATCTCAATCACAGCTTTGACCAATCCCGTCACGTTCTCGTACACTTTGTCGTTGGAGCGGTCCAGATTGGCCGTGGGGGGTGGGCTTATCTCTTGTGGCTGCAGCTGAACCAGGGGAGAACAGAAATCACTGAGTAACAGGTTGACTGAGTGAACACAGAGCCACAAGTATGCGTGGAGACTGAGCCGTGGAAATGAAACAAAAAAACAGGGTGATAGGATGCTTGTGAAAAATATGAGCTTCCTGATGTCTACGTTGAAGTAACAGTGATTTTTAACCATTCACTATTTAACTTTTCATCAAGTTAACATTAAGATTATGGCACTTATGACACAAGGCTCTCCCCGGGCACAGTGCCCATATCAGTCATCTATCTCCACTCAGCTCCTGGAGTGAGTAATCAGAACACCCACACATGTGATCTATACTTCAAATATTAAAGATTAAGTTCACATGAGAGATCGTTTAGTTGAAACACCAGATTAATAGAAAATCAAGCCTTTTCTTAACCTTTACATCAGTATGATCAAAAAGCATTTTCCAAAATTAAACTATGTATGTACCCTGAAGTAGTTGACTGTAAGAGCCTTGATTATAGAAACAGACATGAATCAGGTCTTTGATTAAATCAAGAGGTGTGACCCTCAGCTGCACACCTGGGGGTCAGTATTGGACAATTATGCTTCTAAAATAGTAAAATATGCTCACAAAGAACACACTGTGTTAAACAGATGGAGAACTACATTAATAAGTGAGTGAGTGGATGAGTTAGTATATGACATAACTGGTTTTTGGTTTATTTAGATTGGTGAAATATTTGCAATAGAAATGGAAAAATGTTTACGTTCATCTTTCAACTTGTGCCACTAGATGGCAGTCACGCACTTGTAAAGGAAGGCTTTGTTAATATCTAAAGATCTATAGACTGCACAGCCTGATCCTTAAAAAAACCCATTTATTTTGGATGTGTCTCATTTTTAATCCCAGAGCATATTTTTCAACTGACTCTCTCTCTCTTCCACATGTTCCTTTTCATCTCTTTGTCTCTCCTCTGCTCTGCATCTACAGAAGGTAGCTGACTTCACCTCACCCATCCCCCTCCACAGCTCTGAACCTTGTTCAGTTTATTGCTTGCTCCGACTTCATCCAAATACAAAGCTAGCTGATTGTGGTATGAGCTTAATGTGTCTAACATGGGCAAACCTTGGAATCTCGTGAAAATCACTTTTATACGGAGAAAAGAAACATTTTCACGCTGGCAGTATAAACACTCACGATCAGTGCATAATTAGTTTCGAATGTTTTCTGGTGTGACTAGTATAAAAGAGTTAAAGATTTTCAAGTGAGTTAGTAAAATAGACACAACTATGTAGATTGAGATAGAAGTTATTTTGGGGGGAAATGAATAGAAAGCCTTTATTGTCATTAAACACTTGCACAACTTCAATTAGAAAAAGAAAGAAAGATATTACTAATCAGTGGATGTGTTATTTGTACGTGCTGTATAATAATGCTGCAGAGTTTGATTGGTTGGACAGAAAAATCATATTAAAATAAATATGGACGAAGGACAAAATGAATGAAGGTATGTTCCACTAGAAGACAAGACGCACAGTAAACACACACAGACAGTGTGCTGCTTACCCGCCAGGGCTAGGGGTCAACAGAGAGGCAGAGTGCAGAGGGGGGGAGGAGGAGGAGGGAGCAGCCAAAGAAGAAGAAAATAAAAGTAAAATGTTATCGCTTAAAGCAATACCAAACATGCAACCTACATAAAATGATTCCTGCTATTCTTAGAGGTTCATTCTGTGTAATCTTCAGTGTTTTTTTTGTCTCTACGCATGTTTATTTGCAGGTATTTCTGCTAAAGGTTTGCATGTGTTTCTGCATGTGTGTGTGTGTGTGTGTACCTTGACTCCATCATTGTAACTGTCTCCAGTATTTAAACAGGCCAGACTGCCCACTTGGCTCTGGGCTCCCGGTCGAGGGGGTTTCTTTGGAGGAGCTGCATGCTCTGCAACACACAATAAGTGAAAATGATTTCTCCTCCGCTATTTTAAAATTTCTTATAAACAGTTTCATACATCTAACTTTGGACCCTTAGCATCTTTTAATTATGAGTCTGCGATCATTCAAAACGGATAGTTCTAAATCAAGAGAAAATACAGTAAAGGAAACAAATGGAAAGTTCATGTTCAATGACAAACAGCCAACAACCCTTCATGAATCAGTACAAATAGGAAAAAAAGTCAACGCTTACGAGGGTAAAAATATAGATATACAAATGTTAATCATTGCTTAAAACAATTGTCCCCATTACACCACTTTAAGCTTGATTCTTGTCCTATTTTCTCTGTTTGAGCTGCTTGTAAGGCGGGTACATCCACGCTCTGAGCACATGGCATATTGAGCTTCACGTGCTGTCTGAGTCAATGTGAACACAGGCTGGTTTGTTAGCCTGCCGGCCAAAAGGCTGCAGAGTTTAAAATCGGATTTGAAATATTGTGGTAAACGTGTAAACTCTATAAACTACCAGGACACACACATAGAGACAGTGTAACTTCTTGTATACAGAGACTGGGTATTAGCTAAAAAGAGCTTTGTAATATTAAGACACATGAACTACATACTTTGATAAGTGTAGAGACAGAAAGAGAAGAGGGAATAAAAGACTGGCACTTGAGTGACCATTATTACAGACCATTACAGGCCCATCTATTACCTGCTTTGCCAACGGGTTGGTATATGTGCTGGTTTCCTGTCTGCACAAACAAACAAACAACAAGAAAACATTTGGTTAGAAAGTGCTCAGTCAGGAAATTAGAACTTTACTGGCAAAGAACCTCTAGCTGCTTCTGAAACATTTATGGAATCCAATTTAATTCTCTTGTTGCACGACACTACGTCCCTTTCGTTGTTGTTGTAAAAAGAAACAGGTTCTAAAATCTCTGTTTTCTGCGGTGTGTGGTCTATGGCTGCGCTACTTATGTTAACAAAATATTCTGTCTGGCTGCACATGGATGACAAAAAAAAAAGAGAAGTGTGCTTCTTTTGTTACTGCTATGCTTTTAAAAAGAGACAAAATGCAGCAGATTGTCTCCATGGTTTGATGTTTGTGAGCAAAAAACAACGCCACACCACTCCTCCTCTCTCTCTCGTGTTTTTTTTTAATCCACTTTGTTGTATTATTGTTCAATCTTTGTTGTTTTTCTTTGTGTGAGAAAACTGCTCAGCGTGCTTCCAAAAAAGCCTCTGTGCCATAAGAGTGTTGCGGTCTGACAACCACTGACACCCGAAAATACTCTACTACAGCATTTTACATATACATACTCGAGCGAGGGAGATTTTCCCACCACAAACCACAGACATTCAAATTGGAGAAGTAGGAGGACAAGCAGAGAGATGAATTACAGAGGCAGAAATATCTGGCCCACGGCAACTTCTCACTGCTACGACTACTTACTTCTGCTGGCATCAAGAACACAACTACAAACAGAGCTCGCTCAGTGTGTTGGGCTATAGTGAGTCTGACTGTGGGATGAATTTACAAGAAATGATAGTAGACATCACGTAGTTAAAGGACAGAAAAGTGATTCACACAAAATGAAGATGTAAATTACAGGAGGTAAAAAGTGAAGAAGCATCCTCTCAGAGTGATCTGTGTCAAACACTGATTGAGGCTTATCAGCATATTACCACCAATATATTTTTGCTTAGTGCAAAAAAACAACTACAACCTCTTAACACTGATACTGCAACTGTAAGAATTCTTTTGACTACTTCTTCAGCTAATGAATGTGCTCGTTAATGATTATAGCATGGATACATTTCATGATAAAACATCGAACTGCAAATTCCAGGCGATGTCCTAAAAAGCCTTTTTATGTCTGCAAACAGTTCAAAACCCAGCAGGGAGCAGAGGATAAAGATATTTAGTTTACATTGACTACAAGCTACTTCTCATATTTTAGAAAGCTAAATTAACTAATTCTGTTCCAATAACTATGTCCCCTAATTAACATATCTATAATGATGGAAGCTGACAAGGCAGGCAAATATCTGTGTGTCAGACTCTTCTGACTGTACACCTATCACTTTCTGACAAAAAAATGTTTTTCAAAAGCACAAAACTTTATGTTTCTCCTTAAAATTGAGTAAACCTCAGTAAACAAAAGACCCCCGGCATGCTGAGCAGACTGAGAAAAACTAGGACTGAAATGTAATAAACGATGGCTTCTTGTTTTTTATGTAACAGCCTTCTATTAATAACTGGTGATGTTGTGGGAATCCATTGACCCCTCATTTTTCTGCCCCCCCCACCCCACCCCCAACAGGTCACTTCCTGTCCCCTCATCAATCCCCTCAGCTCCAATCAAAACAAACACACACAGCGGCCAATGGCAGCAATTCCAGCTCAGCGTATTTTACAAGACATCCTCCTCTCTTAAAACACAAACGGTTCAGGAGAATAACTTTCACTTTTTGACGAGGTCGGCATGACATACCATCGGCATTTTTAACAGTGAAAATAAGGAAGGCTTAGTAAAAGTATGTATGAGCGTTATTATCCTGCTGCTGTTTGTATGAGCAGATAGACTTAAAGAGAAAGAAAGTTACTTACTGGTGGTTGGAGTAAACCGTCGTCTCTGTCCAGACTACCTCTGGAACTTCTAGAGTCTGGTTTCTAAGAACACACACACACAAAAATCAATAAAAACACAACTCTGTACATGAACATACACAGCTCTGTATACTGCTGTTAGACTGGTGCACATTATGTTTCAAACTTGGGCACATGAAGCAAAAGATTTCACTGATTAGCTTTAGAGTTTAATATCTTTAACCATCAAAGAGCTGCCAATCAAAGGTTTTACAAGAGTTCACAAGAAGGTGACCTGCTATTAGTAAATGCATGCAAGTTTATTCTGTAATCTAACCAAGGTGAAAATTAATCGACTTCAACTTCCAAATGTTGAATTCAAGTCTTTAAGAGTCAATATCTGAGTGAGAAAAATGAATCGCTGAGTCCCAGCAGGAGAGCTCACAGACTCACACAGAGCCTCCCTGCAGGAAACTTCAAGTAAAAATAAGAACAAGCCATATGAAGCTGCAGGACGCAAATGCTCAAGACCTGTCCTCCAACATGCAAACTTTATCCAACTTAAGGACAACTTTTCAGACTGACATTTTAAGCCCCAAAATGTCCACAACATCCAGGATAAAACCACATGAAAGCACCTGCTCACATACACACACATCTCTCATCCCAGCAGCTATTCTCTCTCTCTCTCTCTCTCTCTGTCTGTCTGTCTGTCTGTCTGTCTGTCTGTCTGTCTGTCTGTCTGTCTGTCTGTCTGTCTGTCTGTCTGTCTGTCTGTCTCACACACACACACACACACCCATCCTTGCCTACCAGTTTCCCAAGACAGGACTTGAAGACCAGCATTGCCATTGATTTCATCAAAGTTATCTGAGTGAATCTTATTGTGTCCAAGTTTTTCCGAGTGTTCAGTCTGTGTTTATCTCCCTTTCCAGATGAGTCGTCTTCTTGTGTTTTCCTGTCTACCAGCCTGTATTTCTGTCTGTGCCAACACTTTCATCAAGACAAGAATTCAGATTCAGCTCCAGCTTCCTGCCTCCAGCTCATTTATATCTGACTCTGACGTACAGAGTGAGGACTGAGAAGGAGAAGGAGGAGTAGGAGGAGGAATAGAGCACGCTGCCAAGGAGCCTTCAGTGTACGAGCATGTCTGCCTGTATTTCGCAAACCATTATTCCTTTCCCTTCCCTTTTCACCCCCTTCCAAAAAGTGACAGTTCTCAGAAAAAAAAGCAGCAATTCTACAACACACACATCTTCTCACACACATTTTGCCTCCCCAGCTTTTCAGTAATCTCGTGGGTTGTCAGTTAGTGGTTGTGGGTCCAAGACAGACTGTTGACTGGGCTGTCAGAGTCTCTAAGCCCATCATTAGCCTGGAATTCACACAGGCCACACCTGCCTACAAACTCTCTCTCTCTCTCACTCACACACACACACACACACACGGGCGCGCACACACGGGCGCGCACAAGCATGCACAATAAAATTCTTGAGAAAAAAAACCCAGACAGCATCTTCAATCAGTGTTCACAGAACTATGCATCGTACATGAAGAGGACCTCCCACTCTCCCTGTTTTTACTCTGGAGGGTCTCTGCTCCTCTCATTTAGTACACTTAACAGCTACAAACAAATCAGAGTGTTTGTCACTTTGTAATTAATAACAGAGTTCCACTAGATAGTTAAGTCAGTCATAATGAATTTACAGTACTTAGTTGTTTTTCTACTTCTGTACTGTACTCTACTGTAGGCATTGGGTCATTCCTTGATAGAAAGTAGAGAGCAGTAGGAAGAAATAACAATATGTTGGGGTATGTAGATACGAATTTAACATACAGTATGTGAGACAGTGTCTGTAGCCATACCATCCAGTAAAAAGTGCAATGCCAAATATCCAGATTTGACGCTTCAAACAGTAAGTCTACAAACGTGGTTGACCTCACTTCCTATTTTCAATCTCAGCTCACAAGACTGAGGCACTGCACTATTACTGTTCTGAGATCAAATGTAACTGATCAAAATAAATAGATGAAACACAAACACATAAATCATTCCTAAATCATTTCAGAAAATCCTTCTATCGATTACAGTCATCGCTTAAAATCAGAGCAGGGTCACAATGAGAGACGCTTCGTCAACTTTGTTTGTCTTTGAGGGGGATGTGATGATTTCACAGATTTCAAATGTATAAAAAACACAAAATGCTTAATGAAGTAAAGAAAAAAAGTGCAACAGCAAAACTGAGAAGTCAAACATGTCAACTAAGCGGGAAATATTTGCACAACAAACGACAACAAGACACTCTACCATCTGTACCATGCATAACAACATCAAACAAGTAAGGGAGTCTTAAGTCTTAGAAATGTAGCTGCTTGTTTTTTCTACTTCTGTGAGGGAAATGTTATGCGCACACACACACACACACACACACACACACACACACACACACACACACACACAAAGTTGTGTAATAGGTATTGTGTATTTTTAAGCTGTGTGCGCTGAGTGTGTTACCAGCAGCCTTTCCTCCTGCTCCAGCCACCTCTGGTCCTCCTCCATCTGCTGTTGTTGTATCATCAGCTGTTCCTCCATTATCAGGCACTGCGGGCCTACACACTGCTGCATGTCTACTGCCCTGTCCTACACACACACATACAGACACACACACAAACAAACACAAATACAGGCATGCAACAAAAGGCAAGCATAGCAACGGACGCATAACACAGAACAACACAGTGACACAAGATGAAGGGAACCATGCACACACACGGACACACACAAACACCACAGACGGACACATACACCAGGCCGATGAAAAGCTGAACTGAGATGATGGACACACATACTATAAATCAAACACTGTAAAAGGGCTGTTGATTTGTGTAACTTATATATTTGAATATTTTTGTTGATTTGTGGACCAGATTCGCTCCAAATACTTCACAAAGTCATTATTCCCTTAAAACTTTCAGCTAACAATGCAACTATTGAAGTATTTTGTCTCAAGAAAAGAAAGAAAAACTGATTTATTTACAGAAAAATAAAAAAATATCAGTAATATTTACCCACTATGAGATAGACTTGTACATTTAAGATTATACCACTCTAAATTCTTAAAACTTGACAAAGCAGCAGTGACTGAATGTGATTCTACAATAGCTATATGTAAATAGCAACTCTCACTGTAACATCTTGACAGCATCTATCTGTCATGACTTACCCTAGTGTGCTTGTGTTTGTGTGTGTGTTTAAGAGTGAATAATCTGTCTCTTACCTCCATGGCGGAGCCCCACAGTGCCATGTCGTGTCCATGTGGCTGCGGTAGGTGCTGTGCATGTGAGTGTGTGTGGACATGGTGGCGGGGGTGTGTGTGTGCGTGGTGTGTTTCCAGCATCGCAGCCTGTGGGGGGTACAGGGCGCTGGGCACCGAGGGGAGGGTGTGAGGGCCGGGGTACCCTGCCATCTGAAAGCAGAGACGGAGGGCAGAGACAGTGAATTTGTGTTTTCATGTTTTACCGTTTATTTACAGTAATGTTAAATTATTTAATACTTAAAATTTGAATGCAAGTCAAACACTTTAAACAAAAAAAAAGTGCTTTATAAATACAGCCGTCTTGCTTTACAGCAGACTGATTGCTGCCTTATCAGGGTTATAAAACAAGCACAGCGGAAGCACAAGTGGATTTAGCTTGTTGAGTGTGCCTACCTGGTAGTGTCCAGGATGTTGGGAACCAGGATAAAAACCTTCACTTGAGCGAGGACTGGGATAACCTGGTCTGCTAGGCTACAGAGAGAAATAAAAGAGATAACAGAGAAAGAGAGAGATGAAGAGAGGTTAAATAATAGAGTCACAGGGAGGGCTTGCTAATAATGTTTTCCCTCAACAGCACATTGGAAGACAGGACACCAAGTCATTCAGACAATCAACACACAAACTCCCAGGAGCTGTTTGTGTGGCAAGGTTAGCTTTCAATCAAAACAGGGGGCACCCCACTGGGCGGCAAGTCCAGCAAGCTGTTAGTTTGATCTGGTAATACAAACACTGACATCCATTGGTTAACGCTATGAAATCACTTATAGTCATTTAGAATCTCTGGTTAGATGTGATGCAGGTGTGTAAATAAAGTGTTGTGGCTGCATGTTCACGTAACACCTCTCTTTGAAGCATGCCCTTTTTCCTCATTTTAAATAGGGACAAACAGCTGCTGAAAGACTTCCGTCTAACATCAAATATGTTAAAACTGTATAACACAGAGAGTTCTCCTGAGAAATAAGACTTGTTAATCCAACCTTCTGAAGGATCATCATTTGTTCTTTTCTATTCATGGCTCCAGGAGCCAAAAAGAGAAGTGCTTAGTAAACCCACAGCCTTGTTTCCCTTCTTGCTTTTTTTGGTTCTTTGTTGTGGTGAAGCTGTTGAAAGTTGATGAACAGTTTCCCCTCTTGGAATAAAAAGGGAACAGTTTTCTAAATGAATCAAACCTCTTCGACATAGAGCTCATATCTTGCATAATGTTTTTGTAACTACTACCTTCCACAGTCTTTCATAGTAGCTTTCTCTGGACCACACCTCCGACAGCAAAACAGATGCAGAGACACACGGGGGGGGGGGGGAAGAGACAGCAAAGACAGGAAAGAAAAAAAAAAGTAGGAAGGAGGAAAGAGAAGCAGACAAGACACAGAAACTGAGGACAAGACAAACAGCTTGAAAACTCAGACAGGGAAACATACAGCATGGTGTGAACATGCTGGCACATGGGAGGACAGAAAATAACATATTTGAAGTTAAAATATTTTCTCAGCGCTGCGATAGTCAATCTATGTCGCAGGAGGTTCCCTGGGAATACCCAGTGTTAAAATAGCAAGATAAACACAGGGGAGACAGACAGCCAGGCTGCAGTGTGAGGTTCATGAAGTGAAATAGGAAAGGAGAAAGGCTGGAGTATTTTTCTTATGAAAATTTGAATTGACGATACAAATCCAGGCCGAGCCTTTATCTTCCAACAGGGGATCTAGAGATCCAAGATTTTTAGTCCTCACTCACCTCTTGAAGGTAAAACAAGTGAAAGTGGCAGTTTATATCTGCTGGTATGCTGATGTGTGCCATCTACTGACACTGACAATAGAAAACAATTGTGACACTAGTGCCACCTGCAGGCCACAAGCTCTACGGCTGATCTGCTGTATTAAAGCTCCCTCTGTGGAAAAATCACAAACTGTTAAAATATTGCTAATAGTTGAATTGAACCTACGTTAAGTAAGTAAGTACTATGCTTTTCACGAAATTTCCGCAAGCCAAAGGTGTGTAGGTAGAGGAGGCAACTTTAGTATTGCAGATTTATGTTGGTTTAAGGTTATTGTACCGTGAGTTTTTTTAAAGCTACTGTGCTGAACTTTTATTTTTGTGTTGATTTGGCTGTACCTCGGCAAAGCCGTACAAATTGTGGCTTTGCTGACCTTTTCCTTTACTGTACATACTGTATGTAAGTAGTGTTCTCTAAAAAATGTGAATCTGCCTTTTCTTAACTGTCTATTTTAACCCTGACTGTGAAACTTTGTTGGGTTTGCTTTTGCCAACATAGATAGAGGCATCAGCGTTAATTGGAGTCTATTTTATAACCAGCTAAAAACCCATTACAGTACATATGTTAAGCTAATAGGGATGTAACGATTCACTCAACTCACGATACGATACGATTTACGATACTGGGTTCACGATACGATTCTCTCACGATTTATTTTGAGAGAATCAGGAGGTGATTGGAGCTTCTCATTGTGGTGTCGATTAAATGCTGAATCATGTTGGTTGTACTATTTGTGTAGTTCTCTGTCTTGTTGCAATATAAGCACACAGTTTTTGTCTCGTCTGTTATCTTCTCACCTCTTTCATTTTCTGTCTTGGGAAGCCAAAATGCTTCCACTGCCATGATAATGCCTGCTTATAACAACCAACCGCCTCTGCTCTACAGCTGCTGACGCTCACGATATTACTGCGATTCATTTTTCAGAGTACCGATTCGAACCTTGACACCTTTGAATCGATTTTTAACTGCCTCACGATTAATCTTTACATACCTATAAGCTAACAATGCAATGCTAACTATGCAAACAAAACAATTTTTGTACACAAAGAAATCATAATTCTCCTTTTTATGAACGTGCTGTTGTGAGGCACACGTACCCCTGTTATTAGCTTGTAGAGCCATGGCTTGACTCCATGAGGAATTTTGGGAATGTTATCCGGCACAGTGTTAAGATTTCCTTTTTTATACTGTAACACTGTGGGGCACAAATCATACACTCCCACACAAACATGTCTAGCACAGCTTTGTATCAGGAATGTCTCTCTGACACTTATAACAGGACTGAATTCTCTCTTCTGCAGACTTTTTAAACTCAAGTCTGAAAAGAAGGCCGACTGAGGGTACATCTTGTCGTGAACTACTTCATTGTATTTCTGTCTTGTTCATCGCTCATTTCTAAAGGGTGCCAAACGCAGCTCTGACTGTAACAGAATATTTTATTTTGAAAAGTAAAGTGTGCTATTTTAATATCGAATGAGTGAGGAGAGGTACAGTAAGGGGTAAATATGAGTCAAGAGGAGGGCTAAACATTCACTGGAAGAGCAGGGTCACCTACCAAAACAAGCTCATGAGTTGTACTATTGACAGCTAGGTCAAGGTGAGCGAGCCACCTCTGTTTGTAAACAGGCTTAGAGAAAGACTTTTCAGCTAGCTCTATTTATTTATAATAACTATCCTGATCCTAGGCTTCACACAAGCTTCAGTAGTATAAGTTCTGAACTTTTCCATTGTTCCATTCAGCGTAAAAAAATAGTTTTTAATACCCAACTTCACTTTTTTTCACTTAATCAAAAACTTTTGTAACATTTTAAAACATGAATAGGAGATTTTTGTGTTGTCAATTTCTTGAATTCATTTTCTGGCTTATCCATAAATCATTGTATTAAAGCACAAAGTGTGTTGGATGGGTTCAACTGTAAGCCCGTGGGTTAAGGATTTATGACCGGCATCCAGAACAGGCTAGAAATAGGGTGCAATAAGCCAGGTCACATCAACACAATGCCCGACGTAAACAAAAACATCTGTAAGTACATTCAATCCCGACACAGGACATTCAACAGCGTGTTCGACATTCAACTAAGATGACACACACCAGCAGGTGAAGCAGAAACATGCTATTTTACAGTCATCCAGAGCTAGCAAACACTGTGTTAGCAATCACTGCACTCACAAATGCTTAATGTTTGTTGGAGGAAAACAGTGTTAGTGCAGTTTAACAGTACACCACCTGCCTTTAAGGGTCTTTGAGAGCAAGGGACGGGAAGAGGTGGATGAAGGTTGGTGGAGGAAAGGGTACAGGCAGAGGGTTCGGAGTGGACATGTTTTGTGTGTGAAAGGGGGGTAGAAGAGAGTGGCTGCTTCCCACATGTCTGCACAGCAAGACGCCGGTGCTGCGGGTCAGAGTCAGGTTGAAGGAGGGTACTAGGATCAGTTTGGCAGCCAGGATAAAAGCTGGGTGACAGCAGGGTTTTAGGGTTGGAATTTGACTTTGGCTGGAGGTTTTGGAGGGTGTGGGGACAGACATTCGACATGCTGCTAGGGAGAGAGTTATGGTTAGGTCTAGAGTGGGAGAGGAGTGGGGACAAGTGCCAGGGTTTTGAGTTTAAGTTGTAGGGTGTTGGATTTGTCTGATGAGGGCAGCTGCCACTGGACAGGCTGTCTGAACTGGTTTGAGGTGGAGAATAGAAGTCCTGAAGCAACGATCTGTGATGAGGTGTTGATTCAGGATTTAACTTGGTGCTGTGCTGAGAGAAAGAGTAACTGTAGTTAGCGCTGTTTGGAGAAGGAAGTGGATGAGGACGGGGAGAAGAGTAAAAGTGATGGGGAAACTGCAGCGAGGATGAGTAGGGTGAATAAGTGGGGAGATGAGAGGAGGTGCAGGGAGAAGGAGGATGAGGGTTTCCAAGGCAGAGGGAAAGCTGGGAGGCAAAGCGCTGGTTTGGATGGCAGTGATGGAGAGGAGAAGGAGCAGACAGACAATCCAGACTGATGGTGGGCTGCAGGGAGGGACGACGGCTGGGCTGCAAACAGAGAAACAAAGGTAGAGGAGGGACATGTGGGGAAAAAAGAAATCACAGAAGACAGAGACATGTAGTAGAGAGGTGAGAGAGAGGGATGAGCTGGAGCGCTGATAAGCAATACTGTAACCAAAGCCATACATCGACTAAACCTCTGAAACACAAACATAACAAGATGTTTAATTCCTTTCTCTTGTCAACAAATGCAACATTCAATAATTCATACAACCAAATGTTATGTGATTTTCAATGGGAGGAAAGATAACAGAAAGATTTAAGGCTTAAAAAGAATCTCTTGTCTCTCATATACTACACTGTTCAAGACATATGGCTTTAGTTGCAACCAGAAGACGCAGTTAAAAGATGCTAACAGCAGGGGCACGGGGGCAGTGAGTGAGGGTGAGGCAGCCAGCAGCTGGGGCAACAAACTGTGAGGTGGAAAGGTACGAGGAGGCAGGAGTGGGGGATGGTTTAATGGACAAAAAAAAAAGAGTATTTAAAGTAAGTATTTGAAACTTATTTTAAATGAAAGAAATACTAATTTGCAGTATGTGTTCACATAATCAAGTAGTCTCCTTTGCTCAAATCTATTCTTCTATATAACCATCCCTTAATTGTCACCAGGAGGTGATTAATATAATGACGCATTACACAAAAAAAGCCCACAGACTAATTTTATTACTCATACAGAAGCTAATTCTGTAATCTTTCACCTCTAAAGATTGTTTTCTTTTTGTGTAAAAATGTCCTTAGCTACCCTGACTGTTTCAAAGCCTGAATCTAAAAACTCAAACCCTTCACATTTGTTTTCCTCAACCTTGATTTTCCAGTCAGAAACCAGCACTTAATGAGCATGAAGGAATCTTGTGTGTTTAAAAAGCCAAGCTTGTACAAATGGAGGAAACATCATATCTAATGAGTTACAAGCTATTACATTTTAATGCCTCATAATGAGACTAAAAAATGTCATTAACTCCACATTAGCGCATAACAGAGAGACAGTAATCCTTCACTAAAGGGAGCATGGGGCCTGCAATCATCAGTGTGTCTCACAGCAAACAGCACAAGCACAACAGATTATCACAACACCTGCTGAACTCATACGAGACAGACAGACAGACAGACAGACAGACAGACAGACAGACAGACAGACAGACAGACAGACAGACAGACAGACAGACAGACAGACAGACAGACAGACAGACAGACACTGTATTTGAGGTCCTTACTTTGGGCGGGGCTTCATCAGACCCTCCGGAGTCCCAGGAAACAGTGACCTGTCTCCTCATCTCCATCCTGTTCCTCTCCTTCTGCTGGAGCTTCTCCTCCTCTAAAATAGTGCTGCAGATAAGGAAGAAAACAACACAATATAACACAAAAAGTATGCTGCTACTTCCATATGCTTCTATTGAACTGTCAACCCATTTTCATCCAAAGATGCTTTCCTAAAATGGTATTATGCACCAATCCATGCTCTTTTCTTCTTTTGCTATAACCTACTTTAAGGGAGATATTGTTTCTATAAGTGGTGACCATTCATATTTAAATAGATGCAAATATATGACGGTGCAACATTTGTGGCTACATCGTTGTATAAAATCAATCATGACTGAAATGAAACCATGGCAGGGAATCATGTCTACCCTGCCTTTATATGTATGAACAAGTATTTCCTAAAGTGTGGCAAGCGTTGATCAAATAATCATTAAAAAAGATGAAAGTGTAAAGAAAGACACTGAAAACTACTGGCATGTATTCATGAAACACAAAGACCAGCAACCATCTGACCCACTTTCTAAGAGAAAAAATATACTAGAAGTACTCTCAAATATCGAGTGCTTTGTTTTGCGTTGGGTACCTAAAGTTTACAGCCGAACATCCACACAGGTAAACTCACACAAAAACACAACCCTACACATGTAGACACACGTCACACTACAGGGTTTCCCTCAATAGACTTTTATTGTTAATAACAAAGTCCCAGCTTAAATGTTTTTCTCCCTTTTGCTGGACATATTAAGTAACTCACTGACAACTCCACAAACAAACAAACACTTATCATTGTGTACATCAAGAGCTTCATTACTGTGTGCTGAACACCCAAACACTCTCATGCATACAGAGCGCTTGTCACACTGTGTGTACAGAGCATCAGAACACAAACTAAGTCATTAGAAAAACAGATTCCATTCTGTTATGAAATGTCTTCTCGCTCAGCCTTTCCCTCCAGTTGTGGTTCATCCCAGGATGCTCGAGTAACTCCCAATAACACTCACTAAGCCAATGGTAAGAACAGTTAAGCTAACAATATCGATAAAGCTTGTTAAACCTGTAAACCTGCACTCTTTTCTTGTATATTGACACACACTGCTGATATAATCTCGTTGCTGTGTCGAGCTGAACTGTTACAGAAAGTAAACTATTCTTTGAGGTTAATGTTGCTTGAGAACAAATTCAATCACTTGGAGGCCAAACAACGTCACCCGCCCACCCAATATTTTTCCTGTGTGATGCAGCCAAAGATACAACACTGAATTTAACCGTACTGACCTGCTTCCTGGGAAAACGGCAGCTACACTGAACCCAGAATCCCCAAGAGGAAGAAAATGCTGCTGAGGAGAGGATAGCTCCACCAATGATCAATCCAACACACGGAAACACTGGACACACTCTGACACCAGTCACACACTCTTTCTACTCGCCTTTCCTAAACAAGGGTAAGAGCTATTTCTGGTAACATGATAACCCCCCCCATCCACCCACCCACCTACCCAACCACATGTTCTGTTGTCTCCTGCTGTGTGTGTGTGTGTGTGTGTGTGTGTGTGTGTGTGTGTGTGTGTGTGTGTGTGTGTGTGTGTGTTTATGTTTGTGTGTGAGCGGGATTGTCTCCTTGCACCTGTCAAAGTCAGTCTCCTGTCAGGTCTTGTCTTCTTTTGCATCACAACACATTCAGACACATCTATACAATCAGTTTTATTCCAATGTATTACACTGAACAGTGTCTTAAATATCAACATACAATCCATAATGTATAATCACTTCTGAATATTGTTTTAAATATATTGCTATATATACATTTATATTAAATGTATTTTCAATAAAGAACATTTGTTCAGCTTTCTTTATTAAATGTATGAAAATGAACTTATGCTATTTCACACTATTATTCCAAATATTCAAGTCTTTTGCTTCTGTGTTTCATGTTTTATATATTTTTCATAATTTATTAGATTTACTTGATAATTCAAACATTAGCAGGTTTAAGTTTGTTATCTGCTATCAATAGAAATCGTTGGATGAGCCCTGTTAGATAATATGACATCTAATCTATACGTTTTAAATTACATCCATAGATGGATCATTTTGAATTCTTAATTTGTTTCCCCTCTCAGTTTACCTTCACAATTTGTTTCACTTTTCCTATTTTTTTGCTTACTTTACGTTTTTTTTCTGTCTTCATCAGACCTGTGAGACAAATATTTTAAATGTGTTCTCATTTCTTACACACGTTTCTGTCTGCAGGAGAGGTTTTAGTTTTCAGGGCTGAACTTTATTAATCCCATGAGTTAAACAAACGAATACAGACGACACTAAAACATATAATGGTGTGTGCTAAAATAACCCGAGAGTCTCAAGCTGCTTATAAATGCCGTCTCCCTGTGTTTAACAGCATCAAGGTATTGTAACATTTTGTCCCTTTTTCATTCAATGTCCACATGAGCAAAGTTCTTAGACATCGACTCTGATTGTAACCAGTCGTGAATAAATCTTCAAACCTTACCTAACAGTAGTTACATCATGTTTGAATACGTGTGATGACAATAACATTAGCAGCACCTAGCAGCACCTACACTGACTCGCTGTCTCCGCCCCCACCTCTACCACCAGAACACCACCTGGAATAACACAGCCTGTCATGTTTATTTACTCAGGCTGAGGCTGACTGCTCAATCTCAGACTTTTCAGCAACACCTCTTGGTACTCTCGTGTTCGTCTCACCTGAACGCTGTCGGATACAACAGTTACTGATGAGGAGTAACCAGGGTTCAAGTGCACTGAGAAAAGAACCGGGCAAGCAAAGGAAACCTGTTTCTATATATCCACACTAAAGTATGGCTGACGTAAATATGAACATGTCTTCAGAAGAGAAATCGGTTTAACAAGATCTAATTAAAATACAGAGTTTACGTTGTTATGCTCAACCACCACTGTAGCAAGAAACTACTTGAAATTTGGGAGATCAAACTCAAGCCTGATTGTAGCTTTAGTTTTACTTTGGAAATAGTTTTTGCAGGAGAATTAAACATGAATTTGTGCTTCATCTGTTGCACGGAAATGAATTCATAAGGCATCTACTTGTAGCCAGCATGAACTTATAAAACAACAACAAAAGGGGCCAAAGCTCTTTAATGCGTATATGACTGAGTATACATTTTCAGATGGATTATGATTAGATAAAAAAACTCTTCCTTTAAGGACGTGCAAAAAAAGTTCTCCCAGTGGAGCATAGCCGCTCCAGACATAATTCATTTGAGCCCCCTGGTATGGTAGCATGCACTGAACATTGCATACAGTTACACATCAACAGAGGTAAAGTAAACTAATGAATCTATCATTGGCAAGAACCTTAAAATGAGATCGGCTGAAAAGACAGTACTCTACCTTAGTAACAGGCCACTGGAAAAGCAACAGAGCACAGGACGTGGCCTCTAAAAGATGACAGGCGGCTGGTACTCAACAATGATCAACTGAAGGTCAATATGAGTAGCTCCAAAAAAAAATCAACAATGCCTTAAAGGATTAAACTGACTCCTGCTGGCAGGGTGACTCAAATGTGCTCTGCTGCTGCTGAACAAAAAATCCCCACGATGCTACAGGCTAGAGTCCTTCACATCACATGGACTTCACTATCAGGATAACACGGTCTGAGAAGCAGGAGCGTCCCTAGCTTAAGCCAGGAGTGTTAAGAGCTGCAGCGGTTCTGCTAGGATTTTTCCTTTCTTCCATTCTCTCTCTCTACTTTCTCTCTCTCTCTGTTCTATGGAAATCTGGAGCTCCTGGCAGCTGCCCACTGTGTAAACACACACATACACACATCCATACACACACACTCATGTTGGTCCACCATCTAGAAAAAATGTTGTAGAAGCTGAGATCTGCATATTTGGCAGGAGAGACCTATAATTGATATTATGATATAAAAGCCAGCCAGACCGAATGTAAACCAAACTGTATGACCTTATATGGCATAACGTTCCTCTATTAATAGCTAGGGACCACAGTTAACATGGTCAATATTGACTTGGTTTCCAAGGCACTGGCTGAGGTTTTTTTTTCTTTCAACGCCAACCCATAACAGCCAATTAAAATATATGTTCTTAATTCTGTCAGATTAGCGCTCAATGCAGGTCACATTTGCTTTTTTTTTTCCACCCTGGCTTTGCAGCCCATAAAAGCATAAAACCACATACGCACTAAACATGTGTCAAAGCGATGAGTAGAGTTGCAGGATGCAGACGCCAGTGCATGTTTGGAGCCAAAGTAGGACAAGTGAAATCAGGACGCAATACAGAGGTGAGAGAGGTCAGGAGGAGAAGATTAATAAAAAGAGAGGAGGTTTAAAAGAGAAAAGAGGAGAAGAATCAGGAGTAGAGAGAGGTAAGCTGACCAGAGGAAAGTTGGAAGAGAAATGGTGGTGGAATTTAAGGTGTGAGTCATGCTGGTTTTGAGCAAACCTATAAAACCACGGGAGTTCAATACATGCTCTTATTTTCCTGTTTCTGTGTGCGAGAGGGAGAAGGGCAACGGGAGAATGCGCATGTTGAAGGAAACAATGATGGCATGTCCCTGTGCTGCTGAAACATGCTGTCTGTACAATGTGTGCAGAAATGTATGTTTAAAAAAAAAGACAAAAGTTACACACGTGATTTTTTTCTCCACATGAATTAAACTCACTTTCATGCAGTTATCTGTATTTTTTTTTTAATTAATTGGCTAAATGGGCTGGTCAACACAAATTCAAACTTTGAATATGTATAAGAGATGTTGTTATTGATAATATTCAAATGTGAGATATCTTGTTTTGTATTAATCTGAAGTTGATCTGTACAATGGTGTTGTCACTACTAGTAATGATTGTGTTTGAATTTAAACAGCAAAACTGCTTCAAATGTTAAAATGCAAAAGCACACATCTCAAATAAAGCTGATCCAGAAATAAAGGATGACACAACTGGAGCACCACTATAACTGATTGCAGAGGTGATCTGGTGTCTCATCCGTTTCCGACTCTGTTGTGTCTTAAATTATTGTGAAATTGGGTGTGATTTTTTTTTATTTTCAATGAAAATATCCACCGCAGAGTTTCAGTTTTCTAGCTTTTACAGTACCGGTAATCTTAAACTCACACTAGCAGCATCACTTCTGTTACCATCAGAGGTGATGCTGACAGATCACTTCCAAAGAACTTCAGGTCTGATCATGCCTGTAAGATTTAGCATTGATGAGTCATGGTGGCTGGGAAAAGCTTGTTTCCTACACTACATCTACTTTACCCTTACAAATAAAGTGTGCTTATACTCTTTCAATACCACAGTGTTCTTCATGTTTCTATAGATACTTCAGTTCTTTTGGGAGATTGAAGCCGTCTGTGACCTGACACACAGAGCAGGACAAAAGCTCTTTAAATCATTACTGTGCATGAACATGTAATCTAATTTCATTGAACCAGTTTGTGTCAAAGCATGTTCAGTGAAAATGATTATCTCTGTGTTTGTCATATCATTACGCCTGTTAGGACCCTATTATTAGTGTTTATTATAATCACATAGAGTACTCCTACAATTTCTCACATAAATCATAAAACCTGTCAGGTTTCACAAGTTGAACTCTTTCTGTATTTTTTTTAGAGATTGTGTTTTCCCCTCCCTCCTCAGCTCTTAATTATATACGACACTGTACCCTCAGATTCTCAGGATTGAAGTCAAAAGGTGTACTTTTGTCATGTAACTTCAGAGGGAATCTCTCAGTACATTTGATTCAAACTTCCCACAAACACTGAATTGTCTCGCCCAGCTAATAATTCTACACTGTATGATTCATGAATAGGTTGGAACCCTTGTGCTTAACGGGGAATGTCAGGATGTTGATATACTCTGGGCTTACTCAGACAGTTTTGAAATAGTGCACAGTGTCGTCTAGCTCTCCTTTATCTGATCACAACATGCCCGGGTTATTGTCTCTGTCTCCAGGCAAGACAGTGATGTATCATTCAGCACGGAGGCAAAGGCGTGACGGAGATATCTCATTTAATCTATCTCAGCCATCTTCGCCGCGTGGTTGCCATGCCAACCATAATGTCATCAGCCTAAACAGGATGAATAGTGGTGTCTGAAAGGCTTTTGGACCGTTTTGTTTTGGCTCAGTACTCCTGAGTGACGACGTTCAGGTAAAATCTGAAGGCGTTGAACCATTTTGACACCCTCTTTTAATACTTTCTATAAAGCTGGAAAAATGTGGTAAAGAATTCTATATACATTTGTTAAACATCCAATAGAGATGTGTACAATGACCACGTTACAGAGCACTCTGCAATTAAATCCCAAAACTCTGCCGTGTTCTAATACCAAAAGGCTGAACTGTATACCACAATGCTGCAGAGAGAACAAGGGCACATTGTAATACTCTTGATATACTTTCTGCTGTCATAGCCAAACATCCACTGCATGTTTGGGATGTTACAAATAAACACTGTTATCTGTAGAATTGATTTTGGAGTGACATCAATACACTGCTTATGGCAGCTATCGTCTCCACACACAGGAAATTATTTCTTCACTGCATCCTTGAAAAAGTCTTCCTGACAAGACACCAAAATGATCCATACCGCTGTCTCAATAACAGTAAATGTCACCTCATCTGTGTTACATTAGTCTCTCTGCTTGTCTGCCTGTATTTGATAGTCTACATACATTTCTGTCATCAGCCAAAGAAAAAGGAAAGAGTTTGATTCCTGAATGTTTTAGGAATTGTTCAATGCGTTGTCTATCTTAATCAATCTTGGTAATCAAAGAAAATAAATGAAGCAGGCCGACAGTGACACCTGCTGTTAGGACGGGACGGTGCAAAGAACACTGAAAATACTGAATGTGGCACATTCCTATCACTAAACATATACAGGAAGAAAATATTAAAATTAAGATGGATCTTTAGACAAGAGGAAGAAGAAGGGAATGTAATTAAAACATCCAGAATAAGAGACAGAAATGCAACCAAACTAAAAGGTCTTAGCTTTCATTCTTGAAACACAAGTTAAACGTTTCACCCTGAGATAAAACAGAAAGACAATTTAACATTCTTAACATCTTTTAAAGGTTAGAGCATTACAAGGCTGATCCCTGTTTCTCTTGTCCACTTGTTAAAGGCATAATATACTTCTTTTTAAACATTAATATAGCAGATATCAAATATATCCTAACTAAATATTTTGTTGAGGGAGGACTTCCTCAAAAGAGGAGTAAAGTCAAACTCTCCCTGGGTTTGTTGTTCTCGTCTCTGTGTTCTAGCTGATGGGATGGCGCTCCCTTCAGCTTGTTAACTTGTCACTCAGAGGCTAAAAGATGTTCATACATGTTTCTTCACATGAAGAAAATACTTTCTTTGGTCTAAAATAGTTGACATCTACCAGATCAAAAATCACATATTCCACCTTTAAAATCTCCTCATGACACTGAGCACCGAATGGCTCAAACCTACAGAGAAACACAAAGACACACACACACAAACGCGGTCAGACCACACTCCATTAAGTACCTTAGCTGTGTTTTGAGTTCGGTGAAGCGTGGCCTCTTGCTGGGGTCATACGACCAACACTTTGTCATCAAGCTGTAGAGAGTAGGAGGGCACTGAGGGGGCATGGCCAGTCGCTCGCCGTTTTCTATCCTGCCGATGACATCGTTGTTTTTCACACCCTGGAAAGGCTTGACGCCGAACATTAAGATCTCCCACATACAGACGCCTTTGAAAAGAGAGAAAAACATAAACACTCAATCACTTCGCCTCAGCCACCTACTGGCTCTTAAACACTTGCAGAGGCAGAAAGTCAAAACTTAACCAGAAGCAGACTTAAAACTGAATTCAGTTCTACAGCACAAAACAATCAGAACAATATTGATACAGAATGAAAGTAAGGCAAAAGACGGTTTAGATGTTAACTTACCAAACATCCAGACGTCACTGGCTGTGGTGAATCGCCTGAAGTTTATGGACTCAGGAGCCATCCATTTAATAGGAAGTTTACCTTTAGATGCTGAAAAACAGGAAACAAGAGATCTGTGTTACACTCAGTTCATGTCAGTCGTCCAATAATAATAATGTTGTTACAGATAAAAGAGAGAAATCAGGAGATGGTCAAGTTTGCATTTATGGGATCACCTTGCAGATACAGAGGTGTAATATTTACCTTTGTAATAAGAACTGTCTTCCATGTAGCGTGACAACCCAAAGTCCCCGAGCTTCACACAGTCGACTGTAGACACCAGCACGTTCCTCGCTGCGATGTCCCTGAAGAAGATCATACACTAAAATGACTATTGACTGAATGACTATAAATTGGTAAATTGACTTGACACATTTCACATGAGATTAATTAATTTAACAGCTCTTATGTAGCTTTCAACCTATTATTATTTACAAAATCTTGCATACCGGTATCTGTTTATTTTTTGTGACATTCTAATGCATACCTGTGTACAAAGCGCTTGCTCTCCAGATATGCAAGAGCCGTGCTGAGCTGATATGAGTACAAGATGAGAGAGGCCAAGTCCAGACTGTACTTCCTCACCTGGAGAAATGACCGTAACTGTGGGGAAGAAAAAATCACAGACAAAGGGATGTGTGAGAAAGTGACAATATAGACTGTAAAAAAAAAAAAAAAGACGATAAATGCCAAGTCTCCTTACTAACAACATAAATGTAAACTTACTGGGTCTCTTAAGCATTATACAAAACCTCATTAGAGTCCTACCTCTCCAAGTGTGCAGAGCTCCATGATGATCCAGACCGGGTTCTCAGTGATGACTCCCATCAGCTTCACAATGTGAGGGTGGTCAAACTGACGCATGGTTACTATGGAGAAAACAAGAAGGTCGGTCAAAGAATGAACGTCTGTGAAAGGTGCAGGTTACATCTGAGACGCACACATCGGGAACTTACAAGCTTCTTGGAGAAACTTTTCCCTGACGCTGTCTGACGTGGAGTTCTTACACGTCTTCACTGCCACAGACAGTGCCGGGTTCTCCTGCATGAAACACATCCAAAAAAGTAAGCAGCAATACAACAGAAGCATCCACATAGAGCATATTCACTGTCTGAAGGACATCTATGCTTGTGTTATTACGATGCAAGTTCTTTTTTTTTTTTTTTGGTGTAGCTTTAAAGTTATTTTGCAACAAGAGCTTGAGAAAGGGCGAAGAGGAAACAGCAGATTGCCTGCATTGATTACATGTACATTCACAGATTTAAACAACTAACAATTTAAACCTTTAAATGTAAAAGAATGAGTCTGCAAAATGCCCTTATTTGAATAAAATGGTTTAAAGCTTCAGACTGTCCATTGGTGTGCATTTTTCCCATCTATGAACCCCTTACAGGAAGAGGACAACATAAAGTAGACTACATTTTTCAAATTCAGATTCAGGTGTAAAACTTGTCGCATCTGAACATGTTTCAAAAGCTCACAATCAGTGAGAGGAAACAAAAAAAACACATACCGGACTGATGTAGACTCCTTGATGGACGTCTCCAAACTGACCCTCACCTATGCAGCGTCCCAACTCAATACAATCTCGCTGGATCTCATAGTCCCGCGCTATAAACACAAGAAACATAGACGTGAACACAAACACAAATGGACACACAAATGAAAAAAAAAATAGACAGCCAGGCATTGAGATCATACACAAACACTTCCTTATCATGCCTTGTAATTAACAAGCTTGTCAGAGTCCTTTTAGGTTTAGTTATCTCAGCAAATGTATTCAAATGTGTCCAAGTTTCTATTTTAAGGAGCTCGGGAAACATTTCATAGCCAACCAAAGGGCGTACAGCGAGCTAAAACATTTTTGTTGCATTTTTTTGCGGGGAGTAACTCGAAACTGGACAAAGCATTCAGATTAAATTATCCTGATTTTCCAGATCAATGGAGTTAATGCAACCTAAGACTCTGACAAGATTAGCTGTATGGCAATCAGCATAGCTCAATGTCAACAGCATGCAGCAACAGCATCAGCAAACCACAGCTAGACATGCCATGTGACACGGACACATAACAGCCATGACAGTGTCTCTATGAACATGAATTACAACACTGAATCAAATGTTATATGGATAAAGTCAGGTAGAGTTTACACAGTGAGATATAATCATCAATCAAATCATTTGATGTATTTGTAAAGAAGCTTTGAGTGATGTACAAATGCACATCTGTGTTCAATTTAATGTTAAGAAAACAGGAATTCAAAAGCTCTGTGAATTCTTGGCTGTTGAGAAGCTGATGGTTTGCTTTGTCTGACATGGCATGCAACTGTTGACCTGACTTTGTCCATGTAATCAGCATGTGAATATAGCAAACATGGCACTAAAGGATAGCAGAAAACTGCAGATCTCCAACTTGGTGAAATGTCCTTCACACATGTTTAGAACACATATACTAACTTTAGAGACAACTATACTGGGCAATGGGCTGCAGCATACATTCACAAAAAAAGAGGCCGTAATTATTGCCTTCATGCTCCGCCTTTAAATGCTGTCTATGTAATCTGAAGTCGATCATTATGGTTAAACAATAGGGAAGGACTGCCCTGTTTGTTGATGGTTTGGGTTTAAAATAAGACAGTATATATATGTGCTGCATGTGTATCCATTTAAACCCTTCAGTATTGCTGTGCTTCTTTCCACAGGACACAGTTGTAAACAGGAGCATGATGGTTAAACAGTACAGAAAAGTGTTTCAGCTGTTGCCCTGAGCAGTTAATGGGTTTCAACAGTTTGCGTTAAACTGCATGTGTCATTGTTTTTATCACTACAAAAACCTTTTTCTGCCGATAACATTCAAAACACACAAACATATCACAATCTAACTCATGGGCCTCAGTTTTGAAACTACCATCAATTCAGCCCCAAAACTGGCAGCACATCAAACATGAACAGGAGGTAGGGATCAAATCACCAGGGTACAGAAACAGAAATGAACTCAGAATTTAGTTTGAAGTTGCAGGCAAACATAAAATAAGGGTCAAGACAACCAAATCAAAGTGCCATCACAATACAACCAGTCTCATGGTACGTTCCAATCATTACCTTGATCTAGTCCATAGTATTCTAGGAAAACGGGTTAGTGATAGGAGACAGAAATAACTAGCTGTGAGTACAGAGATCCATCTTTTGCTGCAGTCTTTTTTTAATTTTCCTACAGTAGATCGGAAACTGATGCAGGTAGGTTGAGAGTACTGTCTAAAGAAAGTTAGTTTTTGTTGAATGCGAGCAACAAGACAACTCCCCAAAAAGGTTTTCATGGTGCAATCTAAACGAAAAAATAAACCTTTGTTTATGCTTTGACATTAGAACAGGACTGAAAAGTGTCGAAACATTGAAGCTGCTCAGTCCAGACGTCAAATCTTAGAGTTATGGTTTCTCTTTCTGGAGATCTATGGTATCTCTGTAACAGTTTAGCTTACTTGTTCTCACTGTGTGTGTCTGTGTGTTCACACCTTCAAGCTTGCATTATTCATGAATGGTAAGAAAGCAAAGCCATGTTGAAATTTGTTTGCATGAAACAACATTTGCTTACCATACCTAGGCAACATTTGGAGGTGATTTAAATGGGTAATTATGTCAGTAAAACAGTCTTCAACTTAGCGTCCATGCTCCAGTCTCATCATATAGTATATGTCAAGGTGAAATTACCCATCTGAACTGCCTTTAAATGCTGCCTGTGTAGCATCACAACTTAGCGCTGCAGTGAGCTTCACAGCCTTTCTTCACCTGAAGAGCAGTCACTACTCAGCAGAGACAGTCTTAGAGTCAGTTAAACCTCTGCTTTGAAAGTTGTTAAGATGAATACTTGTACTTTTAATAGCGGTTAGCAGTATATAAAGTTACTGTAATGAAAACATTGGGGCTAAATGATATGTCAAAGCAGCTCCTATTTAATCTCGTGACAACTGAAACAAACATAGATCGCAGGTCTATAAATATACAGACAGCATGATGTGGTTAAAGCAGTTTCCCCTTTGAATAAGACTTGTGCATGTGACCCTGGAATACATAGGTCATTCAGGAAAAATGCATTATTAATCATTAGTTATCATCATTTTGTTTTGACAGCCATTTTTTTTATCAAGCAATCCAGGAGGAGATTATTGTTTGCTGTAATCTGAACATATCATAAGAACCTCTGTTTGTACAGTGATTACTGTTTAGTAATAAATAACACACTGTTATGTATGGTTAGAGGGTTTACATTTCCTAACTCATCACTGCATGCTCTGACAAATTTGAAAAGTGATGGTGTTAACCTTTAAATTGATGTCATATGAGTGAGAAAAATATTTTCTAAGGCGACTTTAATAAGATTTTCAATTATCTGGTTTGGGGGCAGAATAACTAAACCCCCACTCACAGAGATATATTCTTAAGATAGGACCACAACAAATGAAAGCTCTAATATATTTCTTAAAATAACATAAAAGTTGAACAAAAGAGAATAATAATACCATTACACAGAGACGTCTCCTCGTCTGAACCTAGCTCAACTCCAGTCACACAATTAAAGTGTACACACACACATTCATTCCTCCTAAACAATCTGTAATCTTTGCTTCATCACCTTACAAATGTTCTTGTCTGAGCCCACACGGTTAAGCGATCACACAGTGTGCTATACAAGTCTTTGTGTCACTCTGTCAGTGACTATCAAGTCAGCTGCCCGTCATGTTTTTGCACCTGTGTGTGTGTCTCTACTTACTTGAAGGCATGGTATAGGTGTCCTCCTCATCTATGATCTCTGCGTAGTCGTCTGTTTCTTCAGATAAAAGCAAAGAGGGGAGGTAAAAAGAGAGGAAAAAAAACATTCAGTCTCAGTCAAGCTGGTAACAGATAGAAGAAAGGACGAAAAAGAAGAGTTCACAACACGCTCCCTTCTTGAAACTTTCATAGAACCAGTTGAGCTTTCAGAGAAACATTCAGTTTACTGAATTTAAGCTTTGAGACAACACCCAGATATTAATAACTCTCTGTGAAGGCTGAGATCCCCCACTACCAATGACACTTTTAAAATCTTAAAAATATTTCAGAACATACCTTTACACACAATAATGAAAAAGTCAACAAAAATAAATAAACAACAAAACGTAATTAGAAAGAAGTACCTTTCCAAAAGCCCGTCACCATACCCAATTCCAAACACATGCACACCAATTTAAATGTTCATGTACAATTAAACAGCATCACATAAGGAATGAAGCGCAGAGGAGTACAACAGAGAGAGAAACAGGGAAGAGGAAGGGGAGGGATGGAAAGGTTTTGTTCTTTCCACAGAAAAAAAGTTGAAGAAAAACAGATTGAGTCATGGATCATGCTGAAGAGGAAACCGGCTGATACGGAGAGAGATAGTTTACACACGTACAGTATCACTAAATGTAGAAACACAGAGCAGGAATACCACTGAGTTACTAATTTAGGACGGTTAACAGAAAGAATGTTGTTTACCATCGCCACTAGTGTGACCTGCAGGAGCCACATGCAGCATGAAACACACACACAGAGAGAGAAGGAGAATATAGAGTTAGTATTTCTGTAAAAACAAATGAGGTCACAGATATTTTTTAATGACGGCTTCATTTGGTGTCCTTTTTATTTAATTCTACATAGCCATGAGTTAGTCAGAGGTCAGTAGACAGTCAGGGCAGAGTGACTAAAGCTCTCCATGGGGACATCTGGCGAGACAAGGACTCTTCACTGCACACACAGATGAGGCTTTATAGGGGAAAAAGGGTACACACACACACATACATACATATCTCTTTACACCCTTTATCTAACTGGTAGCGGTCACTGTCATTCATGACATTTAGAGCAGCAGACTGAGAGGCAGATTAAAAGAGGGGAAGCAGAGAAACAGGCAAGAGAAAGAGAGACAGAGATTTATACCCGAGACACAGACAGCTCTGGTTCGTACTCCATCCATTCGTTTTTCCATCCGCCTCTCATGATTTGAAACTCTGGACAGGAGAAGAGAAATTTACTCTTGGTTCAAATTACGATTAAGTAAAGATAGTAGTGCAACTAGAGGAATGGAAGGTAGACATCCTGTGTGTATTGTGCCACCTTAAAATGTCAAACAGTAACATATAAAAGCACAAATGAAAGTCTACACGTAGAACAGAATAATATGGGCATTTCCAGGACTTTAGACTCCTATCATCAAGATCCAGATTAAAGCTGGTTACTGAAATTTAAACTATTTCTGTCGGCACAAATTCACATTTCAATTAAAAAAAAATCAAAGCATGACCACAAAGTCGACTACAACTGAATTCTCTCACATGAAAGTAACAGCTTTAATTTTTCTCACTTCAGTTAAGAAGTGAAACAAAAAGAAGTCTGCTGACTTACTTTGGGATGGAAGGCAGAGCTCTGTCACCCTCTGCACAGAAAAAAATGAACACATGAATCAGAGACACAAAACAGACTGGCGCCACTTTATGTTGGTGCCACATCACTGTAAAACATTTCTTTGCAGCCATTGTTATTTTTAGAAAAGACTAGCTTGATGGGCTGGTTATTCAAAGTGACAGGCTTAAAGCTTCAACAGCTACATTCAGACTTGACTTCTGTGTGAAAGATGGCTGACAGTAATTTCAACTCAATCCAGTATTTATATATTCATTCTCTGCGTCGTGTTGCGACCTAAACAACACATCAAACATTTGGATGCACACAACCATACCATAATAATGCTGTGAATAAGTCCCAAGATTTTAACATTTGTAAAATAGATACACGTGAGAGCAGCTGTGTGGCTTACCTTTGTGGACTCTGACGATAAAGGAGTGAGTAGCTGAGGAGACGAGCCGACAGTAACCGTCAATCAAGTCAGCCATGTTTTCTGCCGTTGTCAGCAATGCCGTGGTGACTGTGAGGGGCTAGACACACACACACAGAAACACACGGACAGACACACACACACACACACACACACACACACACACACACACACACACACACACACACACACACACACACACACACACACACACACAAGGATGACTGTAAGATTAGGACAGAGAGTTGCTTCACAGTGACACAATGACAGCTTTATTAGGGATACCATCTTCTACCAGAGCACATACAGAGACACACACAGACAGATACTCCAGCACACATGCGTTTCCACTAGTAAGGCCTGCTGTGAACATACACACTCGCTCTCGACAGACACACTCACGCTGACACTCGTGCAGATGGCTACACCCGCCTTCACCCTTCAGTGTTGCCTCCCTCTTTCCTAATATCACTTCCTGTTTTTACTACATGTACAATTTGAAATGCCTGATGTCTTTAAAAGGTGACAAAAATTAACTCAACGTTTGGTTTTGGCTTACAGATACAACTGTTTTAATATGGTTGAAATAAAAGAATGGAGCAGCGTCTTTAAATAGCTTCACTTCATGTCAATCAGTGGTTTACAGGGAAAACTCAAACAATACAGTTGGAATATGCCAAAAGTGAAAACCAAACAACAGGCAATATGTAATGACTCACAAAGTATATCCCTTCAATAGAAAAGGAAAAAGTGACAGTTTGTCTGTGTCAGTGTCTGTGTGTGTGTGTGTGTGTGTGTGTGTGTGTGTGTGTGTGTGTGTGTGTGTGTGTGTGTGTGTGTGTGTGTGTGTGTGTGTGTGCGTGCGCTCTGTCACCTCTGGAGCTCCTGCTACGTTGAGCTGCAGCATGCCTTTCCTGTCTTTCTCCTCCAGCGCAGAGTATTGGATGGACTGAACCTGGTTAAAGTTAGCTAAGTGTGTGGGCTGCAGAGACAGACACAAAGAGAAATTCAAAATCACATGTAATTTTATGCACCATGACGGTGCCTTTACCCAGCTCAGTAAAAAATGTCTTTTCAAAGAACCATTAACCATTGAAGCAAGAACACACAGGTTTGAGACAAATGTTTCCCATAGTTAGTTACTTGTCTATTTCTGTTTCTATTTTTTATAGAAAACATAAACAACAACAGTAGCCACACCTTGTAAACACTGAGGATAAAATAATGAAGTCATTGAGTTTTTGAAGGCCAAACAGGACGAGGTCTGATTCATTTATATTCAAAGGCAGACCTCTTGAACTAATTATTGAAACTCTGAGAGGCAGCCTGTCTCATTAAGTTGAAATTTAATTACTCAATTTTAAGCACTGCAGCTGTTTTTATTCCCTAATCAGATCAGCCTGTACATATGGCTTTGTCAAGAAGATGCTTTATGACAAAGACTACATGTCAACAAGCATTTGTGTACTCATTTCACCTTAGGCAACTAAGGAGTCGAGAGAAAAATGAGTCTAGGAGCAAACCAGTAGATGGCGGTAGAGTGGGTTGAAGTGATGGCCTTCAAAATAAAAGCCTACAATTTGCAATAAATCATTCTTAAGAATAAATATAATCAGAGAGTCATATAATAATTGAAAGTAAGAGAAATTTGAAAGCGCTACACTTTGCCTGATCACAAATTTTAACTTTGTGCACGAGTCGTCAGTGTTGCATACTCACCGTTGAGCCCTTATCTGTGAGGTAGCTGATTCCTTCCTCTGGTCCGATAGCTAACTCTACTGATATTACCCAACTAGACTGAAGGGAGAAAGGAATAGATGGAGGGAAAAAAAATGTCACATTTCATTACATCGTCTGCTTCTGTTCTAACATGTATGGAAAATGTCTGAGTGGACTTCTCCAGCCATCATTACATGCAACATATTTTCTCCTTATTAACCTACCCCCAAAGCACATTTGAAGCACTCTTTGTCGAAGCGGTAGATGGGAGAGAGTATCTCAAAGAACTTGTGGATGCTCTGCTCATCGTTGAGGTTGGCGAACTGCTTAAAGGTCTGCTGGATCTGCTTACGGAGAGTCTTCGCCTTAAAAATAACATTAACAAGGGTTAAATCTCTCTGGTTGGTTCAGCTGATGATGCACACTGTGAGTGACAACAGGGGATTTAATTTAAGACCAGACAATGAGATTAGAAGAATTTTTGCCAGAAATCTTTTCTGTCATCAATTTGTCTGCCTGCCAGTCAGCTGGTCGCTCAGTCAAATGGCCATCCAGCTGTCTGGCTGGCAAAGCAGGACAAGGATTCCCAAAGACAAGCATGCCCCACTTCTGGGATATGGAGATGGCAATTAAATGGAAGGCCCTAATAGTTAGTCAGGTAGATAACATTTTTAAACGTTTCTGCATTTTCACTGGTTTTGTCTCACCTTCAGGGAGTCCAGCAGGCTTTTAGGGAAGAACCTCCTCAGACCAACATCTTTCCTATCATATCAAGAACATAAAATTATTTTTTCTATAACTAAAACATTTCTAAAAACAATTTGGTTGAAAAAAAGTTTTGTGGACAAAAAAAAATCAACTCTTACTCTAGTAGTTCATAATTAGATTTCTTGTCAAGAGCATTTCCGGGCATCTCCCTGAAAAACCTCCTGTATTATTCAGAGGGGAGAAGAAACAGTGAAGAACCAGTTTGAACAAACCATTCTTGTCATGGTTGTGGAATAAGAGTAATTTGTCTTGTGTGGGTTTGCCTTACTCACCTGATTTCCAAACAGCCGAGTTTCAAAGCCACTTCTTGATCCACCTGATCAGCTATATGGTGCATGTAGTCACTTTTTACCTGGAGAAACACAGAGGGACAACAACATTGTTTTACAATAAATATGTATTTTATCATATACCAGCAATCCAATGAAAAATCAGTGAGTATGAGTCAGTTTGTTTTTAGAGTTAAGTGACAGGGTGGAGGTACCAAAGCTTATAATGCACTTCAGGACAGGTTCCAGAAAAGAAAAGATGTGATGTGACACAAAGGAAATACTTTTATTCAGCATTATCCCACAATTAGGGAACATTTCTATCTGATCTTTATTTGTGGCCCTTTCGTGTTTCTCACCTGGTGATAGAGGTAGTTGAGAGAAGGTTTGTCTTCAGAGAAATGGCTGAGATAACCTTTAGGTAGGTACCGCATTCGCAACTCGTACCTGTAAAACGACATCAGACAGTTTGGTATGAATAACAGCACAGTCTGCACCCCACACCCACACAGAGAATGAAACATCTGTACTGTAGCATGTCTGTCTGATGCATAGAGACAGAAAGAGCATGCTAACACGGACACACAGCTCACAAATAATCAGAGCTCAATACATTTTAAAGCCACAGTTTGAGGTTCTCTGAAGAGTTGAAGGACTGCATTAATAATCAGAAATAGAAAAAACATTGAGCTGCATTTATTATGTTATGTTAACCACTTAACATAGGGAGTTATCAATTTGATTTTCACTTAACATTGTTTCAAAAGGTTGAAAAAGGTGCAGTTCAACAATGTGATAGAACATTCACTGCATGATCATGAGTGAATAGAAGTGTGTCTATCTAACCAGTGTCAACGTTTTTGTTTACATGCTTTAAATGGTCCTGTGTGGAAATCACTGAATCCTGCTGCCCCAAAGTTTTGCCAATTTTGGTAAAGGGTTAGGAAAATCTCACATAATCTTTGGAGATAGTGATCACAAGATATTTGCTGGAAATCATCAAAAGGCTTTTAAACAAATCAAGAAGTTTTTTTTAGCTTTATGACATACTTCACATGAATTACATTTTCTGAGGGGAAGAAACTAGCCATGGGTCATGCAGAAACAGTGGACATGGACAAATGTTTAGCGTTTATCTTTGCACTATTTTCTTAATTTCTCTTGTTGTAGACGAGGGATTAAGAACATGTTGGCTGCATAATAGCACTTATGCAGCGGTAGACATTATGTCTTGCTCAAAGTCACCTCAGCAAGGTGGCTGTTTGCCAACAACCCCCTGAGTCGAAACCAAGTCTTGAGGCTGAAAGATGCCCTTTTCTCCTCATTATATTACTGGCTGGCGGCACAGTCGGAACAGCTTTTGTATTTTGCTGACAGTCAACTTACTGAAAGTGATAACCTTGTGATACCATAAAGCATAATGAGATTCCTGCTGTTCAAAAATTCCAGCTAACTGTTCCACAGTAGTTCCCAGTCGGGCCATCATTGTTTATAGTGACATTTTACTTTATGACTGACATATTGCAGTGACTGTAGTCGAGAGAAATGGGTCAGCAGAGCAGTGAGCTCTGCGCTGCAGTGATGCTACAGGCCTGCAGTTAGGCAACAGAGGAAACTCAAAGGAAACAATGAATAAATCATCCTCGTTTTATAATGAATGATGCAAAGAGAGAGTGTGAGAAGAGAGAAAAGGATGCGTGTTTGAGAGAAAAGAGAGAGCCGGACAACAAAGAAAACACAGATGTCAGAGATGAAGAGGAGGGAGGATGGAGAGAACGATCAAAGTGAAAAAGAGGATCGCAAGCGCACGAGACAGAGTGAGAGAAAACACGCAAGGGAGCGTGAGAGGAGTGAGATAGTCAGTCCATCCCCTGGGCTGCTTCTGCCATTCTAACAATAGCTTGGCAGAAGCAGAAGCTCCTGTGGGCTTGCAGCTCTGCCGCCCTGCAAGGCAAGGCAGAGCGGCAACAACTGGCGGAGCTGCTCGGCTGCATGTTAGCGGTGTGAACAACTGGTTCACTTTGAATTCATTTCAATTTTAATGACTTTGGGTGTAACACATCAACAGCAGGACAGTGGGCTGAATTGTAAGAAGAGCTGTTAACAATATGGACTGCAGATGGCTTAGAGCCAGCACAGTTCAAAATTAGGGTGAACGTGGACAAAGCTTCTTTCATATAAGACGGATAAATGAGAGAAATGTTTTCATCAGGCAGAGCTGATCTCCCTCCTAGCAGAGTGGGAAACTGGATCAAATAAACTGGAAGAAAAAGGCTCTATGAATTATAGTGTAATAATAGCCAACAAATAATGTCTGCATAACATGCATGTCTTCTACTTGTGTGATGAAGTCACCTTCACCAGTGCAAATTAAATTAACGCCAAACTGTCAACCTTTTATTTATTAGGGTTATTACCTCCTCTGTGTTTACAATTGGGAGACATGGATGAATGAGGAAGCAGTTTAAAGGAGGACTTTAAATCTCAAGAAAAGGGAGCAACTTCATAATTCATACTTGGTGGTAAGATTTTCTACTCCTTGAATGCAGTCGTTACCATGACTGTGTTTCAGGTCAGTGGTTTAACGACAGCATCAAATAGTTTCATTGGGACCATATGTTACAAATTCTACAAGTCGTATCTTATAAAGTAGGCTCAATAAAGATCTATGTCGTCAGGTTTGCAGCTTTAGTAATAGTATCGTGTTTACAGTCAAATAAGACTTTCATGAAGATTACATGTTTACCTGCTGCTTGATATGAGCTCAACATTAAGAGAGAACGGTGTCATCCTGCATCTACCTTAAGACAGAGGTGTCATCAGAAACAAGTCCCTCATGCTCTATTATGCCAAATGGTTCAAAAAATGTAAGACATGCGCTTAATGAGTCAGAGTGAAAACATTGAATAGTGTGGTAACTCTACCTCCACTCCTCCTGGGGGTGCTGTTTCTCATACTTCTCCCTGATGTGACAAATGCCCAAATCAGGGTGTAACCAATGAAGTGCATCAGAGTGCAGGTGGGTCAGACGGAGGCCCAGAGAGGACACACAGCGCAATTTGTGGATCTCTGCTATCTTCTGGATAACACCCTATAGATCACAACAAGGGAAAAAAAAAGTGAGAATCAGAGAAATGGTGGCATGAACGGCCAGACGTTGAGAAACGTTTGTGTGTCTTACCCTGACATCTGTGGCATCTCCGTGCCTGATATTACTAGCCCAGGTGCATGGTTCGCTGTTTGTTTCGAAATAATGAAAGATCTTCAGGACCCGGTCCATGGAGCCTGGTGGCCGCTCAAGGCCTCCTGCAGAGCCGCTGGTACCAACACCAGTACCACCAGGCATCCCAGACCGGGATTTGACCCCACAACCACCTGTTGCCGAGTGATTGTGGTTCGGCTCCAAGTAGGAAGACGACGCCATGCCTGACTCAGAAGCTGCGGCTGGGGCTAACTTGCTGTCATATTCTGAAAAGAGAAAAGGGAAAAAGGCGAGAACAAATGTCAAAATGTGGATTTATTGTTGATATATCAGCTGGATGTTTGATAAGACTTCGTGAAAGAGGCATTACACAACACATGGGAATGAAAATCACATAGTTTAAAACAGGCGATAAAGGTATGTAGAATGTCAAAAATGTACCCATCAATTGATGATTCTTGTAACAGGTGTACTTATTCACCTGTAACATTAACCATTACTCTCTGCCATTGTCCAAAGCCCTCAAGCTAGTGGTCCTTCATCTAAATGCAGTTTCTTGAATACTGAAGAGACCAATTGCTTTAAATCCTCTGACAGACATTTTTGATATTAAACCTGAGAAAAATAACATTATTTGGGCTAAGTCAGATAGCATTGCTAATGTTACTCTTTAAACCTAATGGACGTACCCTGCCCCAGCCCCTCGTTTAAACACTGGGTCAGAGATACACCACAAAATCTGAAACTAGAAAAAGGTTCTTCTCTACACTTTCCCAGTTCAATGACGACGACATACCAGCTCCACTACCGGCTCTATCACCTCTTTAGGACCGGCTTTGTTTCACACTGTTTTGCCTGAGCTAAGCCCCAACGCTCACAGTTCCTGGCTGGTCTGATCGTCTCTAAATTGTCTTAAAAAGCACAAAAGGGAAGCTCATCGAGAGCCAGCGCAGTGCTCTGCGCTCTCTCTCTCTCTCTCTCTCTCTCTCTCTCTCTCACTCTCTCACTTAAAGTCAATATAGATCCCCCACTGATGATCTATCTCCCTTCCCCTGCTATAAGTACAAACCAATAATAATCCATCCAGATGATCAAAGGGGATTTTTTTTCTTAAACAGAACCATAGTGTTGTGAAAAAATGATGTATTGGTCAATAACATCCATAGTGTTTTTGCAATATAAGAGAAGTGTGTCCGTAGTGGGCTCAGCCAAATTCATCTCCTGGTGCTGCGTCAGAGATGAACCATAAAGAATGTCCTTCCAAAACATGGCAGACTTTGATTCCAAGGTCTGCTGCAGGCACATTAGTAAACTGGACGTACTGATGTTAAATGTGTTATTATAGTCTAGATGTAGCCTACATAACAAAAACATTCTTACTGATAAACTCTCAATGAAGAGCTCTCAGATGAACCTTTAAAGAATTACTAGATGTGTATTTAGAAAAAGAGTTAAAGAAGAACCCACAGTTACATTGTGACTTTCAAAAAGCAGAACTTGCTTCACATGTACTCGATTTTACAGTATGGGGCTACAGTAGGAATAGTTCCACTAAATTGCTTCACAGAGCATTCTTCTGTAACCTACCAGAGCGTAGCACAAACAATCAAAACAAACCGTGCTGTTCCACACATCTTTGCCTTAAGTCATCTCGTTCAACCGTTTACCATCTTTCATGTCGTCTCTCTACCCCACCTTCCTGCTCATCTTCACACAGCTCATCCCTGTGCTAGACACACACTCTGCTGCTTCCTGTGTCCTCCTGTCACTTCCTGGCTGACCCTGCAGTCTTTGTTGACTCATCATCCCTGCAGTGAGTTGTTTCAGCTGACTGTGAATTCTGGCCGTGACAATAAAGATGCAAGTTAAAGGATTCACTGAATAATTTCATGGCTCATTTCCAGAATTGGCGTTCTGATGTGCAATTAAATACTTGTGTGAACTTGAAGTGTCAAACACTGTGATCTGCTCCATCATCTCACAGATTGTTCAGCGTTCAATGATCTAATTATCCCTATTGGATGACTTATTTAATCCACTTAATATGGAGATAATAAATCCAACTAACAAGCCATGTTTTTAGGCACTGCAACTGTCAACTCTTCACAAACTATAATAAGCACACACAAAAAAAATACTGTTCATATCACAATTCTACATTTAACTTTTTCTTGTGTTGTGTTAAGGTTCTTAGAGAGATAATGTCAAAGTGATGAAGCAGAATCAGAGAGACAGAAATATGGCAACTGATGCAGGACAAGTTGGCCCAGCCTTTTATGCTTTACACAAAGTTAACTCATCAAAGACAGTGAGAAAAAGACATGTCCATGTGTGTGTGTGTGTGTGTGTGTTGCACTATGACTGCAGCAGAAGTGTAAAGAACGACATGGTGTATCTGATAACTTGACTCAGCACTCCCCCTCAGGAAATTGCTGCATCAATATTGTGTGTGTGTGTGTGTGTGTGTGTGTGTGTGTGTGTGTGTGTGTGTGTGTGTGTGTGTGTGTGTGTGAAATGCAGTGAGTGTGTGCACACAACCTATACACATTATTACATAATTTTTCCTATGGAACGACATTGCACTATAGATTTCCCTCTCTTCACCTTTTTCTTAAATGTCTAACATTCAATCGTCTGTACAGTCATTCTCTTCCATCTCCTATAGAGGTACATGCTATATACGTAAACTGTTAGCTGTTTGGTAAATCAGACATCTTCTTTCCAGATCGGTGGTATGGTTGGGATTAAAGACTGAAGTAGAATCATTGGATACGTTTGTTTTTATCCTGAAGAGTCTCAAAAGATCTTTAACTCATCTTTAAGGGCTAGACTAAAATATGTACCTCCCAAAAAAAACGCCTCTTTTTATACCCACATTTCAGTCGCCCAGTGCAATATGATTCAGTAGTAAAGGGTATGCTCATTCTTGCTTCAGCATTTCTATTAAAAAAGAATAAAACCGGAATGAGATGACACTTGTTGGGGTCTGCAGCCAACAAACAGGTTTTATTACATCTAAAAAGAATCATAGTTGAGGGCATCTCTACAGCCCTACACACTCCTCCACTACAACGGTTTTGTCTCGTACTTTGCAGTATTATTGTCATTATTGTCATTTGCGTGTATAAAAAGTGTGCACACACAGTAGGTGTGAAGAACAGAGTTCAGTGTGTCCTCAAGGCTTTACAACAGATTAGTGAAGATCAGATGATAATTGTCCCTCTTATAGTATTACAAACATCATCTAATTAAAAATGATACAACTGTAGCTTTGATACTGCTGGATTATCAGGTGGCTTGTTTCAATCCCCAAAGAGTGTAGTGCTGCTACACGTCCATTAGTAATTGCACTATATCATATCATTACAGATACTGTGTTAACAGTTAGCTTACTGACCTGAGCTATAAGTGAAAACTCCTCCACCTTTTTCATTGGTATAGATTTTGATCGAATTATAGTTTTTCACTCGAGGGAGGTTTTCCTTTTTTCAATTCTCTTAAACACTTAAAGCTTTCAAGTTTTCTGAACAGGCAGCAATTTACTGACTCTATGCATTCCTGCTGGACAACATCTTATACTACACAAGGCATTTAGTTTTTGAACAATCTCTGTGAAGATTAGCAGTGTATACAAATATTATTCTGCCGTTTTTTTCTCTCCTTCTAATAGGAACGTGAAAAAACATGACCTCCATTACTGTAGAATGCCATCGTCAAAGAGGAACCTCTGAAGCAAAACGCAGATGTTTATGGTTGATGCAGTGTGACCTTAACCTGCGACAGTTTGCCAACATTAGAGCATTAGATGAATTAGATGTAAACAACAGCTCTAGATAATACTCACATGTGCAATTCATAGAGAGCATACTGTATTAGCCTTACAGTTCCAGCATGACATAATATTTAGAGGCCCATGACAAAAAAACTAAAAAAAATTACATACATAAAACAATTTAACAAAGAGTCAATACCAAACCAGCCATACAGTTTGTCATTAGTATGTACAAGTAGTTGTTTGACTCGTTAATGATAGCCAACGTCCTGTATAACTGCATTTTGTGTCCTAGCCCATTGGCTAGGCAGTATGTCTGTTCTTAATGCACAAACACCATCGATCAAATGTATTCAATGTCCAGGACATGACCACAAAGTAAAGAACTTTATACATCAACAGACTTATGTATGCCTTGAGTTCTTCTTTAGTATAAATGCTGGGAAACCTCACGCAATTGCTAAGGGTTAGCTTGTCACTGTAAGACAACTTGTCTTCCGCTGCCAAATAATTAAAATCATTGGAGAAGGCGTCCAGATGGTCCATGGCTTTCTGATGTGAATCGACCACAAGCTAACCCTTGCTAACTTTCTGCCACCGGTCGGGCTCTGCCCACAAAATATGTCATCCCTGTGTGCAAACACAAAAATGGTCTATTATAAATCAGAGTGAACACATGTTGTGATACAATGGTATACCAGCTACTTTCCCTTGTTATACAAGTGTCTCTCTTTAGTGCACATCCAGCCTCTATGCCTCGTCTCAGAGGGGCACACTAAAAAATGTATTGGGGGCATTATTTTGACTGCAGCTCGTTTTTTTTAAATAGAAGCAGTTGCACCGGAGGAGCCAGAGAATCACAGTCAGCCATCTGCTGCTGCTTTCTCCCTCAGTTAATAATCAGATTTCATATTAATAAGCACTGAAATGTTGGAACCCACCACTGCATACACTGACACAAAATCACACGCATGTAACCTTAACCTACATACCTACAGCTTGAAGAAATCCTATTAAAGACTGGAGGCAGCTTTATGCTGAAAATGCAGTTACATCACACAGAAATGCAGAGTGGGTACATGTGTTTGAGCAGCATTTAGCAAAAGAAATTACGTCTGACATAGCCCAAGAATACTGAAGTTTCCAGCTAGTGTAGTGAGATAGTACGGGTGGAGAAAATGATTTTCCTAAAAGCTTGAGTAGGACAAGTCAGTTGTTTTGCTTTATGGTTTCTGACAAAGTGAAGGAAAGACATTTTGTTTTCTTTGTTGGTGTTTTGGTTTATCAGGAAAATCTCTTTATACTTGAATATATATACTGTATGAAAAAATATATCATTGAGATATACTTGCATGTTTACTGAAACCTGTAATTTTATATGTTTGCTGATAAAAAGCACAGCTTTATTTGGCATTAATACAATAAAAGTTGCCGGACTTCACAACTTGCAAAATTTGAATTTGTGCAACAGATATTTACTGTTTAAAACTCAGCACAAGAAAAATGGCACCTTTTTTTCACTGCACCAGTTTCTACGCAGCAGCATATCTGCACTAAATCCCCACATGATGCATGTCTTCACACACTTGAATAGAGTAAAGTAGAGGAATCAAATCAACTAGGCCATGCAGGCAGCCAGGAGGGGAGCATGCGCCTGCCAGCACACCAGCCCCTCTCTCAGTGGGGGTCCAGTGACTGACACTCAGCCTATGAAACCACAGTGGGCATGAGAGGAGCTCTGGCCCGTCGCACCAGCAAAGGGATGGTTTATCTGCTCTTCTCACTTGTATCTGGGTTACTGGGGTTAGCAAAATCCTAGGGGAGCCTCTGCCTCTCTGCCTTTTTCTTTTACCATCATTTTCTATTTTCTTCAGTTGTTCAGTCTGCAAATGTATCCATCTTTATGCCACTTTATCCCCCTAGCCTTTATCTATTCCTTCCACTTTCACTCCTCACATGCCAAATCTCCTGTTATTTTCTTTCTTCCATAATTTCTCCCCCTTCATCTGCTACTCTTTTCTTCTCATCCCTTCTCCTCTGCTCTTAATCTCCTCCCGCCACTCATCTAACATGCTCACAGGCCTTTTAGTTCCTGCCTTCACGTCTCCATTTGATCCCCTCGTCCTATTGAACCATCTCCCTTCCTTCCTCCTTCTCATCTTTCTCTCGTCCTCAAACAATTTCCTCTGCCCCCCCTTTCCCCAACTACTACTACACTCTCTCCCCCTTCTTGCCAATGATGCACATTATCTGTACCACGGGAGAGAAGAAAAGCTTCAACACTGAATATTGTTTGGTACACGATGCATACAAAACAAAAACTGTCTAAGTGTCACTTCCATAACACTGTTTTTTGCATACTAAACAAATTGATTAAATGGCCAGCACTATGTTTGTGTACACATGTGTGTGTGTGACTGTTTAAGCTCTTCCAGTGAAATCAGAGTTACCAGAGTAACCAACTACCACCATTCTCCCACATCATTTTATACACATAACTAATTACAGCTCAGTGCAACTATAAGGCTGCTAAACAGACTGAATTCAGTTCTGTTGGTTTTTCAGACAAAGCTTAAACCAAACTTTTGCACTGGCCTGTTAAATAACATTTGTTTTTCTATTAAACGTTATGGGCTGACAAAGAACCCACTGGACAGTTTATGTAACTTGTTGTGCTACATAAACCTGCTGGGACAATTAAAACAAATCAATTCTTGTGACCTGCAGCCGGCCATGCAGCAATTCTCTGCTCATTTGGCAACTTTTTTTCATTCTCTATTAGTCACAAAGAGCAATCGCATTTAGGGCTGGTGATAAGTTCTCAGTAAGGACCACACCTGGACCTCCTCTGTCATGAATTATAACTGACAGATGATACAAAAGAAAATAACTTAAGTGATCGTGCTTCAATCTGGACTGCTCCCAGAGCCCAGTGTGTTAAATTATAAATTACATCTTAAAACTGTCATGCAGAGGATGTAGCTCTCGATTAGAATATAAAACCCTTGCCTGAATGTTAAACATCTTCATCAGCATGACAAGTGCTTACCACAATAAGATGCTTTACAGCAAGTGCAGAAATGGTCAAAAAGCATCAGAACCAATAAGGATGAAGGGGATCAGAGGTGCAATATCTGGATCTAGTCTCAAGCAGTTGTGATTATCAGTATTGAGTTAGATTCAGTGCTGACATCAGATACCAAATACTCAGATATACAATGTATTTCTTGGTACGCTAGGCTCCACTCAGTTTGTGTGTTGTGTTTCTACAAACATACTGCTTAGTACATACTTGGTAGGGGATGCTGTGCGTAGATGCAGGCCCCTTTGCTCCAGCAGAGAGGGATGCAGCCGCTGCTCTCCATGTTTTTTGTAGACGGAGCTGTACAAGGTCTGGCCACCGGGCACAGACAAAACTGCAGGGCCACCAAAACAGCATCTAAAACTAGCACTGGCTCAAACCTTGGCTCTCCTTACAAACTTGGAAAATTCCAGGTATATGAATCCAAAATAGCCAAGGAAAAGCAAATTATTAGATCAAAAAGTTTTCCAAAAAAAGTTAGAAATGATGTCTTGCTGTAATTGGTCCAAGCAGTGAGAATATCCATTTAGCCAATGTTACCCTCCTCATAAGACAGCCACAGGAAACATAATAAGAGAAAAATCAATCCAGGCCAGTGTCCCAGGGATGTAAGTAATTCTTATAAAAGGAAAGAAACCCAGAAGGAAGCAAAAGGGGAATGTCAAATATCCTTTGTTCTGTAAAATCTGATGACACAGCAAGTGTCCCCACAGGAGGTAGAGTATATACCACACTGTTACTTTATCCTCGAGCAGCCACTGAGCTCATCTATCATCAGGGTCCAAGTCCAGCTCACCAGAGATGCTCTGAAAGATTTCACCTCTAAATAACAGAGGTAAAGGTCTGACTCAGCTTCTCAAATCCACAGTGTGAAGTTAATATGGAAGTCAGTCTCAATACAGACATAAAAATTGAAGTACAGTAGTCGGTAACGTTTTCCAAGCTACTGATCACAAGACTGCATCGCATTACTTCAGGACTTGAGGATCTGGCTGGGGGTCCAAGTCTTAGAAATCAATCCGTTTAGTACATGTCATGACCTTTAGCCCAGAAATACTTCTGTGCAATGTGATATAGAACGTAATGATCCTCGTAAGGAAGCTCATTTTTGCCTTTTTGCTCCAGGGAGATAGAGCCTGTTATGAGCAAAGAAGAATCAGAAATATGCTCTGTAGACCCGTGGCTTCTCTAAAAACACATTCAAGTCCAGCTTCTGTATTTGGTGGATGATATCTCTATGCATTAGGTCATCCTACAGTCCAATAGATCCCCACAAAATATTGAATTTGGGTCTTCAATGCCGAGCAGCTGATCAAATTAATCAATCCATAATGTGAAATTCAAAGCAGGCAGCTTCCCTGCAGCCATCAATCTTAAGGCTGTCAAACATCCAGGTTACAAAATAACTCTGACATCCCTTCCTGGCAAAGTGAGACTCCATATAATTACATCAAAGCCCCGTTTTCCACGAAAGGTAGAAGTTTTGTTCTGTAAATCCACTATGTTGTCCAAATGAGATGGCAAAGTGGATCAAAGGAAGAAGAAAAAGAGATCTCGCATCAGTGACGAAAATGTAGGGCAAAGAGAGACGTCGAGAAATGGAGCATAGTGAGGGAGAGGTAGATCAAAGTGACCGACGCAGGAGGGGAAAAAGGACAGGAGGATAGAGAAAGAACAAGAAACAGGAGATAGGATGAGTTGAATTAAAAAAGGAATGATTAAAAGAAAAAAATGAATGAAAAAGAGTAGAAGGGATAAAAAGAGCAGGAAAAAGAGAAAGCCCAGAGAGCAGCTGAGCCACACATCCTCCAAATGTTTCCCACACTGCTCTGAGCCCACAAGAGACCAGGTCAAGGCAGGTGTCTGTTGACAGAGAGCGAGATAAAGAGACAGAGACCTGAAATGAAAGGTGGAGCGCAAAAAAAAAAAGACCAAAAAAAGAAAGAAGCCAGAAACAAGAAAAGGCTGTGATGCAAAAACAAGATTAAGTGAATCTGTTTTAAAGTTATTCAGCTGTGTGCCTTTTTTCTTCTAGAGCGGCAGAAAACGCAGCTAGATCACAACATCTTTCTCACACACACACTGCCGCAGTCAAACACACACACACACACTGTACATCCAGCGCAGTCCTTCAGTTGAATGAGGGCACTCTCTGTAGAGAGAGCGTGTGTGGAAGCCAGGGAGAGGCTGTTTACGTATACAGTGCGTGTGCATGTGGCTAAGCAGGTAGGAAAATAAATGCATGCGAGTTTGTGTGTGGGGAAAGTGTGAGTGGGTGTGAATAACGCAGAGAGAGGGTGAGTGGGTATGTAAAAAAGTGAATTTGTGAATGTATTAACCAAGTGTTTCTCTTCTGGTGTGTTTTTTGCTTTATACAGTAGACAGCTGCTTTGAGAAAGCTGTGAAAAAAGCTTTAAAACTGACTAGAACCAGGAAGGGAGGGAGGGAATGTTAATGTGTGTGTGTGTGTGGGGGGGGGGGGGGGGGGTATTTGTGTGTTTTGTAAGACTGAAAAGGAGAGGGACAGCAGGATGAAAACAAATGTAGAATAGTTGTAATTGAGACTTGCTGCAGTGCAAATAAGGCGAGCTGATTGGACTGTTTGTAAATATGCTAATAGGACTTCACTCTTAATCAGAACACAGACTTTCATAAACAAGGACTTACATAACCACGCAAACCCTGCACAACCACTGAACACACACAGACATAAAGTAATACCAGGATTAGAGTTTAGCCACTGAAAACATACATTCCACTCTTTGACCCCTTTCAACACTGCTTTTATTTCTTCTCACTATCCGCCCCCTCTGTCTGTCTGTGTGTACTGCCCTCAGCAGGTCTCTGCTGCCCTCTGTCCTCACTGTGCTGTCTGTCTCTCTTCCTCTCCAAACATATTTTATCTGCTCCTACAGCATGCCAGCTTCTCACTGGCAATAAAGCACTCTGACATTCAATCTGTTCACTGTGCCAAAGGACGGCATGATCTTGAGAACTTTCTAGACAAGCTTCTAGCATCCAGAACATAACATCACCAACAATCATATTGTGAATATTTGTTGACACACACTGATGTAGAGCCTGCAGGTTTGTATTCAATTCTTTCAGATTTTTTTGCAAAACAATAGCAAAGAATCTGCCAAACTGAAGGCAACAACACACATTTATCACATCCCCACCAACAGAAAGACAGTTACTTCAGATCCGTTTCATATCATGAATGTGTATATGCATATTGTTTTGATGGACTTGAGCTCATATAGCGCTTTTCTAGTCTTCTGACTACTCAAAGCACTTTAACTCCGCAGGTCACACTAATCCCATTCATACACATTCACACACCGCTGACGAAGCAGCAGAAGCAACTTGGGGTTAAGTGTCTTGCCCAAAGACATGTGGCTGCATCATCACCTTCCGGTTGAGAGACGAACGACTCTACCAACTGAGCCACAGCCACCTCAGAGTTTATCTTTCTTAGCGTCAACAAGAAACATGTCAGGATTCACATTATAAACGTAAATAACTCTTAACAATAACCAACAATCAATTGAGTGCTTGTGATAAAAATGTGATCAATAGAGTAATCTAACCTTAGTTTCCATTTATTATCAAGATTTTGTAAATCATGTTTGGGGACAATACGAACACCGTATTCACACATTTTAGTTGTAATACATTTTTGTACATTATAATAAAACTGTTGAGTGGAATCTCTTGATGTAGATATTTATATTCTCTTATGTTAGGAAATAGTGAATGTGTTTCTCTGGTGTTATATTTTTGATCTGATAACCGGCTGTAGTAACACCACATTCCCAGTTTAGGATCGATACAATAAATCCATCCACCCATCTTTCGAAATGCCACAGTCCAAAGTCTTCTCCTGTCTTATCAACATGTAGAATTATTGCATTAGTACATCCATTAGGTCCAAACATTTACAGAAGCTGAATGTTTAGTATTCTCTCCAATAAAAACAATATGATGGAGAATTGAAGCATTCTTAAAGGGATACTTCACCCGTTGAAACATGAATCTGTAGTGAAATTGGGTCATATATGTAGTAGAAATGTGAAATAAATTTTGAAGTTTGGCCTTCTTGACCGAGAAAAGGCAGAAAGTGTCTTTTTCGCTTATGTGGATGAGAGACAACAACTCCCAGAATGCACAGCACCGCAGGCCACTCCAGCTGAAGTAGAGGAGTTATGGTGCATTCACGTGGTATCAGAAAAACGAGATTCCGAGTTGTAAAATGCACATGAAACACCTGCTCAAGTCGTTTTTGTTAACATACTTTTTATTCATGTACGTATTGCACATCAACTTTTTGCTCAAATATAACTTTTGACAATAAGATTTCTCCGAGTTGGTAAGTCGGAAGAATGACTTCTCAACTCGGACACTTGGACCACCCGAGCAGCACCTGAATGCAGCATTATTTACGGACATTTGCAACAACACATACGGACATTTCCTCAACTGATTCCGAGATTTCTTCCAGAAGGAATTGGCATCTTGGAAATTCCTGGCAGCAAACGGACTCTATGTCTGTGTCCATAGGCAAACAGTAACAGCACCGACAACACAAGTCTGCACCGGCTCCTTCTTCCTTCTCACAGCTGCCAACCTGCCTGTCAGCACCAGCCAGCTCGTCGCAATATTGCGGCTCGTAGAAAGAGCCACAGAAATCCGATTCGAGCACAAGACCTTCAAAATCCCCTTCATTCATATCAGTTTGAAGTTGAAACGTACTTTTTTTTGCCATTCTCGGTCCTTATCAGCTTTCTTCATAGGGACACCCAGCTCGAGTCCGGCTCAGGCTCACTGTCTCACAGCCGCTGTCTGTCTGATGAAGCCGCCTCATATATTGCGGCTCGTAGAAAGAGCCACGAACATCCGACTCGAGCACAAGACTTTCAAAATCCCCGTCATTCATATCAGTTTGAAGTTGAAACATACTTTTTTCGCTTTTTTCAGCTTTCTCCATAGAGTCTGTTAGCATAGCTTCCAAGCAAGATGGCGGACGTTAAGTTTAGATTCTGGCAGTATAGCTCCGCCCACTGATCTGTGATAGGTCTGTAGCTTCAGTGGTCGAAAACATGAGGAACTAGCAATGTAGTTTCACCCCTGCTAACCAAAACAGCCTCCGATGACGCAATTACGATTTTTGCGTCATCGGAGGCTCCTTTTCAGACAAAGAAATAAGGAGCTTTCTCGTCTCAGAGCAAAATGAGGGCCAGATGCACAACCATTCAAAAATACTACCAGGTTTCTAATGATACAAAGCTTAATGCAAATGGGTGAAGCATCCCTTTAATATGCACATAGATGTTCCGTTCAGCAACATGACTTTCACTGGAGACATGTTCTCCACTACAAATATAAAACCCACTCCTGAAAAATCATAGGATCAACAGTTACCTAGCAACATCCATGGTGAGACACTGGAGCTAAGGGCTATAAAAAAAGGTCTTATCTATACCCACGAAATGATTCAGCTCTACCTCCATCCATCCTATAAAGCACCAACACCAGCTGTCTTCAAGTCAGAGTTAGACCAAAGAACAACATGCCTTGTGCAAAATAAAGTAGAAGAGTGAATCTCTATAGTATCATGAGAAGTCCAACTGGAAGTTATTAATGTTTTTGTTTTGGAGATAAGCATACATTGTGCACTAGTTGTTGCCTTCTTGTGGTGGATTTCAAAACATTTCTAGATGTTTCTATAATAGCATTAAAGTTGAATTTCCATCATTAGTTGACAGAAAGGTACTCACCAGTGTAGTATGATATCGTGGAAATATCTGCAAGAGAGTAAAAAAAAGATTTTACTGAAATCTGTTGAAATAGAACAACATAACAGTCACAAATGCAGTGTTAATCAAATAATCAGTGGTCCTCAACAGGGGGGTCCGGACCCAAAAGTGGGTCAAGGAGCGGAAACCCTGTTTAAAAAAATCGATGAATCACTTTTTGAACAGGTTTGTTTGTTCCGTTTCTTTGATCTGTCGTGTTTTGAACCGTCTGAGGTCCAAACTGCACAATTTTCGTTTAATAAATCTGAATGGCTGAAAAATGTGATATTTCATGAAAGAATTGGTTGTGGGTCCTGAGGCTAGACCAGTTGAGAACCACTGCACTTAATGATGTCATCAGTGAGAGCCACTCTTCTGAGGGATGCCTGGAAGTGACACATTATCAGCTGTTTCAGTTTCTCTGTGGTGAATTCCATAAGACTCCTGACCCAGGCTAACCCCAACAAATTAAGCACAGTTTTTCGCTTCGCTTGTCTATGCAACAGTTTCACTCATTTCAAGCATCAAACTCTTGATAAGGCACAGATTTGTCTTGCATGCATGCACAGATAAAGAGAGCTGAACTACTGCTTTTAATGTTGACTGTACTCTACTTCAAGCGTAACTCATCGCTCCAGACACGGGACAGATAGCTGAAGGAAAAAAAGTGCAACTAAAGACAGGAATAAATTAAGAGGCACTTAGGCAGCAGAGGTAGAAAAGTAGACAGGTTGAGTATAAGAAGAAGCTAGCTGAACCTAACAAAAAGGGAAATCTAATCATCCGATCTTTGAGAAATGCAGCCATTAACAGTTACAGCTCATAATTAACCAAACATAAAATATTATCCTCAATCCATTTTCTGCTCGAAGAATTACAAATCATTTTGGCTCTGCAACTAACAAACATATCAAGCAGTCTACCCAATCAGATTGACAACAGTGCTTAGTTCATTTGACAGACAGGAGTCGATTTCTAATCACACTAAGCACATCCACCGGTTCACATGACGGCACTGACAGTTCACTGACTGTGCAGCAGCTCCAATGAATCAGGAGGATTTAATTTGAGCTACATACCAGACAGCCAGAGTGAGGCGACAATCATGACTCGGCAGGATAATGGATCTGCTGTGTCATGCTTTAATAACATCACCCACTGGCCTTATTCAACCCTCAAATCTGTCTCTAAATCACAGCAACTCCCAAATCCCATCTTTAAACTCACTCTTTACTTAAAAAGACAAAAGCTACTGTTACAACTGTTACCAAGCAACAGACACAAAGAAGTCCTGTGGTGCTCATGAGGATACCAATGTACGTAAGATTTTATTATTTTTTATTCATAATCTGCTTTGTTCTGGATTCCTACAGTGTGCATGGTGTTTACAAACTCAACTCAATAAATGCAGTGTGAGAAAATAGAGGAGGTACTCACAGCATGCAGCAAAAAAATCAATCAAACTGTGGTTGAGCCACCTTTTTGAACATGAACCCTAGCAAAAGTGTTAAATGGTGGTGATATTCCAAAGTAGCAGTGTGATGAGTATGCAATGAATTGACACAGGTACTGCATGATTTTCTGTTATTGCAAAACAGTTTAGTATTTTGTTCTGTGTAGTACAACCTGGAAATTCAGTATACTTAGAGATACAAACATTGCTATGATAATGAATATATTTTATATCTTGTATATGATAAATATCTAGTTTAAAATCCGGACAGTTATTTTCCTTTATGCAATGCATTCAGGCTGAATGGTGTCCATCATTTGCATATTCTGAAATCAAGTAAAGTCAGTATGATGATGATCATAGGGCTCTGGACTCTGGCCAATACAACCTGTCTCACAATATGAAGTGACAATTCTATATATTGGGATTCATTGTGATATTGTCATCAGGACCATATATCACACTTTTTTTTAAATTACATTTTAAGTCAATTTTCATAGCATAAAGAACAAACCACATTAAAATCTGAGTAAAAAAGAAGGTGACTTTTTTAAACATCTGGACAGCATTCATCACAGTCCCTGTAATGGTGCTATGACAAACCTCTTTCATCTCATACAGACGCACAGGCGTTAACATCTGTTTCTGCTTCTTTCAGTCAAAAAAAGCCTGTACCAATTTTGATGTTAAAAAAGAACAATTTACAGTTTGGTTTAGACTCAATATAGAGTTTTCGTTTCTGTCGGGACTGGGTAAAGATTCTGTGTTATTTGACACGTATTCATCAGCCCCTGAGCAACACAACTGGCAGGTAGTTGCTCTGACTGTGTTTAGTTGCAGTGGATGGGTTCACACTTAGTTGAAAACCTGCTCATATCTCTTAAAGAGGCTACAGGGAGTACCATCTGTATGAGACCATAGAAAGGAGGGACAAAGCAATCACATTTTATGTCTTGGGAATCAACTCACAGTTTAGGTCTTATGTTTGTTGAACATTTGGTTACTTTGTAAATGGGACTTGATAAGCGGTGGCGGCCTAATGTGTTTTATTTCACTTCACAAATTTTCCTCTGGTCAAATAATGAAGTTTGTTCCCTGGCTGTACTTAACTGACAAAACTGACACAGCATCAGTCCTGGCATTCGTCTCTCTCTACCTAACCCTGACGAAAAATAACCAGGTAATAAATGTTATATTCAAGGCTTTGATACACTGAGCTATTATGAGCCAGGATTGACGGCGCATTTATTAAGAAGGCTTAAGTATTGATATGTTCCAGATGTTAATTATATGCTTGTGAACAGATAGCTACCTTAATAGCCGTCTTCAGATCCTATGTGTACTGTCAATTTATGGGCTTTATATAAAACCTATGACTACTGCACATCAACATAAATATGTTGTACAAGAGAGCAGCATATCAAATGAACCTCCAGGCAGAGTATTTCCTCCATGCCACCAGGACTGACCTAGCTTCAAAGCCAACTTTAATCTTTCACATCCACAAATTACAATCCAAAACTAGAAGCTGTTATTAAAACAGCGCAGAAAAATCTGTCTCTGAACTGCTTATACCATTTTTCACTCGTATAAACGCTCATCTGAGCTTCTCCCTCCTACTCGATCACATTTCCCTCCCTCGCGCTCACAGCCTCTTTCTTTCTCTCTCCCACTCAAGAGTAGAAAACGATTGCCTCTGGCTGCAAAGCACAAAGGCTACGCTACAGTTGACACCACGCTAAGGGCATTGCACAACTCTATTCTCGTCAAGAAAACAACAACAGACTTTTGCAGCTCATCTGCACTGGTCTTGCCTGTCAGAAGAGACAACAGAGGAGAGCGTCAAGGCACAGAGAGAACTACCTAAAGTCTAAAGACTTAAGTCACCACAGTGGCACTGGCAGCTTTTTAAAGAGGGGGGCTGTTATTGTAAGTAGCTGCTACAGAATCATTATTGTTGTACTGGGACAACGGCAGAGATAGTTAAAGTAATAAAAGACAGGGAATGGTTTGCAGAAGCCCTCTTTTGCACATTTGCCTTTATCTTATTAGGCCAGTCACAGAGCAGAGGCCGCCCTGCAGGGTCACTCGCTTGTGTACACACAATTAATTAAAGCTACACGCTCAATTTGCTGAGCAGAGAAACAATTGTGTTTTAACACAGTGCACTATTATCCTTTCCTGTTAAATGTTACTCTTCTTGACAACATGTACTTTTATAATACTTAATTAGTAATAATTACAATTAAATTTGATATTTTTTGTCTAAATTAGACACACTTGTCACATTGGTTGTTGCAAAATAGAAAAAAAGGAAAGTCAAGATTGCAACAGAGAGCTGAGCCAAGCAAAACTTACAAAGAAATCAAACCAGCTATCAGATCTGAACCCTGTTCTGTTGTTTGACAGTACTCAAGATGAGGAACACTTGTTTACGCAGGGGGGGAAATCGATAATGTGACAGAATGACACGGTGATTCACCTGTGAGTGGTATTACTTGGATAATCAATGTACATGATAGGACAACAGCATGCACTCTCAACTCCCCCTTTATGTCCTTCTATTCTCACTTCTCTCTGATGGTTTTCACAGATTTAGAGTCTCACTTCTTCTTACATTTACAATATCTTTACACAAACAAGCTTTTTTTTGCACGCCGTTTTACAGCTTTGCTCTAGTAACTACAGACCCCCCCGGCCTGTTCGATGGCCACGTCTGGCCCATGTATTTGAAACACAAGAACATCAACGCTTCTGAGAATGTACGTCATCTATACGTTTGTAATCTATAAAGCGACGTGTCAACCTTACAAGGAAACGTACATTTTCCTGAGATGTATTACAAGGTCCGACACAATGAGAGCATCTATCAGAGAGTGCTGACCACATGAAGCAAGTTAAACAAAACAGCGAGCAGTGGATGCAAATGGGGGAAGACTGTTGATGACACAACAAGAGCACTTGTTTCCAGCCCTACTTTCACAGGTTTAAACAGACAACCTGCTACTGCACTGCACCCGTACAAGTGACAACTGTAGTCAGTCAAACTCTCATTTCCTATAATTATTTATAATGTGACTTTCTAACTGTTTCAGGAAACTTCCGTGAAAAGAGGGATCAGCTAAATTTGCAAAACTGAAAATGTAACTCCATTACGAAGCCTCAACAATCATTTGGGTATGAACTGAACAACAGTGCATTCTACTATGTCTATCCTCTAGGTATCTTAGGTTTAGCTACTGATGCAATAGTAGAAAACATGGCCCGAGGCACAGGATGGGTGTTGGAGGTTGTACTGTCTTGGAATTCAATACAGCACTATAAAGTAACCACAAGACAACACAACTTCCCTAACACCATAAGACTTTCACATCCTTTAAGCAGTGTTTGCACATTTGCTTTATATGCTACTGCAGGCACACAGCAGCACTGAAAAGGTTCACAAGTACAAGGTTTCATAAAATTCTTCTTAAGTGTTAGTTGCAATCATTTCATGTTTGTCTTTCAACATGCTCACTATCACCTACGTTTAGCCCTGCAGACAACAAAACAGGACATTTGATAGCTGTGACATTTGATAGCTGTGATTGACTTGTGGCTGTTTAGCTGAAATCTGATGTTTTACCCTTTGTGGCACAGCTCTGACCGGACAGCTCTGTCCTCAAAGAGATCAGGAGTTTAGATTCTGGCTTGCTTGGATTTTCTAAGTCCGTCTGATGAACAATAAAAAAATCTGACAGCAGAGTTAAAAAAAAACTAACATTTTTGCTTGTGGGAGGGCACTTTTAGACACAGGATTGCTCTAAAAAATAACTGGTCATCACAGCAGAAAACCATAACGGAAGACTTAAGGGCTGATTATTTCAAAGGTTCTCGTTCCTAAACTAATCTAACACCTATAAACAAAGCATTTAGTAAATAACAAATGTCAATCTTTCGTCCTTTGGAAGCTTCGCTCATTAAGTGTGACAGCACCATGTGGGAACTGTAGCGGTGGTTTCAGCATCAGAACATGTTAGCAGCAGCAGAGGTTGTTATATTCCCCCTTTAGGTTTGTAGGAATTTTGAAAACTTTTCACCAATCATACACAAAGACACATCACGGCAGTTAGCAAGTCGAAAAAGAGAGCACTCCATATGGACAGGACAGCACACCTCTACTCTGTTTATTTAAGGCAACCGGTGTGAGCTAAATCCAATAACATTCAGGGCAAAGGATACAATCAATCACTGCGTTTGTGCCACTTCGGTCTTTAGACAAATTAGTTGTAAACGGAAGCAAACCAGGTTTATCAAAGAAACACAACGCAGGCTGACAGTGTATCAGAGCCTTCAGCGTCTTTGTGTGGGCTCCACACTCTACCTGTCTGTGAGGTTTACACATGCAACTGCTTGTACAGCGGCAAGCAGCGCAAATTCCTTTCCAGCCCTCAGCCTGCCAGAGCCTCTCTACCTGCCTACCGGAGCAGAGCAAACACACACCGGTCCAATCACAGCCGAACACACTCCACGAGCCATCAGTATGAATGCGCACGTTCATCATACCTCCATTGGTGCAGCCCAGGATATCCCAGAACTGCATGTTGGCAGTCGGCTCACAGAGGACTGAGCCTCTGCTAAATCAAAGACGCCTGTATGTGTTCGTGTTCTGTCTCTCCACTTCCTTGTTGTACTGTATGCTGTCACTTATAGGAGGGGAAACACCCGCCCACTGATTGTATCAGACTGACACACCTGAGGGCTGAGTTTCATTTCCAAAACCCTCCCTCCTTCTCCTCAGCTCTCATTTCTAATTGTCTTCCCACTTACATCTCCCTTCGCTTCCCATCTTATCTCCCTCACTCTGTCTCTCTTCTTTATCTTTTCCCGACTGAAAACAGACAGGTGTAAAGATCGATCCTACATGGTCAATGTTGCTTTCCCCATCCCTGCCTCTACAGATTACAGTGGAAAAAAGGGGAGAGGAGGCAAGAAGAACTGACAGGCTGAGGAGAAACAAAGCCACTAAAGAGTGAAAGCTTTCTAATGATCTCTTATATGAATAAGAACAAAGCCAAATCACGATTTTACTCACAAATGAAATCATAGTAGGGATATTTCTTCATCTAAAGACAATAATGAGACATGTAATTTAAATTACACCTGCTTCAACGTGTGCACGTGTCAGGATATACTGCAGATCATTTGTACCAAACCTGGAAAAAAAGCCATAAATCACAGCACTGAGTGGACATACAATCTGGAAAAGATTAACAAGACATTAAACAATATATCTACACTGTAAGTTTCAGGTTGTGGTCTTTCATTAGAATGGAACTGGCTTCATACAAGAAGTGAAATCTAAAAAGAAAATGCTGGGTATCCCTTTCCCAGGACCAACTTGCACATGCTCAATCATTTAAAAAAAAAAAGAATCACATTTTGTGTTTATTTGCTTGAAAATTAGCTAATTCCAATCCATCATGATTTTATTTAAAAGCTCTAGTGAGGAACTTTTGGGTTGTGTCCATTTCAGCGCCCCCTGGGGACAAAGCAGTACCTTTTTGATCTCTTTGCCCTGTTAGGTATACGTTGTGTATTTAAACAAAAACACACATTCTGCTTTGTTTTAAAAAATGTGAAAAATGTCCCTGAAAATGGCTCTTTCTGCAGCATGCCGTTAGTCACTTTGTCTGGCACGCACTCTGCAGCAGCAGTTTCAGGCATTCATAATAACAATCTACAAATACTGAATCTTTATCCAATTGTTGTTTAGTTTTGAAGATCATGAAGAGGTTTCATTATCAATTTCAGTCTGTTTTAGAACTGGCTTAAAACTCCAAACATGAACTTTAAGTATAAAAAATACAATATGTACTAAGCCGTGACTCCATTTAATAACAATGTTTTTTCGTTTGAAAAATGGCGTAAACATATCTGAGAGGATTTGGGGTCCTGACCCCTCAGTTTGACTTCAGGGGTATGGGGATGTAATAAGGGGCGACAGTCACATAAAGGCAGGAAACAAGATGGGAAGAAGGCAGGAAGGCTGAAATCTGTGTGAGGCATGACAGGGCAGCTTTGACTCCCAAAGCCCATAAGGAAAACTGTCAAATCACATCCACAGGGCTGCTGCTCACGAGGCTGCACAATACAGCTAATTCAGCCCTACACATTTAGGCATTACACCTAAAATATAAATCTAATATTACCATGCAGACTTAAGGAATGATTTCTAGTCCTAAATCCAGATTTGGTTTAAATATTAATACATTTTTCCAGGCCTAGCACAGCAATATGTGTACACTATTGTGGTTGACAAGGCAGCAGGCAACCCAAAACACTCAAGATGCACAGGTTAAGAAAGAGCTGCCCTCCCTTTGTTTAAAACCCGCTGCTTGCAACAATAAGCCTCAGTATGAACAACTCAGTATTCATGAAAACACGTGTGTTTTATGCCACGGCGATATTGCCCTGTATGACAGAAATCCTTCTTCGCTTGGACCTTTGCACCTAAGCGGAGAAACACAGAGGGGTGGTTTCGGCCACTGCACCACTATCTGTCTGTTAGGAATACAAATGACTTAACAGTGTAAAGATAAGCAGTATTTCTTTACATTCACTCAATGATATTTCACATGTAAACCTAATACAAGCTCCTGAAAACAACCCAACACGTAATGCCTTAACGTTAACCCCATTGTCTGTTTGTGTTACCCCCTTTAATGCTAAGCTAACTCAGCTAACGGTGGGCTATTCCCATTTAATCCGCCCACCGGAGGGATCAATACTCACCCGCTTTCGCCCCGGAGCCCGGCCGCAGCTACTCTCCGTGACCAGCAGTCTTTTTTCCACCCCGTAGATATGAATATAAATATACACCCGCTGGTAAGAGAGCAACCGGCTTGAGGGGGCTGTAAGTCTCCGTTATGAGCCCTCTCCCTGACTGTTTTTGTCCACAACAGCGCCGTGCCCGGTAGTCGGTGTCCACTGACGCTAGCTGTTAGCACAACCGCTGCCTGAGCGTTTCCAACATGGCTGCAGCTGGCGCGGCTCACTGACAGGAGGAGAGAGAGAGGGGTCCTACGTGTCCGGTGCTGTAGCAATGGTCCCCTTAATGGTCCTTATGTAAGAATACTTCTTCAGAATTTATGGAGGTTGAAGCTAGCCAATATCAGTGTAACTACATTTAACACCTTGCACTATAATAAATTGATGTGGTTTTTTTTTTTGGGGGGGGGTCTTAATAATTTCTGAAGAAATTGGGCTGTGAATTCTTCATGCTGAAAAAGCTTATGCTCTACTGCCAATGAGGCATCTGAAAAAGTTGAATAATTTAAGTTTAGCCTAAAGAATGAAATGTGTTGAATAGATTGTGGAAAAGCTGGAGCTTTACTAAATGCTTCATCTGAAAAATACAAAAAGTAATGTTTGAGTGATGTTCAACTTATTGGCAAAAGGTGGTGCTTTAGCCTAGCCTACTGCTTTGTTTGAAAAAGTTGAATAATAGAAGTTTTGTAAGAAAGATGCATGGGGTAAAAGCTGCTTTGCTGTAAATGCTGCATCGGAAAGTACAATACGCAATGCATGAGAGATGTTGCACTGAAGTTGGCGTTTTACTGCCAACGCTGCATCGGAAAAAGAGTAATAATACATAGGCCTATATGTTTTTATTAGTTACTTTGTTATTTTTTATTATCATTTATTAGATTTGTATATACAGTAGTTACATTTTTTTATCTGTACATTTGTAAACTTGTCCATAGAGAGACAAGTCAACCTGTGTCAAATTCCTTGTTTGTGTACACCATAGACTGTTAATATTAATGGACTAAGCTTGAGTGACGTCACCCATCTGTTATGGGGGCTTTGGAAGTCTGTCAGTGGCTGTCGCTATGCAGGAAATGCTGTCTCAACTTAAATTTCAGTCCACCAAACAACAGGCTAAGAGCTGAATTTAAGGCGGGTTTTAAGCCCCATGACAAATGGCTACATCGCTGCCCCCCCCCTCCAATAAGTTAAGACATGCGCCTAACTGTATAACATGTATCCTTCATAAAATTAAAAACGGATTTTAAAAAAAATCACCCTGCAGTGTGTGCCAATGAAGACAATAACTAATCAGACGAAAATCGTTTTTTGTATCAGGCTGTAAAAATGTTAATTTCTGCTGTGGAAGCATTTTTGAATGGGGTGTGTATGTGAATTGCGGGTCTCTTGGCGCCAGCCTCAAGTGGACACTCGACAAACTGCAGTGTTCTTGCACTTCTGTATTGGCTTATTTTTTTAATACAGGAGTTTGCCAGTTGGTGCACACATACCTGGCCAATAAAGCTGAAAGTTATATTAACTTGAAATAAAGGGTTGGGAATATTTTAAAGGTGGAATGGAGTTTCTGTGTGAATGAATGCTGTGAATTCTGCAAATTATTTTACAGCATATTGACCCAAGTTTTTAAGTCTTAGCTGTGTTAAGTCTGTGTCTAAACACCTGCTTAACAAACATTCAATTGATTAAGTTTGAAAAGAGGTGTAGGTTGGGGAGGGATGGTAAAGAAGTGTTGCTGCACACAACTTATTTACTGTCAAAATAACAATGTTTGTTTAAAAAAATTTAATTTTCCCTCACGACTAGTAAATTGAATGAAATTGTGTCGACTAACTACTCGCTGCAGGAGATAAAACTAGTAGATATGGATTAACATTGATGAATTAAATCAATTCATAACTGTACAATATAGTTTTTAAAAATGAAATAAAGTAGTTCTTCATTTTGTCAGCCCCGCTTTGGTCTCGTCATTGCTGCACCGGCAGGGCTGTCATCATAACCACCTTAAAGGACAAATAACTTTTGTCTACCAAAGTTAATGTAAATCTGCCCGATTCATTGTTTTAATGCTGCAGTGGAATGCACTAAAGCGCAGTCAGATAACAGAAAACAGCCCATGTAATAACCCACAGTCGTGCTATGAACTGATGTCTCCTGTTCCAATGAAATCTTCAGAGATTTCTGATATACATTATTCATCATAGCATTGCAATGTAAGCCAAACAAAAGAAGCTTTGAAAAATGCACTTTGCGCACACACACACACACACAAACACACACACACACAAACACACACACATGCACAAACAAAATTGTTATGACTTTGATGCTGACTGCCATTATGCTGATTTGTGTCTCAAAAGTCTTGCAGTTGCATCTCAAAACAATCCATCTACTGACACGCCTACACACACAGCCCCACCTACACATTTACAGTACATTCATTTTTGCAGCTGATATGCATACACACACAAATGCAGACACACAACACAATTCAAAAGTATTTTTATCCACACAGAATAATGATGCACATTGTCACTCTTGAGTGGGTGACACTTGGATGGATTCAAAGCCATGACATCATAGACACATTGTTTTAAGATGGTCCAATAGTACACCCTCCATTGACACATTTGGCAGTCACACAACATGGCAGCTACAGGAAAAAAAACTATTACGTTTATTGTAAAAAAAAAAATTTAAATCAGCCAAAATGAATTTCATTCATCTCATTTCATTCTTCCTTCACGTTATTCTGATATTTGTATACAATTATTTGAAACGTTTAACAGTTAGAAAAAGGTTGGATACATTTAACAAGCTAAACAAAAAAAACAAAAAATGGAAGGAATCTCGTGTATGAGTGTGCAGGTCAGGAACAATGTGCAGGGACGGGAAAATCGGGGATTAGAAGCAAACTATTATACAGTGCACTTTAATCCGGCCGTCTGGGATAGGCCAAGGGTAAATATGAACCATAAGAGATATTAAAAAGCTCCATAATGCTGTGCTAGATGATTGGTTTTTCTTTTTTTTTTCTTTTTTTTTTTGAGTGATTGTGTCCAAGGGATTTGAATTTAGTATTCAAAACAATCTGTAGTGTTTTGAATATGGGATATGAATGTTCTTAAGCCACATAGCCTGACTCAGTGGTGGTTGAGCACGCCAAGAGAAACAAGAGGATGTTATAGAGCTCCATCTAGTGGACAGATTTGAGAGGTACACGATGATAGACGGAACAAAATTGTAAAGAAAGTTTGTTCAAGTCTGTTATTGATACAGTTTATTTAAAGAAATGACAATGTCTATGCATACTGACTGAACACTTATTTAAGAAGAATAACAATGTTGCTGAAAACAATATCAAATGTGAAAAGTTCCTACATTCACTTATGTTAGGTTTTCTACTCCTGTATCTCAGCAACATTTATCTCAAATGGTGTCTTTCCCACATATACAAGGTTACTCCACTTATTTAGTTTTTCACATCAAATTCTCAAATTTAAAAATGGACAGTTATGACAGAAATTATCAAACTTTTCACCACACATGAAGAAAACCTTCCTTGTCTGGTTCCAAATTTACACATAATACATTGGAAGTTATGACAATTCAGTCACAAACTTAGATATTTTATAGAGCTCATTTGATCATTTATTGTTAAAACATACTATTAGAAAATGACAGTTAAGCAAAAAATAACAACTTTTTTTCTTGAAAGATGTTTTGCAATAATGGGGAACTACCTACTATTTAGAATAACAAAAAACAAACAAAAAAACGTTTATATCAATGTCTTTTATAATATTTTGTCTTTTCTCATGTTCTCCTGGCTTTACTGTCTCTTATTATTTGATATTTTGTGCAAAGTTGAATCTGTATATTGTTCTTTGGTCACTTAAATAAAAAATCTGCTTTTAGCAGCTAAAGTGGCCTAAAGTTGTCATCTTAAAGCTGAGGTAGGGAGAGAACTACAAGGTCTGGTAAGCTCACTTTCTTACTCAAAGAATTGCAGCAAAATGCTTTACAAGATATGTTTTGATATTTTACTGTCACAAAGCCTGACAGTTTTTGATGTAGAATTGGTGGACTGCCCTTCAGTGTATAATCTTGAACATAATAGAGTTGAAAGCCGTCTTTCTATTACAGGAATCTATCATACACAGATTACCAAGCAGAATAAGATTCTTTGTTGTGAATGACTTTGGCCATTTCAGTCTTATTTTGATTGTTTAGGTTATTCTCAGCCAACTAGGCCTTTTTTGTTTTTAATTTGAGCAGTAATGAATGTCAAGGAGCTCAATTATTCTGTTTATCTGTAGTCAAGTGTTTATTCACTGAAAGCACAAAGACACTTACATAAAGTTACATGTTTTAGTGATTGAACTTAATGTAACAATAAAAGTAACAACCCTTTATTTTAAACAGTACATTTAAAAAGAGTCTAAAATATATGTCAAACCGATTCCTGCTGTTTATTATCAGACAGCTGTCATAGTTACATATAATCAATTATACATTATTTAAGTTATGAACATTCAGTTTTTACATGTTAGGAGATAATACTCATGATACATGAATTCACATCTTAGTTTTACATTAACATGTGGAAGCTTAAGGACTTAATTTTCAACTTCTGAAGCCTGCAGCAGAATCTCTGGTACAGGGATCAGAGTCAGAGGGCAGAAATGGAAAATAAAAGACAAGAAAAAGACAAAGATAAAGATAAAGACATGAACAGGGACAGAAAGAAGACATACGTAGAAAAGAAGAAACAGAGGTAGACATACAGCAACAGTTCAAGGTAGAATAAGAAGAGCAGATGATAGAGAATGTAAAGGAAGAGACACAGGATTGTTAAACTGATGAAGGAAAAGAAAGAATTTAAAAGGGTAAAAAAAGGGTACATGGAGCCACATGACATGTGACTTCTCAACTAGTGATAGTGCATATGAAAGGGCATGACAGATATAAGAATGATTGGAGTTAAGGTTGAGCTATCTGGGTGGAGCTAATGAGGTATGATTGGGTTTAAGTGCATGGGATTTAGGAGCACAGAGGGATTTCTAACATGCCAGCTCAGTGGACTTTGAGATCATGTGGTCCATATTATTGTTGGACATACTATCCATAGAGGCATCAGTGTGTGAGCGCCCGCGCTTCTCCTCAGCGCCGTGTGAGTGGGTTCTGCCACGCAGCTCATTGGTGTGTGCGCGGCTACGAGAGCCATCGAAGGACGAGATGCTGGAGCTGGAGGTCGTTCGTGACCGAAGTCTGGTCATGCTGGCACTGGACACTAAATTGAGGGGAGAGAGAGAGAGGAGAGAAAGATTTGCTTGACTTTCTTTCACATATTTAATTCTACATTTTGCAATCGAGATATCAACTTCTGCACAACATGCTCATCCGAAATTTAAGGGAAATACTTTCACTAGTCATCTCTGAGATGCAACAGTCTTATGGGCTAATGTATAACTGTGACTTACAGTATCCCATGCCTTGGATGAAGTATTTGAAGGCTTCAATCACTTTTGCTGGCTGTGAGAGAGACATGACAAGAAATTAATATATTTTATCAACCAATCAGGAAAGCAGATTCTGCAGATGATTGCCAACGGAGTGGCCAAAAAAATGTCCTAGCTTACCTGAACCACCTGAGGAAGTCCTCCACAGTCTGACATCTACAAGATAAAAGTGCAAATGTCAGACAATTTCTGCAGTTTGAGGGTAAAACGTTAGATTTTCAGTTGGATTTATAGCAAGGAAAAAAACATTTTTTCCCCCCTGTAAAATGACTTTATGTAGTTTATAATTTGGTTGTTCACTTCATTTTTTTTTTTTAATCCCTCAGTTATGTTGTTACCTTGAGCAGTGTGGTTTTGGTGGGGTTAAGTTTGGAGTTGCAGTCGACCACGGCCTCCACAGCTGGAGAATCATCGCCTACAACCAGCAGAGTGGAGCACCTGTTGATCAACATAAAAGCAGGTGAAAGAGTTAGGAGTTTACAGAGCCTGCTGCAAAGAATGAATAAGCTTAACAGATACAATTTTCCTGACAACTGTAGATTCAGCTCAACTGTCTCATTACTGACCACAATGGATGAACTTTCTTTTATTCAAAAAGGGGTTACACTGTACTATTATTTATCCCTGTTAAAAGATCAATAGTTGAACTAACTTGAGGGTCCTGGCGTTGATGTTGGCTCCAGGAACAGGCCTCTCCACTTCCAGAGCACTGCGACTGTTGTAGGAGCGGAAGAACTGGCTCACATTGTACTGATTCATCGTTGTTGTGATGTTGTGGCGGTATGTAGCTATGAGGTCGTGGTTGGTCTGGATCTCCTCCTGAAAGTAAGAAACATATATTTTTTTTAGTACTCACTTCTTTAGGACTCACTGGATCATCTTTTAAGATGCATATTTCTTCTTGTGTTTTGATTGTTACAGAAGCTTAATCATCATTTACTTACTTTTCCAAACAAGTGTGAGATGACTTGGTCCTGGAGAGTATGGGTCCATTCAGTGATCTTTAACAAACACAAAATATAAAACATACACCCAGTTACATTCAGCGTATAACCTAAATATATTCAACTTACATTAAATTCACAAGGCACACAGCACACAGGCTGGGTAATCAACAAACACACATAACACACAATGCTGACCTTGTATGCAACACTGTCTATTAGTCCTTCAGCACTGGGATTGATGTTGATCAAAACCAATCCGTCCACCAGCTCAGGATGATTCAACTACACACATCCACACACAGAGATACAAGAGCAGTCAGTGATGACTTCAACAACCTCCTTTATTAACATGTTTTTCTGCAGTTCTCTTATTTATTGTGGGAACTAACAGATACACATACCTGTCTTTTACAGCTATAGATACTGATCAGTTTCAATCTTAGATTCTGTGTTTCTATTCCCTATTTAGTGTTTTTCAAAGATAACCTGACTGCTAGAAAATGTTATCTGTGTAGTTTTGCATAGAAAATGTCAGATCAATAACTTTGCCATAAATCTGATTAACCTATACATTTTAACAGCAATAAACTGAAGATCTGTGCTGGGAGCACAGAGACAAAATATTTGAACTTACAGCGAATTTCGCCAGGATGTAGGCTCCTGCTCCGACTCCCAGTCCAATCACAGTGCGCAGCCTGCAAAGCAGTCAACAGGTCAAAACTGAGACAAACCTCTGTACGCTGTGTGAATAATATATCCTCGCATTTCACGTAAGGGCAGCTGAAAAGTGTTTGTTTAGGTCTGTCTCACCCGAAATGTTTGAGGACAGCGGGCAGAGCCTCAGACAGCTGGTCCATGGTTGGATAGATATACCTGAGGGGTCAACAGAACCATCAGCTGGATACTTAGAAATAATTATTGAATGATGGTAAATGATGATAGAGAGAGAATAACTGAGAATATTAAAGACAGTGTACTGACGTAGCTGGCAGAGTCTTTGCTGTCTCGTGCTGTCCAGGTGCTTCGACGTGACAAACAGGCAAATGTCTCAAGATTTCAAGCATGTCCTCGTGGCTGAACAGCTTCTCAAAACAGGACTTGTCTATAAGAAGAAAAAAAAAAAGTATGTCAGTCCTGCTGAAGTGTAGTAATACATTTATTATAGGAATATGAAACATAATACAGACCAGTAACTGAAATGAAACAGAAAATGTTTCCCCTTACTTTTATACCAATATATAATATCTATGTGCAGGATATAAACATTACAAATGTGGTGCTATTGTGTTGCAAAGAGTTGATACTTACGATTCAGTCCAACATCATGAAAGGTCAGGATGACGGGGCGGTTTGCCTTTGGAGTTCCTGTCATGATGCAGTGCACGTTCCCATACAGAGTCTCCACATGCTCCTCCTGAAAAAAAAAAACACAAGTTCAGTCACTGATTGGGAATAATGCACGCTTTTGTGTGTGTGTTTGGCTTAAGCAATACATTTATAAGTGTGCAATCTTTTTAAATTCTAGAAATTAAATGCAGATTTATTTTTCTAATGTAAACTGAAACTAAATACTCTGAATGTTCATGCATTTAAACCCAATTGTCTATATGTGCAGTTTTGCGGACTATCATCATTTCACTTTGCAGAAGGATTGCACCTGTGAACAGTGAATCTATTCTTAAGATTAGCATAAGCTCTGTGTGACTGGATACTCACAGTGATTGTGGGCTCAAAAACTGAGTCACACTCGTTGTCCTCCAGAACCATGGCTGCTGATGCAGATAAGACCACGACAGAAAAGATGTGTAGAAGAATCGGGGAGAGATTTCCCGTCTGTTGTGTAGATCCTCAATTCTTAAGTTCCACAAGCCGATGATTTTTTTCCTCTCTATTTGTGCTGTAAGAAACAACCTGAGAGCAGCAGGGCTTAATGTGTGTGACGGTCTATGTGTTTGAGCTGATTTATATATCCTCCAGCACTGATCTCTTTCTAAGCCTTAACTCCAAACTGGCTCACACGTGGCCAACTGGCCCCTTCCTGTTTTAATCTGACCTCAGGCTGCTGCGTTCCCAAAGAGACAGACCTTCATTTCCACAGGGAATTAAGCAGTGCATCTAGACCACAAAAGCACATCTTCTCTGTAAAGTCTTCATGCTTCTTAAGATACTCTGAGCAAAAATTGCAGTTGTTATAGAACAAGATCAATGTTCTCATTGATCATTAAGCAGTACTTGAGAAATGATTCTGAATTTGTTTCTAGGCCTTTTAATAAACTTGAAATTGTCCTTAAATCTAGCCTTGAAGTATGTATGCAGTTCAACTTGAATGACTTTAACCCAAGATCAACGATTGACATGTTACATGCATTATTGGAGGGAACTGAATGTAAAATCACATATAAAGCTTGTTATTTTTTGCCATGAGGCTTCAGGGGAATCTCAGCACTTTCAGCCAAGTCCTGAGCAGGTCACCTGTCTAATCCCAACAAGCCATCTGTTTCTCACAGCAAAACATTCAGCCACCCGGCAGTTCACTAATCTCGACCCGTCTGCTAATTTAGTTTGTCAACTAAGTTACACCATACCTACCCTGAACTCGTTGTTTGATGTCAGACATTTCAAAGGTGCAGCCGTTATACCACTTAAGGCAAGGCAAGTTTATTTCTAACACAGTTCAGCAACAAGGCAAGGCTTCACACAAGCCCACAAAAGAAACATTAGAAGAAGACATTAAAAAATCACTTAAACAAGTATTAACAATCACAGAGAAGATAAAATAAAATATATGAATATCTTCCAATTTGGAATGTCATGATTTTATCTGTGCTGCGCACATTTCAGTGTTATAGTGCTCTAAAGTCCCTGACTAGAGAGTCTAGAATCTGTAGTATGCCCAATTGAATAGATTCTGTTGAACAATCCACCCTTGAATGCCTTCTCAAGTATTTATGCTCACAGTTTGTTCTGTCTCTGTCGGGCACAGCCCTGAGGTGCCCTGGGAACCCCACCCAAGGGTGCTGCGTTGGTGAAATCCACCCACAGTCGTTACAAGTTAACACTACTCCAACTTGTTATCAAGAATGATATTGTATCTGTTAATCATAGTTAACCAATTACTTCAAGTAGTAACTTATGCTTGAAAAAACCTTGATCCTCTCCTTAAAGATGTGTCTGCGAGATAAATACCATTTTTATGACAAATCCTGCAACTTTGCAACTGGATAATGTCATGAACACAGAGGTTTCTTTAATGGGAAGTATTGTTGTATACCAGAAAATAATAGTGTAGGTTTGAGGTGCTCTTTGGATTGGAACACCAGTGAATTAAGGAATATTGTTGTATGTTCGATTGCTTTTTAATTTTCTTGATATTTAAGTTACAGATCAACTAGTACAAAACACTTACAGTGTACAAAACAGCAACAATAACAAAAATCAGATACAACAGATTGACTAATAACACAAAAGCATAACAGTCCTTCAAGGAACAGAGGTGATACAATACCACTGAAGCTCCTTATCTGAGAGATTTTTCACGTGAGTTAATAAACCCAATCCATCCTTTTCAACATTTATCTGACATCACTCTTGAGTCTCAAAAGTCAACATTATTTTTCATCACATTGGAAACTTTTTGTTTTGTTTTGAATTGTATATTTCTGACATATTTAGTTGATCATACAAAGTTTCGGTCTAACCGGCTTTTATTACCATCTTTTATCTAACAGACGAAGGTGAAGGTCGGTTAGGTTGTATGATCAAATAAATATGTCAGCATAAAGCGAGACTGTACGGAAGCCTTTCTCAATGTCTTTCAGCTTTACCCTCCTCCGACTCACCTGTCACACATTCAGGTGTGCAGAGATTTCTTTCATCTGTATATTTCTAAAAGATCGTAAAAAGAAAAAAGGACATGTTGGTAATTTGGGCCCTTTAAGTCAGTTTGATGATTTTCTCATTAAACTTTAAGAAACTGATTTGATCAAATCAGTGTGGGGTAATTCTTCCAAAGTCACACAATAAAGAATAACTACGAACATTTTCAGATTCAAGCAGTTGACTGAGGCTATAGACTGGATGCATTAGAGTTGTGGAAGCTGAATTCAAGTACTCTTAATACCATATTGTGAAAGTACTTCGCTGCAAAGACCTGCATTTAAACCTCACCTATGTAAGTAAAAGTATATGTTATTATCAAGTACTTTCTCTTTTATCAGGCTGCCCCAATAAGTCTCTAAAGACTCTACAGTTTGTGTGCCGACTAGAACTAGGAGAATAGATCCCATTACTCCTGTACTGGCTTCTCTATGCTGGGTTCCTATAAAATCCTTCTTCTTACTAACAAAGCTCTTAATGGCCAGGCACCATCTTATCTGAAAGAGCTAATAGCGCTGTGTTACCCCTCTAGAACATTACATTGCCAGAATGCAGGCCTGCTTGTTCCTACAGTCTCTAAATGTACTATAAGTAGAGCCTTCAGTTATCAGGTACCCTTTCCTTTGGACTCATCTAACAGTCAAGTCCCGGTACGTAGACACCCTCTCTACTTTTAAGAGTATGGCTTTTCTTTTTGATAAAGCTAATAGTAAGGGTGTGCATTCATCATTTAAGCTACTAACCATATATCTTCTCGTAAGCTCCTGGGCTCCCTTGACTTGTAGGTTCTTCTGGATCGTTGGTGGGAACAGCCTGCTGCTATGGTGTATATAGCACCATACTGAGCAGGCAGTATATTATCATACTTATCTCTTACTGTAAATACTATACATACGTTTACCAACATCACTGACATTGTAGCTATCAATCTATTTTATTCATTGTTGATGTTCTTGTTGCTCTGTTTGTCTTGATCCTTCTCCTTTTTCCTGCATCTCCCTCTCTCTTTCCAAGCCCGACACAGTTTCGGCAGACGGCTGTTCAACATGATTCGGGTTCTGTTTAAGGTTTTCTGCCTCTTAAAAGGAAGTTTATCCTTCCTACTGTAAGTTTTCTAAATGTTGCTTAGAGCTCATGATGGATTCATGTTGGGTCTTTGTAAATAATAATAAAACAATGAGTGAGGTATTTGACCTGCTCTTTTATAGTGAGATAACATTTGTTATGAATTGGCCGCTATACAAATAAAGATTGATTGATTGATAATTTAGCGTTAGTAGGCTATCAGAAGTACCTATTGTCCAATGAAATGGTTCCTGTCAATGTTATGCAATTATGTATAATGATTTTAGAAGTATTCTTCTGCATTTATTTGTGAGTTGGACTTTACTGCCACAATTGTTTAAGCTACTGTACAGTATATACTGCTCTACAGAAATGCATCATATTCGATAAGATTATCATTTTTGTTGACTTGCTATCATGTGAGAACCACATTTCTCCAAAATGGTCCCCTTTCATGAGCTCAGAAAGACAGCTCAGTTTATTTTGATAGTTTGATAACTATTAAGCTAGTGTACAGTATACGCTTGTTTAGCTAGATTTAGTTTATCTATAAAAACAGCAGTTTTTCTGCACTCTCAAAGGATAATGTGGTCCTTCAGTTTGTCAGAAACTATAAAGTCTAAATCAAGAAATTTGAAAAAAAAACCAACGTTTTGTACTGGATGAAAAAAGACAAAATTTAAATCTGAAAAGCTGCCATACAAGTGTTAATAGAAATACTCAAAGTAAAATACTTGTGCTTCTAATTGTACACGGTCACAAATCTTAGATAAATGTTTTAAGTTACATTCATTGACTCGTTTCTCCTTCGCGCTTCAGGCGCTCCTTTGTGCCTATCGCCATCAGATTGCCCAACAGCAGTGGGTCCTATAGTCTGTCTGACATACCCTGGACTCTGTCATTAATATTATTTCTAGATGCTTCTTTTGATATTTATTGCTTACTTTTGCCACTTTATTTCAACTCTGTCACTTTATCTCGTAGCTGGTCACTTTAAATTCAACTTGCCACTTAATATGTCTCAATGTCCTGTATAGTTTTTAGTATAGTTACAATTTTAATTGGTGTGTAGTTTACTTAATTATGCTTATAATAGTTGTAAATACATAGTACCTTTATCTTTATTTTTATTTCATTCCTATATATTCTAATTTTATCTGGTCTCATATGCATGTTCATCTTCTTGTCTTTTACTGCTGCAACACTTGAATCCACTGGGGATCAATAAAGGATTATCTTATCTTATCTATCTTAAAGTGGGTAGACACACATACAAATCGCATTACATTGTACGGGTAATATAATCCTACTTGAATGAAATAGGGTTTCCTTCATGAATGCTGGAGGTCAAAGCTTTATGGATTAGTCACAGAAAATCAGGCTGGGTAAATTAACGACTTCTCGACTCATACATACAGCCTGAGCAATACACAGAATCCTCAACATCAGAGACGTCTGCCACACTTAGCATCCAGCAGAGTACAATTCAATCTACAACAGTTATTTTCACAGCTAAATGGGTTATTCCCGCAGATTGATTGATTATAACACACAACAAGGTTACACGGCAGCAGGTAGACATTTCACACAGTAACACCTGACGGAGCGGAAACTCAGCAGACTTCCCCGTGAGCATCTTTTTTAAGACATAATGCCACCACTTCACACACACCCACACACACACACACGCACTCACACACACAAACACTACCACACTCGCATGACGAGTATGTGCAGCAGGTTTAATCCAGTTAGTGTTGGCTGAAGAGCAGAAGGAAGCAGATGGGTTTTACTCAGCCCACGTCAGCCTGAAGCCATTTGAACATCAAGCTAACCCTGACTAAGCTTTGTCCTGCTAGCCTATTTCTCCATTCAACACTGACCCTAATATTTTCAAACACCTGACATGTGACTGATAGGTCATACATTGCAGATATTATTGAATTTCACTGATACAAACAACAACTATTTCTCTTTTTCTCGCATGTATATTGTTCTACAGTGTGTTTACACTTCAGTACTGTTTAATAAGACAAGTGACACCATTAAAAAATTATGATTATCATCATGATGATAGCAATAACTGCCTTTCTCAATCTAATACAACAACAGTAGGCTATATTGAGCAAAACACAGAGTCACTATGTCAAGCTGGATTTGTTTTTGCCAAGCCAATGAAGATTGCACCTGCTGTGTTACCTGAAAACACAGAGCCACTTGATCAAACAGATAAATTAGGTCGTGAAACAGATAAACCTATAAGTCATGCCAAGTAATATTGTCATACCCTATTTGGAACAGAAAAAAGTGTTAATAAAAAGTTTTATTCTTCAAGAATCTTGGGCAACTGCTAGATGGCCATTTGATACAAATGACTTCTAAACAAACATAAACATTGGATGTTTGTTTACATGTTTTAGTAAGAAGGCTAACCAAGGCTCTGTTCCAATATGTTAGTAAGTCATGACTCTTTAAAAGTGAGTTAGCAGTATGAAAGAAGACTGAAGAGGCTAAAGGGAATTCAGGCATTGTTATTTTCACTACATGTATAAATGCTTTTCCTGCTGTTAAATGTCAAAAGGTCTTAAACAAATCTAATTTCTCAGCCCAAGTGCTGAATGTAGGCTACAAGTCTTTAATGATTGTGAATCTGCAGTTTGTGTAAAAGACAAGTTAAAGAATACAATTCTGTTTTCTGAACTGGTAAATAAAATATAAAAAATATATTTTTGAATTTGCATTGGAAACGATATTCAGATAGTCAACCAATCGTGTGACAGGGCATTCTTCAACCATGTGTCATTTCCTCATAGAGTCCACTAGAGGGCGATGGCTGTCAACTTTCTGGATGCGGTGTGTAAACTGGTTGAATGAATAAAGGTAAGCTGCACAGTTCTTTCGGACCCAACTCTATCAAAATATTTTTTTTGTAAACTGTGTTTTAATGCAAATATCTATTATTGCAATATCCATCCATCCAACCTTTTTGAAAAAGAATACAACACTTTGATGTCACGGCTTATGTTTTGCATGAATTTCAAAATTGTATCTCAAAAAGCGTTGTTTGATTTTGTCCGCAGTTTATTTTCAGACTGTCCAGCCCGGTCAGTGTATCTTTTGGTCATTCGATTTTCCTTCAGAAACGGGTATTAAAAAACAAACAACGAGTGGTTATTTGATTTTCGTTTTAAAATACAAAAATTAAGATATTTTTTTTTTATTACTGTCTTTATGTAGGCTAGGTTGTATGGTGGTTCGTCTGTGTGTTGTTTGTCTATTGGTTTCTAACTAATGACTAGCAAATGTAACTTTAGTCACTGTAACATTGTTTTTTCTATGTGAAAATCAATAAACAGAGTTGGGGGGAAAAAAGCGTTGTTTGACAGAGTTTCCTATCTGTCTTCATGTTTAAAATGTAGTAAACAGAAAAAGGGCATCGTTGAATGTTTGTCACTTATGGTGCTGTCCTTTGTAAGAATAAATCTGTTAATATATGTATTTAAACTGCTAGAGATTTCTGATTATTTTAATGACATGTGTGTGACACTTGTTGGAAATCTGAAGATCCAGCTGATGCAAAATGAACATCTTATACATAGTGAGGCATTTTGGCTGCACACATTAGAGTCATATGACTTAACGTTTTAATGATGAAATTTGCTTTGGACAGATTGGATCTGATTTCTCTGTTCTGCCCCAACAAGATGCTTTAAATTTGCTGATGCTCTTTTATTTCTGCCATGTGCAAAAACTTACAAACTATGTCAGGAAATTTGTACAATGAGCCAAAATATTTTGCTTAGCTTAAGTTTACATATACCCCTAGGTTTAATATACTCAACAAGATACATTAAGGAGTTCATTTGGAGCTTTTTTTTTGTCTTGAAGTCCTGTAGGTGTGTTTTTTTTCAAAGCAGAAGGGGTAGACATTAAGATGGAAAGTGAGTTTTTTAAAGCCAGAAATCTCAGCAAATGGTGAAGTGATTTATAGTTACAAGTATAGATATGTAACCTCATATATAACCAGCTGCACATGTGTTAATGGCCATTCTAAATTAAGACACAATCTTACATATTGCATTTGTAACAACGATTTGCATGAGGGCATGAATCGCACACCGTCTTACTTTTTTTACTCTTCATTCTCTACTTTCTTAACTTTCATATAATTTCATATATTTATGCTTGTATAAAGTAGCTACCATAGTGAAGTTGTATTGTTATGCTGACAGCTAGTTGTCATGGGAACTCTTAAGTCTGCAGGTGAAAGTCCTGCCGTTCAACTCTCAGCTTTCAAAACAGTCTAATTATACACACAGCAGCTGCTGCTGCCTGCCACATGCTCTACTGTGTGTCTGTATGAGTGTGTTTGTTGTTATTTGTACGTGTGTGTGTGTGTGTGTGTGTGTGTGTGTGTGTGTGTGTGTGTGTGTGTGTGTGTGTTCGTGTGTGTGTGTGTGTGTGTATGTATGTGCAGGATTTTCCTATAAATGTTTTGTGCATGTAGTTCGTTCATGTGAGTGAGTTCTGCTTCAAAGGTTTTGAAGGTGTGTCCGTGTTTATGTGCAAAAACACACTCAGTGCCTTGCTTTTAACTTTAAAGGTTTAACGTAAACTACAGAATCTATTATCATCATTCAAATGGAGTATTTGTCTCACTTTTTTTCTATAGAATTCAGACTTAAAGTAGGATAAATAAATACCTTTTTCTAGTACAGGGATGAAACCACTTTGCAACTTTGCAATTGAATACCTCTACCTCAACATCTGTTCTGCTTTCAAACAAAGTGACACAAAAATTGCTTGCTTCCTCTAGTACTCTTGCTGAACTTCTAAATATTAGCATGGCTTAAAAGAGGAAGCCTCTAAAATATTATTTGATCCGACATAGAGCATACTGATACTTCTCCACCATGCACTCCTGACTAATGAGCGGCTCGGTTTCCATGCGAAGTGATGCACCTGCTGCTACATAAAGTCCTCTTATACTAGATATATAACTGAAATCTGACATTGTGTGACGTGTCATTTAACTGTGTGTGAAACAGGATGTGGCAGTTCAGTTTAAAAGAAAGGACTGTTGGGAGAAACTGAGCTTCCTTTTCATATCCAGTTTCCTGTTATTGCTCTGGGAATTACACAGCATTTCACACTAGTGCATGAAGAGTGTGAGGAGTGGGGCAGAATTACAAACAAGTCCAGGGGAAGAGACACACTTTGTAATTTTATATATCAACATTGTAAATCGGTGTAAATGTTAAGCTTGCCTTTCATCAGCATTGATGAAACTGTTATGTAGACAAGTGTTGGAAAAGCAGTAGCACCAGTTGTATTCGCTCGTTTTGTTAAAGCTGCTGGCTGACAAACCAGTGAGTTATATATTCTGGTTATATCACTGGAGGTTAGCTCATTTTGTACTTACTGGATCCAATGTTTGTATTCATCGGACACAAATACAGCAGACTGAGGCAGATTAGGGCAACTCTATAAAGACTTTAGGTGTTTTAAATAGCATTAGTCATTGTATAAGGCTGTGAAGAGCTTAATCTAGTTAAATAACAACATGTTATCAACTCACACTTGCAACATCTCTTCAGCAGCAGCCTTGGTTTCCTTCTGATTTTGTTATGACGTCAGTGAAGTTAATTGCAGTGCCATAATTTTAACGCTATATGATGCTCAATTCAAGTTCACAATCTTCACAATGGAACAGCAAAATGTTCTGTTTTTACTCAATTCAAATTCAAATAACTAGCTTTTTAGCATTTTATATTTTATTGACAGTGTCAAACACATTATGTAGATACTGAAATAAAAAGACTCACATTCAGAAACATGAACATGAGCACAAACGTTTGACATTCGCGCCATGTTTACTTGATTAAAAATTTAAGAGTTGAACACCTTCTTGACATTTCCTTCTGTACCTGTTGTTTAAGTGTCTGCAGGTCAGTCAGTTTCTCTCATCAGGCCTTAACCGGTCTCAAAACTAAGTGTCCTTTAGGCTCCTCAAAAAGCACGGGACTGCCAGCTGAGGGTTGACCTACAAGATGTCAGCTCACATTTCCAGAAACCATTGCATCAACCATGTTTAGGCCAGTGCTGTTTGAGTCTTCAAAACAGATGGTGGGGCAGAAGCAGACAGTTCCTCAAGACGTTCAGACTGAGGAGGCCTTTGAGAGCCGGAGTGTGTGCGTTTTGGGAACAGTTATAACAAGTGAGTATAGACTCTAATGTCCAAGGTGTGTATAAATTGCTATTTACTTAAAGGGTTCATAAACATTATAGTAAAGGCCAAATTACTTTTAGTTAATTATGTTGCAACACATTTCCATTTCACATCCTCTCAAAGAGTCCCAGTTTGCAATTTTCATCTCAACTTTGGAGTTGTATTTATACAGCTTGTTCTACATAACATATCCAAATCCATTTTCCGTCATATCCATTAAATCCATTATATTCAGTAAGCCATAGTGGAAAGGACTTTAATCACTGTATTTAATTGACGTGAATTGGTACTTTTCTAGTTATTCTTGTAAATATGTGTCCTTGTTTATGAACTCTGTATTTGTAAATGTACTTTTTGATACTACAGTATGTGGATGATATGAATTATGTCATGCTGTTTTGATTCACGCTGTAGTTCTCATTTGAGGCTATGACCCAGAGTAATCTATATTGTGATGATTGGTCATGTGAACATATGTATTTTACTCACCTGTGTATGCCCATGGGATTATGCTGGGTGAACCTGAGGATCTACATGTACAGGTGACAGGCGTTGTTCGCTCACAATAAAGTGACAGTAAAGTCATTTTCAGTGTGCCACAGACCCTTTGGGGTACGTTCAAAAGCTGCTTGTATAATGCACCTAGGTTATTTACACTTTTTGCATAAAATGTCATAATAACATTTTAATAATTTGGAAAAATGTAGAATTAGAATGAAGAAACAGAAGTTAAATAGAAGTTTGAACAGAATTAAATAGCTTTTAGTGTAAAACAATTAAGTACAAATTTCCCTCTTAAAATGAACAGACTTCATGGAATTATTTGACATTATTTCTGTGTCATATTGTCCATAAATGGGATTTTTACTAGTATTCTACCTTTTTCATAACATTCCTTTTTAAAGATTTGACATCCAATGTTTAAAATAAACAAAAACAAAAAACACTAAAAAAAATTGTTTACAAAAATGGAACACACGTTAATTGTGTAATGATTGGAAACCCAGTCAGCTCCCTTTAAACAAGAACATCAGTTTGATGGTAACAATTTATTTTCAAGTTTTTTAATAAAGCACCAATGTCAGTAAGCTTCAGTAAGCTTGTGTCTTTAACACTGGTCATGTTTATAGTCTAACCTGTAGAGGCAAATATGATAAACTGAGACCAAAAAAATGTCTTCGTGGTCTCACTCAGCTACCACAACTTCTCTCTGAACCTTTTCTCCATGGTCTTACCTCACTCCCATGTCCCCATCTCTCTCTGTCTGCTGTGATCACACACAAGCTGTAAAACACGTACTGTACAGTATGTGCACAAGCCACATTTACTTCTGTTCTATGTTTAGATATTGTTGAGTCAAAATCTTTTGAAAAAAGACTAATCCTTGTCCAGTTTGATCTTCTTCTTCCTCTTTTAAAGGTCTTTGCTGTCACTTTGTGTTCTGATCTCACTGGCCAACACTGTATGACAAGTCAGTGGTAACTGTTATAACAAACTAAAATGAGATAACAATGAGCCATGATATAGTATAGAAATATTATAACATTTGTAAGAGAGTCAATTCTAGACACAATACATTGACTCGAGCTTTAAGCAGGAGGCATGAGTACAAACATTCAAATCCTAATGTGACAAACTGGAAAGCATTCAAGTTGTGCTTTGGCTAATTTTAGCTGGTAGGACATGTTTTTTTCTCTCTTTCAAAGCTCTCTGCGTGGGTGAACAGTCATGTTAACCTTCACTCAAAGTGATTGATAGTGAGGTGAGACCTCGGCTTGTTCCACTTTTTTTTTTAAAGTCTGTGCCTACAGCATGACTGCCTTGTGACTCTGTGGACTCACATATCTTTACCATAACTTTGTAAACAAATTGGATAGAACAGTAACTTAAAATAAAATGTGGAAGACAATCTAGATCTGTGTGTATTTTTTTTGGATTAATAGATCAATGGATGTGTGTTAAGTAGCGTGTCCATCAACTTTCACCGTCTTTATTAGTTTTGTTGGGGGTAAACACGTCGGCTGGTGCACTGTAGCAACATTGAAGCAGCTTCACACGTTAGTTTGGCTGCAGGAAAACCACCACCACAACAACAACAACAATATCATTGCTTCTTTTCTCACTAAGAATAGAGTTAATTCCATGAACAAGACCAAGAAGGTTTGACTTGTCCAATCTGTCTGCTGGCTCAAAGGAGCATCTATTTTTAGATTGTTCAGGGAGGGAAAGGGGGCAGAGACGAAGGAAAGGAAAACAAGAGGAGATCCAGACAGAAGTGTCAGAGCAAAAAAAAAAGAAAAAGTTTATTAGACCTTCAATATAACATTATCCTTATATTAGATCGAGGAGAAACATGAATGGGAAGCACAGATTTGGATTTATTTTGTAATTGCTCTGTTTACTGCTTTGTGTATGTGTGTGCTGAATGACTTCCTGGACTGAATCATTGAATCATCAACCTACTGTAGAGGAAGAGTAAAGAGAGAGTAGAGGAAAATATGAGGGAGGGCACTTCTTCTATGCCCTGCAAGAGGGGAGGGAAAAAGGAGTCAAGTGGATAAAGAGGAGGAAGAAGAGGAGGAGGAGGAGGAGGCGGGAGTGGGGCTCTTCTCCTTTCTCTCTAAGAGCATTAACTGTAGAGTGTTCTGCTGGTGACAGGGCTGTCAGGGTCAGATGGCTGCTCAGCCTGATTAGACCAGCTCCCAGCAGATCCTCAGTGCGGCACACTGCACCGCCACAGCCAGGCAGAGACACAATCTGGCACTCGCAGCATACCGGAGGAGGGACAGGTGGAGGTGCATAGTTCAGTGTAACAGTGGGGCAGAGCTACAGGTTGCTGCAGGAAGACTTTTTTTCTGTTTGTTATTATGAGGAAGTGTAGATTCTAGTGGCAGAAAAAGACTGAATGCAGGTGGACTCTGTTGATGTTTAGTTTGTGGTTGGAGTTGACACTTAAAAGCAGGTAAGATTTGTTTTATTGCTGTTATGACCAAAAAAAAACGTGTCATACTTTAACTGTATTTTGGAAAGGTTCGCGGTGCCAGAAATGTGGCAACTGCTGCAACAGGTTTTGCAACTTTTCACACTTGTTGACAGCAAAACATGTCATGTTCCTGTTTGTAAAATTATAATCGAACTAGTCACACTTCATCTGAAGCTCAAGCTGAGAGTGTTAAGAGACACATTAGACTAGCATGGAGACACAAAATTGTGATGTTTCATACAACCAGCTGTAGTGCAGCTATAAATACAGCTGCAGGGAGGTCAGGGGTTTACTATAACAGTCAGCTGGTAGTAAGTCAGCACCCACACTGTTGCTCGGCTGCTGCTGCTGCTGCAGCTGGTTCTGCAGGACTTTGGTGTTACTACCGGTCAGTGGCTTGGAGATTGCCTTGTTGGGCAGCCAAGCTGTCAACGGAGGTAAAAGAGGGAAGGCTGTGTATTAGTGCAGGCTTTCAGTCTAGATTTAGGCATTTAGCGCTTTACCTTATTCAGAGTTGGAGCTGCTGCGGTAAAAGTCCTCTCTGGTTGTAAACTAGACGGCAGAAGAGGTGAATGTGATTTAACAGGATTTAAAACTAATACTAACCTGCCTCGTTGTTGTCTTTACTACTAACCCACAGGCTTACAGTGTCTCATTCAGCCTCACGTTGCAGGTTCTGTAGAAAGGTTTTGGCAGCCTAACACGCCTCTAAAATAATATTGAGAGCCATTTTTAACTTCTTTGGGTCTTGACCCAGCTTGTGACAGGGAAACAGCCAGGCAGCCTGAAGACCAACTGGGAGACGCACCTGTTTTTACAAACCAAACTGCACTCTAAGGTAACAGGGAAGATTGGCTTCACAGTTTTAATGGGAAATATTGTTGCTGTCTAGTCCCTTCCCTCATGGTCCTTCAAGTTTCTTATGTTGTTTTATATGAAGTCACATCTCTTTAGATGTTAGCTGAATGCCTAAAGTGACAACAGAACTTGTGAGGCGTTAGTATTTGAATGTGTTTTATGTTTAGAAGTTTAGATTTTTATATGTAATATGTGTCTTAGTTACAGTGACGTGAGTTTTGTCTTTTGTGACATCATGTTGTTTTTGGTGAAACAATTTACACTTGTTCTTTTAGTTTTTATTAAGTTGTGCTTGTGTTAAATAAGGAGGTAAGCCGATAAATGGAACTTATGTTCACCTAAGTTAAAATAAATGTTACTTTCACTTTCTGTATTGACTGGACGGGAAATGATTGACCTTTATCCTGATTAGCGGTAACACGGGATCAATTCCCAATTATAGTCAACAACCTAGAATAGATTACACTCTTCTAAGAGTTAGTAAATCGGCATGTGATTATGAAGAGAGTGTGTGTGTGTGTGTGTGTGTGTGTGTGTGTGTGTGTGTGTGTGTGTGTGTGTGTGTGTGTGTGTGTGTGTGTGTGTGTGTGTGTGTGTGTGTGTGTGTGTGTGTGTGTGTGTGCGCGTGTGTGTGTGTGAGGCATGTTTGGTCAGAGCTGAGGTGAAGAGGTGACAACGGATTAGAGTACCTCAGGACATTCTCTGGTTGTTTGTCTGAATGTTTGGACATGTGAGTGAGAGGACCTCCTTCAATCATATCCCATGCACTGCCCTCCTTTACCCTCTGCCATAACCTCCCCCCTTTCATCTGTGTAGATAACATAGGTCTGAGTTATTTTCCCAAAAAGCAGAAAACAGAATCCCATCGCTAATTTCCTTTTACCTATAAAAGAGCAAATATAGTTGAATTTGGGCCCACTTTAGTTTGGAACAGGGCAAGGAAACTGAGCTGTAAACACAGACATTTTGAAGTCTTATCTTATGCTAAGTATGCCTTATTTTTTATTTTACAGTACCTCTCTTAATCTGAAGCTAAACATAATTGAAATATGTGGAAAATATGCCCAAGTCATCAGCTGTTATACATTTAAGTTGAAACCAAAGAGCTTCATAAAGGACCTTTAAATCCAATGCCAATCCTTCTCAATAAAGCTGGAGGTCACAAGAAGACATGTTCTACCTGAACCTGCCATTTATGTTGTTTTGTTTTAACTCCAGTGTGAGATCTTTTGTCCTAAAGCATTAGGAACTAATTCAAATACACTGCTCCTATACACTTACAGCAAAATCCTCCTGGAGTGTATTAAATAAACCTCCAGTTTTCAGACTTTGACTACGTTAATCTTCAGACATTATATATTCTAGTTGATGTTGTGCAGGCTGATCTAATACATTTTCCATATTTTGCAAACAACATCTAGGCTATTAGATTTTCTAGCTAATGCTGCATCTGTCATAGGTCATGTTCAATCAGTGCAAGAGGGAACACTTTGGTACATTGTTCAGTCGAGTAAGGGGATTTACTTAATGTATGTACGTAAATATGTGTGTATGCAAACAACTGACTTCTGAGACACTGCAGAGTCAGGGCTAACTCACATATATCAAAGGTCTTGAATATCTGCATAAGCTGGTCATCTCTATATTTGGCAGAATTTAGCTTGTTTGTTTAATATATCATTTTAAAGTTCTTACAAGAGCCAAAAAAATAAATAAAAAATCCACTCAGATAAAAGTCACAAACAGGTTATAGGGCCAATCGTGTATTATGTTTAACTAATGCTTTTCATTTTTAGTGGTTTCATACAAATCCCTTTCAAACCATTTGCACATGATGATGCATGTGTTTGTGTTTTCACGGATGTCCATCATCCAATCATCTGTCTTCCTGTTGGCCTCCTAAGTGTATATGGCTATCAAGTATTTGCTGATTTGGCATATATATTGATGCTCTGTTATAGAAGTTGTACTTTGCTCTTTTTATAAACTGTTGTTTAAGCAAATTCCTTATTTAATTTTGTTATGTTTTGTACTTAAGAATCGCTGGTTGATGGAGTTTGTGCGGCGGAGTGGTGACTACTGCCACGCCCAACACATTTAGACCCTCCGTGGGATGAGGCTGCACCATGAAGACCTGCAGCCCTGAGACCTGAAGGAGCGTTGGCCTTTGCCCTCTGAAAAAGTCAGCTCATGGGGTAACAAGTGGAGCCTTAACACTGAAAGCTTACTGGAGCGAGAAAGACAGAAAGAGAGAGAGAGAGAGAAAGTGCGTTTGAGAGAAAGAGGGAAAAGAACTGGACAATCAGAGGAACAGAAACAAGGACACAAACAGAGAAAACTGACTCTCTAAACCCATCTGGACTAAAGGACAGAGACACCTGATGGGATAAAACTAAAGACTAAAGGACCTCAGAATTGGGAGAATACCTTAAACTGTTTTAATCAGCCTCCAAATAAGTCGCACCACAAGAGACAAACCGTCCCCAGTCACCTGGAGACCTGGTTTAAGTCGAAAACACAACAGCTACAGCTGGAAATAAAGGTAAATATAGTGATGCACCAACACTCTTTAACTCAGCTGTGCACATGCAGCTGGTTAGATTATTTTATTGAGCTTGTATAGTTCTGTCAATATAAGCTGGAATCCATTTTTGGCTTTCATTTCCAGTTTTAGATGTATTTACGAGAATACTTTTACTTACCAGCCTTGTGTATAAAAACATCACCTTCCTCATTTTCAGTGCTTCTTTTTTCTACATTAAGTTGATGTGACATTAACAATGCAGGGGAATTTCCTTACAGTCTCATCGGAAAATGATGTAGAAATTAAACACAGCACCCTGCTCAAAGTATTTGTAATAAAGTCAGTGCCAGTGAGGAGGAGTGGATGGAAAACAATTCTCACATGTAGTCTTGGCAAACCTGTTGCTGCCAAACTTTTACACTGTGTTATGAATGAGCAGTATTGGCTTTGACAAGATCCTTCAGTGAGGCAGTTATAACGCTCAAAGTCATCACTTGCCAACCTGCTGGCTTAGACTCACATTCTGCTCTCCTTATCAGAAGAAGACTCGGATGGCACCAAACTGTTCTTATCAGTGCTCCAACTAAAGCCTGTGCATGGCCAGGAGAATGTGAGGCATCCCTGAATTAAGATAATTGAAATTAAAATTCCATCCTAAAATACACTCCTGACCGTGTTATCTCAGATGAGATGTGAGCAAGAGAATTCAAGTCAGCATTAGACACAAAATAACTGCCCTATTTGTAGTCAAAATGACGTTTTTTAAAGTTTAGTTTTAAGTTCAGTTCTGTATACATACATGTGATACATTTTTGGATATAAATTGCATCCAAAACCTTGCAGTTAATTTCATTAGATTTTTTTTTTCAGACCCACACAGGTGTTTTCTGTTATTCTGGCTTGTGAGACTATAGGTTTGAATTATGAACATTTTAAATTCAATGCACCAATAGATTAGGGTATGAGTTGTCCCACATTAACAGGTGAACAATATGTCAGTTGAATATACTCATCATCAGACCCTGACCTCCAAATTGCAAACTTTCTCTTTACTACAGTACAAACTGCAGCATGTTCACTGCATGCAGGATGCATACAATTTGGACATAAAACTTCACAATAACATTGCACCTTTAACTGTGGTCCTCTTGATTTTATATCTGTCACAATCTGTAGAGCATCTGTCTATGCTCTCTCCGAAGCTGGAATATGCTACTTTAACTCACAAAGAATTCACCCAGAGTTTTGAAATGACCTCGAGTTGAGGAAATGGTTAAAAACACCTCCTGGTCATGTACTGTTTTTAATGAAGTATCACACATCTCTCAGGGCACTGAGAGATGTGCGATACTACACTCTTCTGTACAAATGTGACCTTGTGATTCATTTTGAAAAGTTGAAACAGGTTCGGTTTCACTTTTTAAAAAAAAGGAACACGAGGGCAGTACAGCTTGTGGTGTGAGCTTTCCTCAGAGCAGTCATAACGTGTCAGACTAGGAGAAGCACAGGTGTTACCAATAACATTAACGAGGGTTCTTTTCCATTCATGTACACCCTGGAAGGCCACAAGGCTGAACAGGGACCTTGAAACAAAAGCAGCTAAATGGTATTGAGCCATCATTAATTACACCTGTGCTTTTTTCTACCATGACATATCAACTTTTCTACCGTTGTCATGGTGATAAAAGTGACACTATATCAGCAAAGGTTGAGACAATATCTGCAGAATTGACTTTTGTTTATGAGAAAAAAAGTAGCAGCAAATGTGGCTAAAATCTGACATGCACTGTTGGTTGTTTTTGTTGTATGGGCTACATGTTTTAAATGATATTGTGCTTTGACTGACAGGTAATTTGTTGCACTTGAATTCAAAGGTCATCCTGGGATTTCAAACTTCTAAGTGGCCACCATGAATCGTCCAGCTCCAGTGGAACTGTGCCACAAGAACATGAGATTCCTGATCACACACAACCCCACAGACAGCACGCTCAGCTCCTTCCTAGAGGTAAGACATTTATGTGTTGACAGATGCACATGCACGGATACGCGTATGTTATGTACTAACATTATGTATCCATTCCTCTGCCGATGGCATGTAAGCTGAAACTACTGGTAGAAATGTCACAAGTTGGCTTCATTGTACAAATCTTCATTTATTACTGTTCACTTTCAGGACTTGAAGCGTTTCGATGCCACCACAGTTGTTCGAGTCTGTGACATCACCTATGATAAAACAACGCTGGAGAAGGATGGCATTACCGTGATGGTGAGCACACAAACTAAATAAAAACAAACACACCCGTGCATAACATTAACATTCAATTGCAAAGTGCCAGAAGAAACTGAAAATGTCCTGCTTTCCTTTTAGGATTGGCCATTTGATGATGGAGCCCCACCCCCCAGTAAGCTGGTGGATGATTGGTTGGGTCTGCTGAAGAAGAAGTTTCAGGAGGATCCAGGAAGCTGTGTTGCTGTTCACTGTGTGGCTGGACTGGGGAGGTGAGAGACGCCTCCAAAACACTTGTATATATGCATGGAAGAGATCTGAAAATTCAAAAGTAACAACATTTGAAATTATTTACATTATTGTTTTATAGTATAAAACTAGGTTAAGCTTGTTGAGTTACAATCACATCATAGGTTTAGTCCCAAAGCTATGATATGACTGTACTATCAATATACTATATTGTCAGTATATAGACACTGTACTTAACAATATAATAGTATGATACGAGCAGATGCTTTCTGGTCTATTTCTAGTGGTATGAATATTCTACATAAGACAAAAATGTTGCATCCTACTGTATGTTATTTAAATATGCCAGTGAAGTGTTGGCATTTAGAGAAGTGACTCTGTGTATGTGTCTGTGTGTTTATGCATGCTGTCAGGGCTCCTGTGTTAGTTGCTCTGGCTCTGATAGAAAGTGGGATGAAGTATGAAGATGCTATTCAACTCATCAGACAGTAAGTGTCATCACAATGAGGAAATAACACATTGTTTTATTCTTTATTTTTTTATGAGGAAATAACACATATCATAGTGTAAGAGCACTTTTGACAACAAAGGTCATTGTGTTCGAGTTCAGTGTTGTCATTATACAAAACTTTTTTTATGTTTATACAAAGTAAAGACAGCACTAACCGTAACAAACAGTACACCAAGGAGCAATGTGTTAATATGTTAAATCCTTTAAATGGTTTATATCACAAACAAAATTCATATACATGCACTTGTATTTAAAGGAGAGAAATTAGGTATTTCTTGGTTTTCTGTTCTCTTTGGTGCCATCTAGTGGTCATATCAGAGAAGGAAATTGGCAGTTAGTGAACATTTTTGATACATTGCTGTGACATGTATTGAGGCCATTGACAAGCACATGCAGGGCGATTAAAGAATAATATGTCTGTTTTTATCATAAGATTTGAGCTATTAAAAAATAAATTATGGATATCCTAATGCACAATAATATAATTTATCCAGACGTTGAATTTACAATAAGGGAGATCCAGACCATATGTTTCTTCTGGAAGTGTAATAATGTTGTCTTTCACTATGCACTGTTTGTGTTTTTCAGGAAGCGTCGGGGAGCCATCAACAGTAAACAGCTCACCTACCTGGAGAAATATCGATCCAAGCAGAGGCTCCGCTTCAAAGACTCTAACACACACAAGAACAAATGTTGCACCATGTGAACACACATACACACACACACAGAATCCTGTACTCCTCAGCAAATGCTCTCAGGAATCCAACCACAATAGCCTTCTTTCAGAATTAAAATATCTTGGCTTACCTAAGTATACTCTGGGAAGCTTTGAATATATTTCTAGCAATCTCAGTCGAACTCATCTTTGTTCCCCTAATAGAAAAAAACTCTTGTCCTTTAAGACTCATTTTATTGGCATGTTTGCTTGATGATATTGTTTACTACGAAGATAGATGGCAAAAATGGTAAGAGAGAAAATCACATAAACGATATGTTCGTTTTTGAGTTATATCTGCTTTCTCTTCTTAAAATCTTCAAACACATCCAAAATGTGCATTTTGGAGAAATGCTAGACAGCTTTGGCATTCAACTGATTTAATATGATACCATATATTCAGATTTAAATATACATGAATGGATTTTTATTAATATGTAATATTGAGCAGATTTTCATAATGTTACAACTCCCTAAAGCATGAAGTCTGATGTCCATACACCAAGCTATCCCTCACCTTTACATTATTCCTGTTGATTTTCAGTGGAACAGGAGGAATAAGGGCTCATTCTTGTCCTAGCCATTTATGCCATTCATCTTTAATTAGTGTAAAAATCAGCTGCTAAAATGATTCACCTTTCATAAACATAAAGCCTTCCTTAGGCTTTGTCACAGTCACTGTTTTAATATCGTGCTCAAATTATGTGTTTACATCAATGTGTGCATTATATTATGCCCTGTTTACTGACACCCAGTGAAGGAAGACGCAGCTGATTTTAAGCCATGTTTAAAATGCATATATGTATTATATAAAAATGAAATGTTAATATTGAATGACAGAGAAATGTAATTAGTTGTAAATATTAATGAATAAGGATCTCTATCATTTTTCCCTTTGTGTGGATTAACAACTCCAAGACAGACTGAAAAAAAAGAGTTTCTGTCAGGAAGGAGTTTTCGTATTTATCAGCACCGCACAACGCAGTCTCTGAATTTTAATGCATAGAAGATAGAGAGAGGTTGGTCGTGTTTTTGCACAAATGTTGCTGTGCAGAATTGTGCACATCTTTTAGCCATGTTATAGTAGCCAATGTATTTTCTTTGTGGTTTGGAGTTTACTTTCTCATTGCGTTGGTTCCTGGATGAAGCATGTCACCAAATGCTTTTAAAACATTTCTCTTTTTTTCTGATGATAGGAGCATGCACTTTCTACTTGTTGCTTATATCATTCTTCTTGTCATGTATGTCATCAAACACAACTTCCACCTGAACTAAGGTCATCAACAACAATCAGTGAAATGAGAGCTGAGGGTGTAAAACTAAAGTAAAGAAGCAGAAGCAATCTAGAGGGAAAAAGGATGTTCTGTCTTTCACTGAAATTGTAACGTCTTTTTAACACATTGGCTATGAGCAATAACCAATTTACTTGTTCATATGTGTTTATTTGAACGTGTGTATTTTTAGCTACTGTTATTCACTGGAACTGGCCTGAGCTGACACTTTTTAATGAAAAAGCACACATTGTAAATGTCTGTATGTCTGTAAATTCTTGCATTGTTTAATTAAAGGTTTTGTCATTGTCCCTTTTTATTTTAATGGATATTCATCGATTCCTCTGTTAGTTTTAAGGCGCCTTCATGGATCTCTAATCAAGTTGTATTCACGTGGAAATTATAAAATTGATCACAATTTAATGCTACGTACATAACAGGCCTCAACAATTAAAAAAATACTTTATAGTCTCCCACCAATAACCTAAACAGTTTCCGTTCCTTGCAGCTTGTGGCAGAAACATCGTTCACGTGGAGTTAGCATTACACAATAGAAAAAAGCATAAATTAACAAACGTTCAATTCTATGCCTTTTAGGTTTCTTTCCTTCAACATATTTGTTTATATGGTTGGTTATCTATATAAGCAAGCTTCAAATTTTCATTCATCAACAGTTGACTTGTACAAGCAAATGAACTATGATTTTGTTCATCTTAAAAGGATAATTCAGCATTCTCAGGTCACCGCCTAGAGTCTTCTTTGTGTTTCCCGCTCTCACATATGGTGACTCACTCCTTTTCAAAAGCTCATTAAATAACATGCTTTCTAAGAAGTAGCAGATGGTAAATATTGTGTTTTCTGCCCAAGATTGTAAATGTTTATCATTACCAACTTAAGCAGTCTTAAATTGGTTGCACGAAAACATTTAGAAGACAAATACAAGTCAAATATAAACTATTGTCTTTAAATTATGCTACATGGTGTTTTCCCTAGAATTCTATTTATTTCTGTTATTTTCTCTTTTCATTTATTACAGTTCTAATAAGCCTACTATACAACTATTGCTTTACATGGAATATAATATACTAACCATATGAGCATCTGAAACATTAGAATTGATCAAGTATAACAACTCATAAACACAGCTTGTTGTTTTAGACTAAAAAAAATATAGATGGCTAAAACAATACTATAGATGCAATTATGTCAATGCTTCAGTTATCTTGTCAGCCGCAGTGCAGTCCTCCTGCCACAGGGGGCGCTGCTCTGTCGGCTTCAGTCTTACTGAGTCGTGTTCTCTTCCGCTAGCTGAAAGGACTTTTGAGGCAGATTCGACAGAAATTTCAATTTTCGTTAAGAGAAATAGTGGTCTAAATTAAAATTTAGAGTTTAAATTCATTTCTCAGTTGCCTCAAATACACGTTCAAATGACTGTCCTTTTGTTGTATTGACGCTGCAGCGATGGAGGGACAAAAAGCAGGTGAGAATTGTGGCTAGCTTCAACTCGAATATGTTTGTGAGGTCTTCATGTTAATTTGAGCCGAAACAAAACACAAATGGGTGTTACTAACTTTACGCATGCTGTATTATGATTTCATTATTGTTCATCCTCAACCATGATTAGGAGTACATTTCATAACAGAAAGAAAAGGAATACATATTAAATATTGTTGTATCCGCATATCTGAAGCCTCCGAGGGATCAATACTTTTTGAGGGCTTTTTTTGTGTATCCTCGCACAACTTTAACGATAGCCCGTAATATATCTGCGTTACCTCACAATATGTTTTACATTCCCTCTCATTATTAGCATTAATATCTGTGCGTTTACTCGATGTCTGCTTGATTCTAGAAAAGCTGGATTTCAAAAGTTGAGCTCATTGTATTGTTATTTTACTCAAAATGAACGTAATAAAAACATGTTTCATCTGTGAAGTGCTTGTTTTTAGATTCATTTTTACTGTTGACATGTAGCTGAACTGATAGTTAAAGGTGCACTATGGAGTTTTGGTAGAGAAATGTGAAAGTTGGAGAAAATTACAAATTCTGTGGTATATGTTAATTACTCTATATACAAACTGTCCTCAGAGGAACATTTGGTCCCTTGAACACTGTTCAGGGAAGATAAAATGCTACACGAGAAGTTATGGTGGAGGGCCCATAACAGCGAAGTCGTAACTCTCCTAGCTTTTTAGCTCCAAACAGTGTCCAGGGACCCATTTTTTTACTTTGAATAAAGTTTGTGTATTTAGTTCAGAAAATATAGCATAGAATTGTTTCACTTCTCCAACTTTCAAATTTCACTGCCAAATCTATATAGTGCACCTTTAAGTCTGTAAAGAAAACTGTCACAATTTGAGTTTAGAGAAAGACACAATATGACTGCGTGTTATGGATATGAAATCTAGTCTACATCAGTAAATATAAGCGTAAAGAGTATATATATTATTCTAAAATGTGGAAAATAGTAGAAATAAAGAAAAAACCTTCTAGTAGTAGGTGTGCCCTATACAGTAGCTGTATTATAATAATATATAGTATACTGTATTACTGATAATAATGTTACTGTTGTGAGTCAGAACTTTTGACTGCTAGCGTTTGTTGTTGTTTTTTGACTAAAGACATGCCCAATATGTGACACTTATTTACAATGTACAATGACGTTTCCCAGTTTGTATTAATACTAGAGCTAGTGTCTCTTCTTTATTTAATAGTTACAATTACATCGATATTTCTCTAACTGTAGACGCAAATATCATGTTCTTAGTTCAGCAGTACCCACTTTAATGCTTTCTGCATTTTAAATACATCCATCTATATCAATGCAATTATAATACTGCCTCCTTCTGGAGACTCTTCTGAGTCTTAGCATCCATTTAAGTTTACCTTTACTAATTACATAACCATTCCTATTGAGTAGTTTTAGTATATCAGATATATAAGCGCTCTGCTGGAGGCAGCTGGGCAGAAATAAAAAGCTCAGATGGAGAAAATGATTTCAAAGGTAACATAACAGTTTTGCGAGGGGGGAATGCAAAAGTATTTCAAGGTTACGTAAAACTTTTGCAAGGGAATGAAAATTATTTGGAAGTAAGCATATTTATTGTGATATCATGCAAAAGATTTTAGGAGGTAATGCAAAAGTATTGCAAGGCCTTGCCTTGACACCTAAAGGTCCTGTATCATTCATAAGCAGAGTCACTTTTTTCTGAACATTTTAGGCAGTGTGATTTAGATTGAACTATAGTGAAACTAGTTTAAGGGTGGAGTCTGGAATACATATATAATATGTGAGAATAGTTATCATTTACTTAAAATACAGTAACACCAATGACATCTCCAATTCAAAGCAGAAGATTATCGCTCACTAAATTAAACTAAATAAAATGTCTCTTTTTGTTTTTCCACCTCTGGCCCCTTACCCTCCCTCTCTCTGCCTCTCCAGCTGGTTCTGTGTTTATGTGTCGGCTGTGCAACATCTTCTCCCCTTGTCGCTCTCAGCTGCTGGCCCATTGCTCCAACCTGCATCCTCAGCAGGAGCCTCCTGATGACATCATCATTGCATTGCAGCCCCTTGTAGGAGAGCCAGCAGAGACACATATAGGTCAGACAAGGGTGTCCTTGCTGGGATTACAATCACAGAATCCTGTTGGGGGAAAAAACACAATAATACAAATTGAATATATAAAAATGATTTATAACTCTTGGCACAGTATTGTATTGTGCTCATAAACCATTGAAATGGATTGTACACATTTAAAAAAAAGTTCTATGACACATAGCACAAGCATTCGTTTTTCAGACTTAAGCAGTACAGAAAATAATATTTTATAAGGTTAACTCATGGCTGATTTCAGTCTTTTGATATTTGTTAACAAAAAAATTAAAATGTGAAAAATCTCTGTTACATTTTACTCTTCTTTTGCTTTTATTGCCCCGCAGAGAGTCCTGTGAAACGAAAACGAGGACGGCCCAAAGGCTCTAAGAATATCCGCTCAGTTTTAAAAGAGGGCAAGGCAGACTCCACACATTCTACAGAGGAGAATGTTCAAAGAGAAGAAGTGGAAACAAAGAAGGAGGGAGACGGAGAATGTAGCCCAAAAGAAGGTAGTTCTGTTTTTCTGTTTTCCTTCATGTGTAAATTGTAAATTGACAGGTGTTAATTGGCCATGGAAAGAAGTTAAAGCAGGAAGCTTGATAAGAGGTGAAACTGAAGCCAAACTGCAGTGAATCAATACATGAATCCTGCTCTTTTCCTTTTTAGGTGCATTTTATATTCCTCAGTTAATCAGATATCAAGGTGGATCATTCATGTGATTGTCCTGCAATATATCAAGTATCGCAGAATCTCTGTATTGTAATATTATCATTACCATGGGCCATGTGTGCAGATCGTATCATGAGTTTCCCTGTCATTTCCACACCTGTTATTTATAGTGCTACAGACATTCGGTGCTGTTAGCTTTTAACAGTCAATGAAATTTGACATCATCTGCTCTAGGAACTACACGTTGCCAGACCGTGTTCGATGGCCACGTCTGGCCCATGTATTTGAAACACAAGAACATCCCTAACCCTACCAATCCAACACTTTTTTTTTTTAAATGTCCTGTTAGGTGAAAGCCATGATGGGATATCGGGTCTGAAATGTGGAAACTGTCATCGCTCGTTCAGCAACAGACGGCAGATCCTCAAACACATCTGCCTGAGAGAGGAGGAAGAGGAGGAGGACCGAGCGGACAATGGTGAGGGGGTGAAAAAAGTGACAGTTAGAATGATCCTAAACATAATAGTATATTCTTGAATACCTCTTTGTTAGGTACTCATGTTGAGAATGTATGGAACAAATCTATCTATCTATCACCTATCAATTAAGGTGCTTCTCATAAAAAGATACAATCATTTTCAGGGAGCCAGAGTGGTCAAGCGAGTGTGGAGGGTTCAGAGAGTTTGGATACAGGGGGAGAAAATCCAAACAAGAAGCAACAAAACTCATTAAGACCGGGCACCAAGAGAAAAAGGGGTAAGTTTAAGATCTGATGAAGATTTCTTCACAATTATTACTGCAAAGAGAGCGAACCTTATTGCTTCTTTACGAAATACAACTACTGCTGGAGTAATCTTCATTCCTTGCTTGCAGACACACAAAACTCTCGACCCCTGGGAGCCAGCCAAAGCCGAAACTCCAAAGAGGGGGGCCCAGCTAAAGGAATGAAGAAGTCAGTCATCAGTGTTTTTCTGACAGAAGATGAAACACTTCCAGGTTAGCCCTGCATCATTTATTTCTCTCTAGTCTTACCCTTAAAACAACAGTACATTGACCTGTTGTAAACAATAGATTCACTAATAAAGCATGTTTCTTTTGATTTATTAGGCGTTACCAAAATGGTTCCAGTAGAGGAAAGCTCAGCAGAAACAGATTCTGCAGCCAACCAAGCTCGTCCTCAGGTCAGCACGGGAGTACAGAGAAATAAAACAACTACATTTCTTCACTCCTCTTGTGATAACAAGCTTTGCCCGCTGTTGAGATTTGGTTTGAGCAGGTTTTTAGAGATCTATGAGATTTATGTCTCTGCCCCAACATAGAAATGTAATATGATATCATAATAATCTAGATTTCCCTCTGTGCTGCTCGCAGCTGTTAAAATAATATATCTAGTAATGTTTTTAACAAACCAATTTTTTGAGTTCATCAGGATACTACACAGACCTTTAAGTGAGCAGTACATAGAGACCCTTGATTAAAGCTGCCTTCATTACACAGGGATGGTGCTTTACTGCAAATCAAAACATTCACATTAAAAGTTAATCATTTCAACAAACTTAAATTCTCATGTATAAATATGCCATACTTTTTTTATGAATAGATTTGTTCATGTTTAATGGGTTCTTTGAATGATCTTTTTTTTCTGCTCCGTAAGGCGTCTGCAGTTTTCCAGAAACTTTCAAAAGACCTCCCACGTGAAGCTGCTGGCTGCGAAGGCAACCCGAAAACAGATCAGGACACCAGGTAGGAGAAAAAGCCCACTTCCTAATGTTTAAAATGATCACACAAAGGATTGTTATAAATACAGGTCAATTGTCAACTTATATTCAATGAGAGCTGTCTTATCTATGTACATTTATGAGGTTGTAAATGTTCTAATCCTGTTAGTCTAATCACTTTGTTCTCTTTCCAAGTTCTAACACAAACCCTACAACAACAACAACAACAACAACAACCAGCAGATGCTTCCAGGAATATTCTATAAAGCAAAATGCTCACAAGTACTGTATGAGTTTTTTATATGAAATGTTTCACCATAATATTATTTATAGAAGCTGTAGCTCTATAGCTCCAACCCAATACTGCAATTCAAAAATAATCACATCGTACGATCTGAGAGAAAATAAGTGTTTTATTTGTTTGTACTATTTTGTGACTTGTTAAAAGTAATTCAGTTTGTTTGCTTATTGGATATTCTGTAATCAGTGCAGCCTACAGGAGTCACAGCAGATCGTCTATTTCATTTGCTACACGAGCAACGACATTGGATCAACTGGTCCACTGGTGTACGAAATCTTTTCTTTCTCTGTCTCCCAGTTTACACCAGAGCAAGCTGAAGATCTACTCCTGTGAGTTCTGCAATAAGATCTTTAAATTCAGACACACACTGATGTCCCACCTCAGGACGCATACCCAGGAGAAACCATTTCAGTGTCCACACTGTGACTACGCATCAGCCATCAAAGGTAGGTCCAGACTGAGGGATCTGTTGTCTTAACTGCAAGCAGTATTGAAGTAGTGGAAGTTTAGGTATAAAGTTTCAAACAATCTACATGGCAAAGTAACTTCTGCAGTCTTATCTAACACATGGCTAACAACCTATTTCACATTTGTTTTACAACTGCTTACTTGCTTAACCTCTTGAATGTTTTTCCCCTTCAGGCAACCTGAATGTTCACCTGAGGAAGCACACAGGAGAGAAGTTCAGCTGTCCACACTGTCCTTTTACCTGCCTCAGCCAGGGACACCTTAAGGTGTTGTTATTCATTCATTGTGTTGTTCAGATTAAGTGTACTTAAATGACAGTCTGTGAATATATTTGTATGTTTTGTTTGTAGCTGTGTCTTCTTGTTTGCACGTACTGGTCAATTTAAAAAAAGCAGTTTCTGTGTTAGTTATAGTTTCCTCCAGATATAGAGGATCAGTTTATGCTTTGTTTTAGTGGTTGAAACATGAATTCTGTGTTTCTGGAATCCCAGGTCCACATAGAGCGAGTCCATCTGAAGGTAAAGCAGCACTGCAGCTTCTGTCAGAGTAAATACTCAGATGTGAAGAACCTGCTGAAGCACATGGAGGAGCGACATAACCTGAAAGACCCTGCTGTCCAACAGAGCTACCAGACATTCAGGTTTGATCTTCATGTGTACATCTTTTTATCTGATCAATCCTAACAACCTCCTAAAAGAAGTGTCCTCCTATTCCTCCCCAGATTAAAGACTCGTCAGGTCCTCAGGCAGCTCCTCTACTACTGTCCCACCTGTAACCGCCGCTTTAAGAACAAGCTCGAGCAGGAACGCCACCTGTTGGTTCATGGACCTCTGCGGCCTTTCGCCTGCTTACTCTGTGACCACGCTGCAACCAAAATGTCCGCCCTCGCTGCTCATGTCAGGAAGCACCTCTTCCTGTATGTCTGCTGTGTGTGTGACAGGAAGTTTGTGAGCTCTTTGACTCTGAAGAGTCACCTGGAAGAGACGCACCCTGAGCTGGACCAGGAGGCGACCTTTGGCGACTGCATCAAAAACAGCTACTGTCTGACGCAGCCTGGAGGAGACATGTGGGGGAATGAGGAGAGGGAAGATACAGAGGAAGGGAAGGTGAACGAGTGCAGGCTAGAGCAGGAGGTAGAAGAAAGAGGGACGAGAGAGGAGGGTAGAGGAAAAGGTGTAGGAGAGGAGGAGTGGAAAGAAGGTGAAGAGAAGAGGACGGGAGTAGCAGTGGGTGAAAATAAGGAACAGAAGAAGGAGGAAGAACAAGCTACATCTCAGGGTCAAAGTGTGGAAGAAAAGCAGGTGATAGAGGAAACGAAAGGGAGAAACAGAGGATTAGAAAATGAAAGTGCACAACAAGAACTGCAAGTTGTTTCTATGGAAACCAGAACATCCACAGACGGACGGGATGAGGTAACAGTGAGGGGGGAGTCACAGGACGACATGGTGGACTCATGCACTCCTGCAGCTGAACACAACACGCATTCGGTCTTACCAGCAGAGAGCACTCAGAACACTCTCTTAGAGGGCAGGACTCAAGAAATCACGCACAGCGCTGAGGAGATCACAAACACTTCTTCATCATCGGGAAATACATGCTTGCTTGATTTGAGGGTACACACACCTCTGTCATCAGCACCTCAAGGGGGAGACGCACAAACATCAAATTCAGAAAGGGTAAATTGAAGACATCCACGTACCTGAGAAAGTCAACAGTCGCAGCTGAGAATGCAAGTGAACTGTCGCCATAAGCAATCATACGTCTGACTTCTTCTGTGGTTCCTGTTTGTACTTGTAGGTGTCCGAAGTTCCCCATGAGAGCGCGTTCCAACAGGTGCTGTCGTCCATCCAGAAGACTCGCCTTAATATCGAGTCTTTCCAACGTCTCAGGAAAATTTACGGAGAACTAGAATGTCAATACTGCGGTGAGATCATGGCAAATCCTTCAGAAAATGTTTTTATTTTGTCCATTTGTTTTATTTACTCTTACTTTTTAATGACTTGATAATAATTCCCTTTCTTGATTGAGCATTATTAAGTATCTACAAGTTCTAATTAAGTGTTTCCGTCTGCCTCATAGGTAAACTGTTCATGTACAACGTCCACCATAACGTTCATATACGCACACACACCAAGGAGCACTTGCATTACTGTTCAAAGTGCAGCTATTCCACCATCACCAAAAGCGCTTTGATGCGGCACCAGATCCAGAAGCACAGCGGCATGCAGCTGGCTTGTTCCAGTCCAGACTGCACATACACCACACCTGACAAATACAAACTACAGGCCCATATGAAGACGCACAAAGGAAAGGTAACTTAGCACATGGATTTGTTATGCCTTTATGAGAGAGGACAGTGGAAAGAGTAGGAAATCTGAGAGAGAGAGAGAGAGAGAGAGAGTGGGGAATGACATGGGGGGAAGAAGCCGCAGGTCGGAATTAGACCTGCTATGCCCTCTTGGAGGACTATAGCCTCAGTACATGGGGCGCAACCTTACTGCAGCGGTGGCCTTTAAAATGTATAAAACTTATCTGATCTTCAATCCAGCACTTCTACCGGAGATAGAGTGATTAATCCCCTAGATCACCTCTGAGGACTAATAATCCTTTCGCTGTGACCTGAGAGGGGACTTCAGTTAATTTTTTTAACACAGTGTGTCTGTGTCACTTTACGTGTGTTTGATGAACATTTTAGTTTTCATCCCTAGAAAAGTAAGCTATATACAGCATTCAGGGTAGCTTTAAGCTGTTGACTTCGCTTGGTGAGGTTTGTCACACCTCTTCATGTCTGCGTCTTCTGTCTTTTTTCATAGAAGAAGAGTGTCAGTTGTCCTGTCTGCCAGCAGAGCTATCCAGAGCACAGACTCAAACACCACATCAAAACGTCCCACCCTGGTAAGGAACACACACATATTTTTACAGACATAATAAGAATAGTGTGAGTCCCCTATTCTTTTGTTTTTTTCTTCACGTGTTTGTATTTGTGTGTATGTGTTGGACAGAGTCACTACCTGCACAGGGTATAGGCCTGATGGTGCAACGAGCAGAGAAGTGTCCTTACTGTGACTCCTACTTTGTAAAGAACAGCAGTGACTTTCAGCGGCACATCTGGGAACATCAAGGTGTGTTCTAACTCTTCCTTTAATACAGACAAAAATACACACACACACACACACACACACACACACACACACACACACACAGCTCAAGTTTGGAAAGCCTCATCCAAGCCCACGCACAATGTTTCACTGCCTGATTAATGTGCAATATGAGCTTCCATCTGTCCCTCTTTCTGGTTGCCCTCCAGAAGGACGGACTAGACTGAAAACAATGCAGATGTTGTTGAAGGAAATCGGCCCCATTGTCAAGTTTCTGGTGAAATGATGCTAATGGATTTCTCTCAAAGTTGAGCAAATATAAAATGTTGTGACAAAGATTGTTAGAAGTAATATACAATTAGAAAACATACTGTATATTTGACATTTTATTTTAAGGACTTTTTGTAATGTTCATCGTTTCATCCTGAAAGATGAAATATGTGCTCACGCTCCCCTCTGTCCTTGTCTGAAGGTCACTGTGAAAACGGAGCGTTTACCAAAAGAAACCCTGAAATGAACATGCTCTTTGTGTTCACAGCTGTTCTACCAGTCTTTGTTTTCTTGCTTTACTTTTAAAACTGTCTTTGTCCCTTTAAATGTTCAGTACTGTCCGCTGCTGGCTGCTCACATACAGCTAAAAGCCAGTGTAGGCGTCCCAACCCTATGATGTTAGGTTGTCACAATTTTGAAGGTTGTCCACTCAAACGTGATATTTTTGCACTTGGTAACACTTTCTGTAATATTTGTGAGTATTCTTTTGTCCCTGCCAAACTGCCTCTGATCTTTTACCTGTGTCTTTATTCGCCTGTGTCCATCTGTACAGGTGTGAAGCCCTACGTCTGCTCTGTATGTGACTATGCGAGCCGCAGCAGCAGTAACTTGAGGGCTCACATGAACCGGCACAACACTGAGAGAAGTCACCTGTGTGATCTATGTGGCAAAAAGTTCAAATCTAAAATCACCCTGAGGAGCCACAGACTGAGCCACAATGATGAAGGTTTGTACGCTCTAGTCTGTCGTTGATGATGTCACTGCTTTAATTCTGGTTATTTACTAATTCCTATGGTTTCACTGATAATGGGTTTTGTGTCACAACAGAGCTGCCAGACTATCACATATTTTATTGATTATAAATCAAACCGACTCTGCTGTGTGTTTTCAGGCAAACAGTTTCAATGTTCCCAGTGCGACTACACCTCTGCCTCGAAACGTTACCTGCTCAGACACATGGAGCAACACGCCGAGTATAAGGTCAGAATACACACACACTGGCACACACACACCTTACACCCAGTTTATATTTTTCTTCGTCTTTGTTTGGAGATGTTAAAATGAATTCTGGAATGATTTTGATTGAACAATTTTTCTTAATTTCATTTAATACATCATAACACATTACAATATATTTATTGTTTTTGTTCCACTGTTGGACTCAAAATGTAATCTAGTATTTGGTTTTCAGTTATTCATACATCATTTATCCGACACATAGTGGACACTGGACACATTATTCATGATATTAAAGACTGGACAACTAAACTCCTGTTTGCTTTAGTACAGCCCTTTTACAACCTTAAGAACTCATTTAGTATTTCAAATCAAATTAAATCTTGACTCACAGTCATTTGTATTTGTGTTGATTGATGTTTTATACATGAATGCAGCCGTTTCGCTGTGCCCACTGCCACTACTCCTGTAACATCGCTCGTCCCCTGAAGCGACACTACAAGCTGAAACACCCGGACCGGAAATATGAAAATGCCGGACCTGGACTGCTGGACTCTGACACTTTGAAACAGCAAGGTCTGATCTCTGCTCTCTTTCTGCCAAGTTTCTTAAAAGAACTGTTGCAGGACAGCGAAGGCTGTAGTAAGAGTTAATGATAAATATATGTTTATCCATCTAAGTGTAACAACTGTAACTGTTCTGTTTCTTTCAGGCAACATAAGACTTGTGGGATTTATACAGATCATAAAGTGTGTTCAGAATAACCTCACAAAGCTTTTGTGTGTGTCTGTGTTTAGGTGGAATGAAGTGTCCTGAGTGTGAATATGTTTATGGCACAAAGTGGGAGCTGAACCGCCACATGAGGAGCAAACACAGTCTGAAAGTGGTGGAAGGCACCTGGGAGGTAAACAGTATAAATATATACCTAGAAAAAAGACGGGGAAATGCTTTGATTTTGATTTTTTCAAACGCTGACATGGCTTTAATAATAATAATAATAATAATAACTTTATTATATAGCACTTTTAAAAACAGTTTACAAAGTGATTTGACAGACAAAGCGATGGCAGGAACTCAGACACAAAACAATAAACATCAACGGTAAGGCCAGACAGAGACATCTCTACAGAGGGAGATATATGTACACATAAATGCAAACACCAGAAATAATAAAATGAGACAATACACGACAGGCAGTTTTAAAAGACAGTTTAGACTTTAAAGCAATATTAGTAAAGAAGACGACATCACATCACAGGTAATAAAAACAGAATTTAGACAAAGGGGGTGAAATAGAAGAAAGCTGGTAAAAATATAAAAGCAGCAAATAATAATAATAATAATAATAATAATAATACATTAGTTTTATATAGCGCTTTTCTAAATACCCAAAGATGCTTTGAAAAAAACAACAACAACCAATAAACAAAACGATGCAACGGTCAGAAGAGTAAGACTTTTTAAGATGGTTAAGAATGTATAAAAAGAATAAGAGCAATAAAGTGAATAAAGGAAAGAATACATTTATACAATTTAAAGGCTTAGTCATTAAAAGAAGCGTTAAGAAGGGGTAAAAAGGATAAGAATAATAAAATGAATAAAGGTAAGGGAAAGATTAATGAAAGGGGGAATCACATAAAAACAAAAAGTGAGATTTAAGAAGTGATTAAAAAGATGTTACCGACTCTGCTCGCCTTATCTCCTCAGGCAGGTCGTTCCAAAGTCGAGGGGCCCTGATTGAAAAGGCTCGGTCTCCTTTCGATTTGAGCCTTGAATTTGGAACGACCAGAAGGGCGCCACCTGAGGATCTGAGGTTGCGTGAAGGAACATACGGGGTCAACATTTCAGAGATGTAATCTTTTCTCTTTAGGGAGGTAGTTTCTGTCAGAAATATCTCAACCAACAATTATTGAGTGGATTGTTGTAAAAAAAAAAATCAGACATTATGATAGTGATGATACAAGTTCTAATTATTATTTTTGTCATGGCCAATATTTTCAGAATCATAAACCCTGATCCATTTCTTATGTATAAATATCCAGTGAATGAAATAGGCTTGATGTGTTTATCACTTAAGTGAAAAGTCTGAAAAGTAAAGTAGGCAAACACAAAAAGATATCCAAGGCACTCAGTTCCTTTACAAGACTTAAAAAGCCTTTCTTAATTCATGGCTACAGGTAAAGTTAAAAATGTGAGGCAGGCCGACACGTTGCAGGGTGCACAGTTCATGGAAGTGCATTATTATTTAGTGACATACTGTACCATCCGCTAAAAAATGTTTTAAACAGTAGTGTACAACAAAAAATATAGAATATGTGCAATTAACTCCTGTAAATGAGAAGAAAGAAGAGAAAACATTTGTTTTAAATAGGTATGCTTGAAAACTAAATGTAAAAAATAAGTACCAAATGAAAGAAAGGAAGCAGGTACAAAAAAAAGACGGGAAAAAAGACAACTTTTCTTTTCTGCTTCCTTTCTTTCATTGTTCCACCCTCCCGAAAGAGCACCCGTTTGTCTTGATTAAGGACCCACACAGCGCTCCTAACCTTTGATGTCTTGTATTAATATCCAGGTTGGAGAGGCAGTAGAGACTCAGTATGTGACTGTGGAGAATGAAGAGCAGCTGACAGAAATACCTGTAGACGCCCTGCAGGAAAACGGTAACAAAACCAGTTATTAACATACAGTATGGGGAACACCTGACTCATTCAAACCAACAGACATGTGTTTTTCTTTTAGAAATAGAACTGCTGCTCGTCACTTTTTAAGAAATTGTTTGTGTTTTCTGTATTTAGTCGATATCCAGCAGATCACTGAGTTCAGTTCAGAGACTCACGACGCCGTCACCTCCATGGTTGCCATGGCTCCAGGCACTGTTACGGTGGTACAACAGGTAAACAACATCAAACCACTTACCCATAAAGTGTACAGTGATTGAAACAATGTAATAATGTTGAGTTGTGGCTGTAGTTGCAGGTGGCTGATGAGCAGGAAGTTGGCGACTGCAGCAACCAGCTGATGGTGGTGAACGCAGATGGGGGTTTAACTGGTGACCAGGTGATGGTGGTGAACACAGATGGGGGTCTAACTGGTGACCAGGTGATGGTGGTGGATGCTGATGGGGATGTAACTGGCGACCAGGTGATGGTGGTGGAGGATGCACATGGCCTTGAGGCTCTAACAGTCCTAACTCAGGGAGAAAACACCCACCACTATATCGTCTATGTCCAGGAGCACACTGTGGAAATCAACTAATAATGCTAGCATTGAAATATAAGACAGCTGATCTTTGGGTATCAGTAAACAAGTTTACAAAAAGTAAGTCAAAGAAATTTGTTAATTATGTTAATGGTAAAATCAGGATTTTTTTGAAAATAATTATCATTATTTAAAATGAATTCAGATTTTTGTCCGCCACTCAGTAACTATTAAAAGCTATAAGGGGAACAGTTTGTTGTGTGATTATGTAAATAATTTTGTTATTACAAAGTATATTTAAATAAATTCCTGTCCTGCAAAGTTAAAGACGCTGCGTTGGCTTCATTTTTTTTTTAATTAAATCATATCAGAGTGTTCATTTTTACAAGTTAGCTACAAATAACAACACCATTTTAAACGGTGTCAGGAAAAACACAAAGTAAAGTGTAAAGTATACTTTTAAAGTTTCTTTCTCTGGAAGTAAAATACCAGTAGTAAAGCTAGAGTTCTGAATATTTTCCCTGAAATGCAAAAGGATGAAAGACATGCATGGCACCAACTTACATCATGATCTCATTGTGGTGGTTTCTGTTTGTTTTAAGCTGGGAAGTAAAATTACATAACATTGTACCACAAAAGAAGAAGATGACATCAGACTTAGCCACACATAGTGACTTGAACGTACACTCTATGTACAATACAAAAAGGCTGAAAAAGACAGCAGCTGTAATGACAATAAGAAGTTTGCTTAGCATAAAAAAAAAGATGAACTGCATTTTTCTTTAAAAAAAACAAAAAAACAATTTCACATTTAGTTGGTTTGATTTTTTTTTTTTAAACCTTTGATCTCTGATATGCGCTCATATATGATGCTTATACTGCTTAAAGACCTGTTTTCCTTTGTACTTGTGTATTTATATGACTACTATCAAAGTTTTAAATTAAATTAAATGCTTTAAAATACTACATTTCTAGTGCCCTATGGGCTTTCTGATTAGCCCGCCCTGGAGAATAGAACTTAAAAAAAAGAAAATCTGAAAAATGTACTACTTTTAAACAGGTTTTTATATGAACAAGATTGAAATAAACCATGAGTGGCATATACTAATAGATTCCCACCAAGAACGCATATGTTGATGCACTGTTGATTATATGGTAAAAAAAAAAAAAAAAGACGTCACCTGAGTAAAATGAGAGGATTACATCAATATGGATATTTGCATCACCATTCACTAGCGAACTGTTTTTTTCATAGACCATAAGCATACATTTTGCGGGTAGTATCCATAGTCTGTATGGTATCATCCTGTAAATCCAGTACTTCCTTTTCTATCCACGAGGGGGCGGTGAAGTCTGTTATCAACCCCAAATGTGTGTTACGAATAACAGAGGAAGAAGAACGGTGGGAAATTTGACAGTGCGCGAAACATTGTTGTGCTCGACTGACCGATAATTTGTCGAAAGCGTCATTTAATGAAAATATATTAGTGTTTACACGACATGGACCGGTACGTGTTGGTTATATCCTTTTGCCAAACTGATGAAGACCTTGCGGAAGACTTTAAATGTAAGTATTAGTTCCCCAATTGCAGTATGTTTTAAGTAACTCTGCTAACGTAGACAATGCTAAGCCAGTTTTTGTAAGATAGGGTGTAAGTGTGTCTGCTGAGACGCATTGTAGTTCATATTTTCAGTGAAAACTGTTGTAACTATTATTGGAAATCGGCTATCAACTGTCTTTAAAGTTGTTATTTGACAGGGTTTGAAGTGTCAGCTGCTTACAGTGCTTCTTCGGTACCATAATAAGTATGTTAATTGATATGGGCTAGCCTATGCTACCCATGATGTGCGATTTATATGTACAATGTCAAATAAAGTCTTAGCCTGGTTACCATGAAGCCTGACAGATCAGTTATCCACAGGTCTGGAGCCAGTGAAACACATTTATGACAGATTTCTGGACATCTCATCTCAGGGATCAAAGAGAGGGATCTCTGTGTTTCCAGGTACAGTAACTTTAAAACTATGGACATCTCTTTACCTATCTGATTTCACATTGAAGCTTATTTTTTATTACATAACTCTGCCTAACTTTCCTCCCTCTCTGCATGTTTTACCAGCTTGTTCTCTCAGTGGCAACCCATCAGCTCAGAGGTGGCACTTTGCTGTTCAGGCTATCCAAGAAGTTACACAGGTGAGACGTTTGAAACATTTAGGGAAGATTTGCTTTCGACAAAGGTACTGAACGAAGAGTTACAGGAATTAGGAAAGTTACTCCATAAATGCCTACATTACCAATTTCTGATGAAGTGAAAGTCCCTGACCAAACATTACAAAATAGATGACAGCAATCTGTGTCCCGTCAATCTGTGTTTTTAATCCCAGCTAGATGTACACTTTCTCAATAACATATTTAAGTTATTTCAACGATGACCAGCTGCATTTATGTTCAAGAAGTTTTATTGTTGTTGGGTTTTTGTTGTTGATGGTGTCGTTTAAGGAGAAAATACATACAGGCTTGAACTTTATCAAGCAATGAATCCATGAATAATGAAGAAGGAGATTCATATCACCTGTTTTGTAGTTTTGCAGCTCAGACTGGGAGGAGCTGAGGACAGGCCATCGCAAAACGGACAGTGAGGAGGAGACGCCCTCTGCTTTAGAGTCATGTCTCAGTTTTTTCAGTAATCAGGATTCGCAGGAGCAGCCCACACTGACAGAGTGAGCCACAGATGATATTTTCTGTTCTTTATATGAGCAGCATGATTGCTTTTCACTGTTGCAGGTGTGTGTCTGATATATCTGTGTGAGTGAAGTTATACAGGATCGTCTCACTTCTGATCTTTACTGGACAACAGTAACATCAGTAATTAGATTTCAAGACAGTGTGTTAATGTTAAGGTTAAAAGAAATGTGTATCACCAGACAATAATAAGAATAGAACATGTCTCTAAGAATCAAAGTGTTGCATTTTATCCAGTAGGCCTTTGCGTCTGTCTGTTCTGATCTTATTGTCTTGACTCAACAGGCTGTTAGAGGAGGCTGCAGATGGACTGCATCTCCTGACAGACAAGCTGCCGCCTCCAGGTACTGTTGACCATCTCTATCTTTATATACAGAACCGACTCTAACAAATGTACATCATCTTATCGTTTTGTAGCTGCCATTATGAAGCTGTGGACTCTATGCTCAATAAGACTGTCAATGTTTTGGAAAAAAATGTCAGAACAATTTAAAACAGGAAATGAATCAATTAATTGAAGGCTCATTTATTCCATCTATAGCTGTTTTATCCAAAATGCTTGCATGCAGTACCTCTGAGGTGATTGTGGGTGTTAAGAAAGTCTCTTCAGGAAAGCTCAAGCTCAGCAGTTTACGTTTTTTTTTCTGCTTTAATGACAAAAATAACAAGGTTATAGTTGACTGATGGTGAAGCAGCGTAGTGTTTACTGCATGAAACAGTGTCTCATTGAGAGTTTTGTCTTTGCCCAAAAGCTTCCAGTAATGAGGAATTTAAAATCTGTTTGCATAAGCCAAACTCCTCAGCTGTGTGACAAAGACCCGGTCCAAATTCAAGCAATTACAGTTTTGAAAACCTGCCTGCTGCTGCAGTCTTTCAGAAAAGGTGGCCAAGTGTACTTCAAACATATGCTCTCACCCTGGAAAGATGGGATACTTCTGCTTTGACCGCTTCTCAGAAAGCCTGCCTCCTGAGGCAATATTTCACTTAAAGAGCATTTCTTAGCTCACCACCTCCACAGGAATTCAGGAACGGTCATCCTCCATGTGTAGACGCGAGAGTCAGTTCTGGATTCCTACTTCCCTTGCAGAGATCTTGGTATTTAGCATCGCACACATGCAAATCAAAAGACGGCATCAGTGGGGCAACTAGCTTAGTGCATTAACCCTAACCCTCATGAGGGTGAGGGACATGCACTTTGAAGAAGAGGAGGATTGAAAGAAAATGTTGAATGAATTCCTCTTTGATTCATTTCAGGTAAAGCCTTGCTGGATGTGTTGCTGTTGGGCTCTGCAGAGCAATCTCCTCCTATTAAAGACCTGCTGCCTCTGCTGGGAGCCCTCAAACACATGTCCTGCTGGCACGCTGCTAACATCACTGTAGTCACTCAGCACACCACTGGGTGAGGAGATGAAAAATACATATGCATCAAGTTCTCATTAAGCAAATGATGAATACATTTTAAAAGCAATCTAGTTTGATATCTACTGTTTACTAATATAACTTCACAATAATGCTCTAACCAAAGAACCTTCCTAAGGTCACAAGAGATACAGATACTGGTTTGAAGTTTACTAAGGCTACATGTTGCTGTGATAAGCGTACCATTGAAAACTGACGTGAAAAATCAAAGGTTACTCAAAATGCACGGAGTGCAACAGTGTAGTGTAAATTTACTTACATCATTATTGTTTGTGAAATGCTCCCAGCTCACCACTAGGGGGTCTTAGAAGAGTAAATATGAGCAGGTGGCGGCTATTAGTGATGTATCTCAATAGAAGCTCTTTTTTCAGTTAAGGCAAAAATATCTGGATACAATTCTAAGATGTAAATTGCTGCTGTTGTCTGTATTGGAGATTTAATAAGAGGCTTTTATTCATTGTTAAGAGTCTGGAATAAAAAGTCACCTATGTCAGTCAACTAAGTGATTTTTTTCTTTCTTCTCCAGGTGGCAGAAAACTGCGTCCTACCTAAGCGCTGGTCTGATAGCGCCTTCTGACCTGGACATGTGTATCAGTCATCAAGAGCTATGGAGAGGCAGCCTGGTTATCAGAGAGAAGAAGGTAATAAGCTCAGAAAAATTGAAGCAAGCGTGCGGAAGAAACATTCTGGAAACAGTACTATTTGCATAATTTATTTCCCTTTTGTCTTCTTCAGTCTGTGTCAGAGAAAAAAATTAAATCACTTGAACTGGCACAATGCAGAGCAGGGTTTAGTTTTAGTTGTTGAGAACATCAAGTCATGGTTATAAACAGGAGAGAGTGTTGGTGACAGGACTCTGGGGGGGACAAAGACACTATCCTATTAATGAGAGGAAGAACAAGGATTTAGGAGAAGGTTGGGGTCCTTTTTGTACAAAGAAAAGAAAGAGGGATTCATCTTAAACTTTTTATTTTTATTTCTATGGACATTCATAATAATCTAAAAGCTACAATGAAGAAAAAGCTTGTGTGTGGTTTGTACTGTAGAGTGCATGAGAAAGAGCTGCGTCCTTTTGAACTTGCCTGTGTGTTTGCCCGGGGCTTTTTATTATGAGCAGTGTAGGCCGAGGACACAGTTAGCCTGGCTCAGTAAAAGGACGGCAGAGAAAGCAAACCTTCACAACCGAGGCTAATCAGCTAACCATGGGTCGCGCTTATCATGCCCATTTGTTCCACATACATTATGAAACATACACTTCTGATCATATTTGTCTGAATAAGTCTCTCTGTGCCGGTGAATGAATCTAAATGCATCACTGGAAGCTGCAGGGTCGTGTGAAATAGCTCTGCTGGCATTGACCCGGAGAAGTCGACTGGGCCCTTACTGGCACGACCACGCTCAGACTCAACCTCACTCCCGGAGCTGCAATTGATTATTGGTCTGGATTTAGCAAAGGACAAATGTTAGAGAACGCCTCTGGGCAGTTTCTGTCTACATTAAAAGGACAGCTGATGTCATTGAGATGCAGACATAAGGCTGATCTGAACTCTTTTACTGTATGAATTTCATGTGTACTGTCCACATCGTTTTTCTGCATGTTTGGCCTGCTTTAAAGTAGTTTCTTACTTACAATAAGGGACAAGCATCATGATATCTGATCATTTAAACCAAAGATTGAGCGAGCATACTTTGCTTTAAAAGTACTCATCTGCCTGATGACGGCTCTTCCACGTTACTATACCTCGATTGTTCTTCCCTGAAAAGACAATTCGTTGGATGAGATGTTTAATCTAAGATATTTTTGCCGTGTGTTTCACCTTATTTCTCGCTTTCCTGCAGCTTCACACACTGCCTCTTAGTATCATGGTGGATAGGCTGAGGTGAGCCGACAACATTTTTAGTTGCCACTCTTGAGATTACTCCACACCCACTTGTACTTCTTCCTCATTAAGCAGGAACTCTGGCAGGAGCAGCAGTTTTCTGTCTCTGGACAGAATTGGCCAATTTTGTGCTGCTCTTCTTCTTCTTCGGCAATCTGCTTCGCTGCAGTTTCCCTTTTTGTCTCGCACTTTTGGGATTTTTTAAATTGGCTGAGAGTTTCAGTTGCCGTCTACACATTGAGCTGCATCTAAAAATAAGTCACATCTTCACGATGAAAAGAATATTTTTTGAAAAGAAGACCAGATTAAGATGTTTTACTCAGTCATTTTATAAATATCAACCTTTTTTAAGAGCTGAATATACTTGTTTGGTAGCACGTACTCCCTCTGTTGAAGTGAAAACCTTGAGACTCACAGAAACAGGAGATAAGAAAGAGACGCCTTTTAGCATTGATATGTTCAACATTCACATCCAATCGATTATGTCTGGAAGGTTGTTTGAGGCACATCTTTTCCAAACGAGGACATCAGATAAAAATGATTAGTATTGTTGCTGATGGTCTTGTATCTTTATAAAGTTCAGTCGGTTTCATGACTGGTTAAAAACTCTTCTCAGGTGCTTTAAATATTGTTGACAACATTGGTCTCAGAAATAGATTATCAGTCACACTATATTCTGAGCTGTTGGAGAATTATCACAGTCTGCTAATGACTGACTGAAGTTTTTTCTCTGCTCATCTCTCTCTGTCTGCTGAGCTGTGAGGCTGCTGCAGCGTGCTGCTTCTCCTTCAGTGAAGTGACCTTTTCTTAGTTGTTTCCTTCAGCGGTGAGCAGGCTGCCGCAGCCATTCAGTAAAAGCTTCACAGTCGGAGTGTGTTGGAACAAAGAAGGAATAAATGCCAGTCTGAGAACAACTTCCATCTCTATACAACCCTGCACTACATGGCATGTCAGCTATGACTTAATGCGCCTGTGAATGAGCACGTGCAGTCGCGAACCATTAGCCATGTGACTGAAAATAAACACCTGGGGCATGTGATTTCAAACAACTTGTAGGCTATATACTTTTTAAAATACATCTTACAAATGATCACACAGATGCTAATTTTATAGTGTTCATAATAACACAATGTCTGACTGGATTCAATGTTTAATTTTTTTTCTCAATATTTTTTTTTAGATTAACCAATCACAGCTTTTGAAAAAAGTTGTCATTGCTAGCAACGGGATCAACCCTGCCTCCTCCTCACTAAGATAAAAGTTTCTGTCCCTTCCTTGCTCAGAGTTGCTCTGAGAATGTTCCTAAATCACCTTTAATGCTAAGTTAGGAGCTCTCTGAGAGGATTCTCAGAATGTTTGTGAATACGGGCCCAGGTTGTTAATAATAACACTTGAAGTCTGCATGATTCACTGTAACTGCACAGAGGCCCGTGCTGACCAAGAGGGATTGTGTGTAATTTAATCAAAAGTATATAGACTCCTGCTGTTTGTGACTTTTTTTTTCCCTCTTTGTGTTTTTTGCATCAGTATGTGTCAGAGCTCCGTTTCGATGGTTTTTCTCTGCGCTCTCCAGCGAGTAAGATGTCCGACTGCAGCCTCTTAGAGTCTCTGTACACCATGAAAGACCACAAACTACTTTCTGAGGTGAGTCCTGAGCTCTTCACAATGTCTCATGTCTTTCATTTACAACTTATCTTCCCATCATTAAAATAAACTCAACTCAATGTATATAGCACTTTACACACACACACACACACACACACACACAAACACACACACACACACACACACACACACACACAGTGTGTAAAGTGTTGATCACACAGTTGATCCAAAGTGCTGATTAGCGCATATACAAAAAACAAAGCAAAAGAAAGTAACAGACAAGAACAACAGTGTAACACAAAACTCACAGAGCTATGGATCCCTGAGCCTTATATTCTAAGGTGAGCCTTAAAAGGATCAATAGTGGGTGAGAGACAAATGTTGCGAGGTAGAGAGTTCCACAGTTTCGGTCCAGCAAAAGAAAAGACTTGATCCCTGTAACAGGTTTTTGGTCAGATTACCTTAGATCTCTTACCAGCTGAAACAGGGTCAGGAGTTCTTAAAGGTAATCAGGGGCAAGTCCATTTAACACCTTGAACACAGTCGACAGTATTTTAAAATCAATTCTCAAGTTGTCGGGTAGCCAGTGTAAGGAGGCAAGAATTGGAGTGATGTGATCTCTCCTTTTTGACCGTGTTTAAACTCTGGCTGCTGCATTTTGTACGAGCTGAAGGCGGGATAGACATAACTGAGTAATACCAAAATAAAGTGAATTAAAGTAATCATTAAATGAAACTCAAACCTCAGCCTTACTGAGACCAATAGATGACACTGAAATCCATCCCACCGTCTTGATTTATAGTCAGCATGGTAGGTGCTCTGGGTGTTTCTTGGAGAGTATTAATCAATGATACCATGTGGAAGTGTAAACCGCTAGTAGCCTTTTGAGCAATGTTTGTAAAAGTGGCCCCTGATTAAGTTTGTTTTGTGCATTCTGCCTTAGTTTCACAGTTTTACACTGAGCATCAGCTGGTGGCGTATACAGGCAAAATACAAGGGCAGAGAAGACAAATAACTGTTAGCAAGTAAACCTTGACTCAGATGAAACCTTATTTTACAGCATTTTAAATGTTTCACAATTATTTCATGAAAAGATGTATGAGGTTTGTTTGATGACAAGGTTACACACACTGCTGTATTTGGTTGGGATATTGTGAACACATAAAAACGGCAAACTCATTTTATTCTCTTAAAATCAAAGAAAATATGATGGTCGAAATAGTCTGTGTTTTTTTAGTCAACTTACATCCACCAATAAAGTTAAATCCATCTAGCAATGAATCACTGGAGAAGCTACATGCTAAGCTAGCCCCCCAGTATGAAAGAAGAAGTCCAACTCTTAGTCCCTCCCACAAATCTCTGATTGGTCGAATGTTTGTGGCGGCACAACAACAATCTTTTTTTTCTGATCATATCTGAGGTGCGAGCAGGGATTCAGATGTCTGAAACCCAGCTAAGTCATGGCTGCATCTCCTCTAACTTTCCTAACACCTCAGGAGGCTACATTTCTGCGTTCTATTCTCAGACAATAGCGTTGGAGTCCAAGTCCAAATACTCCCCTCATTAGTTCTTGATTCTTCCTCTCTGGCAAAGATTTGTTTTCAAACATGCCAGCAGTTTCTCCACAGTAGCAACACTTTCTGCTGCCAGAGCGCTGCAGGCCCTGCACCCGTTCCAAATGTTGTCTATAATGAAATCTTGTTTTTGAGAAATTCAATGTTTTTCAGATGGTTCTTGCCTCCAGCTTTAAGGTGACAGTGATGAAATCGTGTGTGTTTTTCCATGTTGTTAAACTCTAGTGAAGATTTTGATTGACAGGTTAATGATTCCATAATGACTACATTCTGAGTGAGGATGAGAACTGTTCCTTTTAACCCCAGTTCAGCCTACATCTTGCCTCTAAGCTGTAAGAGTCGAATGAGCTGCACACGCTTCCATCACCTAATTATTTTCTGGTGGCTGGAAGGAGATGAAGTCAAAAGGGTCACATCTACGTTATCTTTTAATCACTTTGGAACCTGTGACAGAAGAACCATGAGTTAGAGAAATCAAAGTATTTTATCTGCCAGATGACTGCACACTACTTGAACCTTGATGACCTTGTTCTAAACAGAAAGCTGTATCTAGATTTATCATCTTATCACGAGAGACCAAAAGTTTGACTTGATGAAATCTGTTTGCTGCAGTTATGTGTTAATCTTATTTGGCATGTTTAGGTAAATGTTTTTAGTGTTTACACTTCATGTTTGGGTTCCCTGAGTTTTGTGTTACTTGATGTTAGAACACTGATGGCTTAAAATATGGACCACACTAAGGGCACACGGGGCTTCTGTGGCTAAGTAGGTAGAGTCGGTCGTCTCTGAACTGGAAGGTTGGGGGTTCGTTCCCCAGCTCCTGCAGCAACATGTCTGATGTGTCCTTGGGCAAGACCCTTAACCCCGAATTGCTCCTGCTGCTTCGTTGGATGTGTATGAAAGGGATTAGTTACTCCTGATGGTCTCACTACATAGCAGCCTCTGCCATCAGTGTGTGAATTGTTGTTGTCCTGTAACAATTTCCTTTCAGTTTGATATCTACACTAATCCATACAGAATATATTTAAAAATAGACTCCCAAAATCCCCTTTGCCAAATCTTGTTCTGTCTGACCAACAGTCCCAATAAACGATGTATAAAAGCTGTGAGGCCTCACACCACAGAGGCTGAGTGAGCGGTGATGGGTTCCTGGCTGACTCTTGTTTTTGTTAATTGCTTTAAAAAGTCTCAAAGAAGTTGTGGATCACATTTTTTTTGACTAAACAATGACTTCACTGACAGTTTAAACTTCATAGATTACAAACACTATAATGTCCAATTAGCTGTAAAATGCTGAAGTTTGTTTCCCTCCCTTATTAAAAAGTCATCTTCTCATATAAATCACATGTATAGAGATTTATACCCTGAGAGGATAAGTCATTAAACCCTCAGAACCGATGAAACTATTATGTTAAAATATACATGATACAGCAGTAAGTAATCAGGTCGTGTTACTCTGTGTGAGATGTGCTCTTTTTTTTTTAAATGTCGTGTAGTTCTGTAATGAGCTTTTTCATGAAGATTAATATCAATAACAATAAAACCACACACACTCTAGAAGATCAGGCTTGATGTTAGTCTGAAGTTCACAAGCTCGCTGCATTAAAAGCATTAACATTAAAGACAAGCCGTACAGAGGATGTATTTGGAGGTATAAGAAAAACTAAAAAGAATGAACTGCTCCTCAGGCTACAGTAGTGGTAAGGAGCGACTATGGTTTCATAATGTTTTAACTGTTTCTGTTTATTATTACCAGTGTCTGCTTTGTCAGTTTGTGTCTGGCAGCTGATGGTATGTGTTGCTGTGTTGCTGTGTTGTTGTGTGTGCATATTATTCAGTGAACACAGCAGAGCTCTATAGTAATGCTACGTGTTTGTGTGTGTTTGTGCATGCTTGTCCTTAAACGTCTTTGGACTCCGTGTGTGTATGTGTGTTAGTGTAGTGTTTGTGTGTGTGTGTGTGTGGTCTCATCACATCCCTGTACAGAGAAGCAGATGGCAGTGATTGTCTTGGCAAACAAACACACAAAAAACTCTGAGGACAACAAAACTAACACATCTCCAAACTGCCAGGATAAGTGGCTGGAGAATGACTTGCACACACACACACACACACACACACACACACACACACACACACACACACACACAATATAAACTCTGCACTGACAAAAACTCTCCGGCCTCCTGACTCTCAGACGTACAGTAACTGACGTGAAAAACACTAACACAGACGCACACTACCTCACCGGGCAAGGAGGCCATCAAACCTCAATGCTTTGTACAAAGTGCTCCATATTTAATAAACTGCTCATAAGATAAAACCTTCAAGTAAATGTTAAGTATGTATGTAGTGCATGTTGATGTCACATATGTTGTCATCTTTGTACATGTCATGTTAAGATATTGAGATTTTTGACTTATAATTGAAAACATATTCATGAGAATTTTTCATCTATGGCTAACTAAAGATAACAAACAATTAAATTCCTGTCAAATAATTGTCCTTTATGATCGTCTTGTAAGTCCAGATTGCCTCAAACTGTCCTTTTCACTGATTTTCTTTTCACTGATTTTTATTTCTACAACATTGTAATAGAACCAGAGATAATATTACTAATTATTCTTTATTCAAAGTGATGCTAAGAGGCTGTTTGATTAAGATATCACAGGATCAAGTGAGATATGGTAAACATTGACAGCTAAGGAAGAGATGCTTATTGTATTTTAATTATAACAAGATATAAAAACACTGTATAAGAATTAACCTGGCAAAAATATATATGTTTTAAATCATCACATTGAGTTTAATGCTCAATAATAGTGTTAAAACATTCTCAAAACAATTAATATTTTTAAGAAGCAAGTATCTTTATCGCATCACACAAGGTTATCAAAAAATCATAACATCCGCCCGTCCATCTTTGTTGTTGTTCTTCTTCTTCTTCACCGGTGTAGTGACATGATTTTTCCAATCAAAAAGCCTTTAAGCTGCTGATGGGCTGATAGCCTACCGTACATTCTTAGTTGACGCGTTGTCTTCCGTGTGGCGTGGCAATAACTCAGTCCACCAAATCCGTGCAATCATACTCAAAACAGGTTTAACTTGACATAGTCCATTAACAATAAAATGTCTCTGGTCATCTGCATACACTTCTCCGAAATAACTTAATGGAAACAAAAAACAGGCTAAATGTTCAGTCCATGCCGCATTCAACAACGGCAGTCAAAAGACTGTGTGTCCTACAGTAGGCTGCTCACCTGCCATTGATTACACCTTCCTCTACTTGTACCTTCACCATACACCATAGTGAGTATTCCACCTACTGTGACAACAAGGAATTACAACAGAGAACGCGCACATATGTTGAACACACAAAAATGGCTCTAACACCTGGTTTGGGACTCAATGGCAGCAATTCAAATGTACATAATTCAGTGTTTATAGCAATCCATGACAAAGAACACATAGTGTCCCATCTTTATCCACATTCATCCTCCACATTTTCAAAGCATATGAAGAGAATCCCTCTGAATCATCTACCGGTCACCTCCTTTTTTTTTTGTCATTTATCTGAATACTCGGGAGAGCTTTATATGAGAAGTGCTTTTCATTAGTGGTGAATGTTTCTTGTGCTGCCCTACAGCATTTGTTGACATTTAGTCTCTTGGAGCATCTTTTTTTTTAATCACCTCGATCCTGTTTTTCCTCGCTGCACTTTCCCTTTGGAAATTTAAAATCCAAAACATGCATTCAAACATTTCCCCTTCTCCTTAGCCTCTAAACCTGCTGTGTAAAATCATTCATCAGCCTTTCACTGCTGGAAGCATCCATTGTTTCTTCTTGTTCATTTTTTTTTTTTTTTTGAAGTAAAATTGCAACAACGTCTGTACTTGATGCCTAATCTCTCTTGAGGCTACACAAAATACACAAGAAAGCACAGAATGTTACTTTAATGAAATGAAGGCTGGCATTGGAGTGTAACAAAACCAAAACTGATGGAAAAAAAGCGCTAGTGTTCTTCAGTGCCTGCACAGCAGCCTTTTGTATGTGGATGATTGTTTCACAGTGTAGCAATAAAATGTGAATAAGCAGCACTTACTGCTGACCTGCAGAGCCATTCAGAGGGAGAGTCCAAAATAACATCTACATACAATACATGAATAAGAAGTACGAGTAATGTAAAAAATACAAACCCTTTTAAACCAGAAGCATTTGCTATTTTAAACCATTCTATTTGGTGCCAAGTAATGAGGACATTTAAACATTGGAGGTCTTAATGATCTGTGTAAATCGTCTTCTCAGTCGACTGCATTAGTCGCTCTTTTGGACAGGAGAACTTCCCAAAGTTGCCTGTGAGACTAAAACATTCAACCCAAATCATTAAAATCTTCAACTACTCGTCATCTATGGGAGTCTATCAGAAGTAGGTCGGTCTTCGCTCCAGATCAATAAATGATGAGTTTGAGATTTCAGGATCTCCTTGGTGTTCTTGTAATTTTCTGTATATGCAAATGCGCTTATTTTTACTATGTGGTCAATGCTTTATATATTATTGAATCCCTCAAAACATAATGAGCTCATTAGGTAAGTAGAACAGCTTCAGACTATTGAGGAGTAGGCTTTTTTTTAAAAGACGTTAACAAACTGCAAGAAGAGAATATATTGCTGCTGATATTGTGTGTGTTTAGGTTGTTGGTTTTATGGTCTGCAATGCTGAACCTTTTTTAAATAACTGATTAAGTCCTCAAACTGTCAAATGTTTCTGTTTGTAGCTTCAAACGTGTGAGAATGTGCTGCTGGACTTTTTTTCATGTTTAATAAGATTATCAGATGACCTTGGTGATTTGCACTGACACTTTGAATTTTTTTTTCACAATGTATACAACCCTGTTTCCAAAAAATGTGAACGTTGTTTAAAAATGTAAATCCAAAGAGAATGTGATGATTTGTAAAACATCAAAAGCGCCGTATTAATTTGAAAATATCACAAAGACAACATATCGGGTAAGTAGAGAAAGAGATTCTATTGTTTTCAGAAAATGTTGTGTCCATTTCGATTTGATGCAGACAACACATTTTAAAACAAAAGTTGGCGCAGCATTTATTGAGTTCCTGGACCCCATGTCCTCTAGGTTAAAGAGGAGAGGGACTATCCAGTTTGTTATCAGTGCTCAGTTTTAAGGCCAGCGTCGGTGATGACATAAGTGCACATGGCTTGGGTAACCTGCACGTTTGTGAAGGCATCATTAACCATGTAAATAGGTTTTTGAGCAGCATGTCAAAAAGACAACACCTACTCCAGGGAAGGCCTTGCCTTTTTCAGCAAGATGATGCCAAACCACTTCCTGATGTATTACAACAGTAGATCAGCGTAGTAAAAGAGTCCGGATGCTTGACTCGCCTTCCTGCAGTTGCGACTTGTCACCTTTTGAAAGTGTTTGAAGCAATATGAAATGTAAATGAAGACAAAGGAGACCCTGAAGCGAGAATGGGAAAACATCCCACTCTTATAATTACAGACATCCTCAGTGCCTTAACTCTAACAGAGTGTTAAAAGAAGAGGTGATGCAACAGAGCAGTACATGAACCCGAACAAAACCTTTTTTTTATGTCTGGTCTGCATTGATTTTGAAGACAGACATATCATTTTACTAAAAGCCTAGACATGCTCAATTTCCATATTTGATGTGTTGTCTTTGTGCTTTTTTCAAATGTAGGGGGTTTCGATATTTTAATTTATCACAATCTGTTTTTGTTTACATTTAACGCAATATCCAAACACTTCTAGAAATGGGGTTGTAAAAAAGTGAATAACTTTAGAGACATATTCAGACGTCGGGATTGTGGTGACTATTTTAAAACAAACCCTTTTTTGTCCAAAGCAGTCACCACTGAGATGTGAGCTGTGGAACTATTTCCGGACGCATGCTCCTGGCGTTGCAACAAACAAATGTTTGATACTCTTTTCCAATAGAGTCTTCAATCTCTTTATTTTAGCTCATGATCAGGGTTCAATAATGCACATAAATGTCTCATTCTGTCCAATACATCATAACACATAAACTGTTACATCAAGTTGACCCGACACGGTCCAAAAACTATATGCTTTCATACACACACCTGAATCCAATTACCTGGAGCCTTGGCTTTATGCACAGCTCAAGTCAAGACTCCAACCAGTGGTCGGTGTCGGAATTACACTCAAATACAAATTCACAGAAACAAGCATTTTGGCTCCTACAGGGATGTTTCTTTCTTTCTGGATTTGTTTGATAACTTTTATTTTTCAGCATCTTCTCTGTAACTTCACTTCCTTACTCAGTTCCCTTATTGTCACTCATTCATCTCACTCTGTGTGTATTTTTTGCAGGTCTTCCATTACTACGCATCAGATTTAGAGTTGGTCCAGTTGGTCGACCTGTCGGACCTGCCCACGTTTCTGATCTCCACTACTCAGTTTGAACTGTATCCTCATTTCAGAAGCCTGACACAAACATTAAACAACACAGCATAGAATGTGTTTTATTTTCAAATGTACATTTAAGTACCATATTTAAAAGATTCTAAAATGCAGTTTTTATGGTTGTACTTCACCAGTCAAAGGGCTCTTTCTGTCTCAGATGTTAGCCGGTTGCACCTTCTCCTCTCTAATAAACAAACTGTAGTTTTTCCTTCACAACCAACAAACAGGAGCCTGTCTGGGAAGTCAATGAAATCTAAACTTCTGTTAGAGCAGCTGAGGTCACTGCGTGGAAAGGTATCGACCATTCTACTCTTACATATTCGAATATTTCAGAAAAAGATATGTATCTTTATGACTCATGAGACTGTGAGTGTGTTTGTCTTTATCTGCTATGTTTGCATCTCCAGGTTGGAGCTTTGTTCAGCCTCTCCTGTATAATAACGCCAGTCGCCCAGCCAGCAGCCAGCCAGCTCAGCTCCCAGCGCTGGAGAGAGTCTATAGCCAGGAGACCAAAGTCCCTCCCCAGTAAGACTGATATGTTTCTTTTCTTTAGTTTAAAGTCCTTTAATTGCCTCATTAATGGATGATCGTGCAGTATCAGCAGAGGGGAGCTACATCACCTTCTCTGGGTGAAAAAAATGGAGGCTCTGATAACACAGAAAATAAAGCCTCATGTTGGGGACGCAAACTTGCAAGTGGGAATGGTTGAAGTAATCCTAATATATCCTCTGAGTTTCTCGCCCATTGTGCATTAACTCTAGATGTTAAAATCTTTCCCTGTGTCTGCAGTCCCTGATGTAGAGGTGAAAGGTGAGAGCGCTCACTACTTCCTGTTGGTCCAGGGGTCTGATGACATTGTGAGTGGAGCCTGCAGGGTCACCATGTTGCACTCAGATGTCCAAATCAATGGAGCGGCTGCCATGGCAACCGTCTCCGGGTTGCTGAGAGAGAAGCCATTGTCACCATCAGGTATATAATGTTTGCATGTTCATATAGGAACTGTGTCAGCGTGTTTTTTTCTGTCTGTGTGACACCACTGAGTGCTCCAGTGTGACTTTTTGCTCAAATCTTCAATCACAGGACCTCAGAACTTTGAGTCAGTGAGAGAGAACGAGAAACAGATTGACAAAATCCTGAAAATAACTGCATCACACAGTTTGTTTTGATGGTATACTGAAGGGTTTTTAATTATGAATCTGTTTAGTTCTTTTTAGTTTGGGGTTGTTTGTCTGTTTCTCTTATTCTGAGTGATTGGCTAGGAGGAAATGTCTCCAAAATTCGAGCCATCAGTAGCCTTTGTTTTCGATACATCTATGCACAGAAAGGAGCTACAAACAAGTGGATGATATTTGAAGTTCTGATTTATAAGGTGTGTCATTCCCCCACAAAAAAGGTAGGGAGATTAATTTTCTACATGAATAAGAAGGTATATTGATAACCTTACATACACTAAATCTTAAGACACATGTAGCACATATGTGTGTGCAGATTTAATTGAGTTGTGTCCTAAAATTGGAGGTCCAGGAATTTTGATGCTAATGGTTTTGGAAAATACAAAAAATTGTCTGGTGAGTTGTGTGTCACAGCTGCTCCTTCAGCTCTGGTTGTGATCCGAGCTACACTAACACCAGCTAACTTCTTACCTCTGACCCTTTCACCTCACACACTTCTCTGTCTTTTGCTCTGTACCCTGAAGCGTGTCATGGTCTGTGCTGGGATGATGAATAAATGAGTGCTCATTTTAATAAGCTTTTTTTTTAAGGTTTGAGAACAAGGAGTTCCTCAGATTAATTGAAGTAGAAGCCCCTCTAGCGTCACTTACACATGTTGAAGGCTTGTTATTTTTCATCAGATTCAGCTTTCAGCTACAGAAAGAAGGCTACGTGTCTTTGTTTTCCCACTTCTTCAACACTTCTCCTCCTGTTCCGTCTCCTCTCTCACAGCTCTAGAGAGTTCTGACTGTTCTGTTCAAGTTTTCCTTGTCTCTGTCACTAAAATAGGAAAATCAATGAAAGAAGAAAAGAGACGGAGGGTATTGAAGGGACAGACTGTCAGAGAGAGACTAAAGGAGGGAAAGGTGATGAGGAAGAAAGGTGTGAATGTATTGGTCGCTGTGGGCTTAGCTGAATAGATGATTGATCAGAGAACTTTAGCTCTTAATGGCTGATGAGAAAAACAAAACACATATTGTGTTTTTTGTTTACTAAAACTAAAACATCCTTCCTGGCAAAAGTCCTCCATTGTTCTTTGGCTTTATATGAAATTCAAGAGATCGGCTGTGATGTTTCCTCCTGAGACTTCCTGCTCTTGTTAACATTTTACTCAACCTTCAGGAGACAGTTTTGAAACACCTTGAAATGCAAAGCAAGCGTCTGAAAGGAGCCCTAACAGCTGAAATGGCACAGTATGAGCACAGCCCAGTTTTCACAGCATGAACACAGCACAGCTTTCAATACAAATACAAAGTCTTCAAATGCTCGCCCAAGGGTTTCCTACACAAATGAAAGCATCAATACTCAAAACACCTTAGTGTGCAGTGGCAGCGTAAGGCTTCTGGGTGAGCTTCAAGTCTCTATGGCCAGCAGATGAGTAGTCAATATAATGCCGTGCATGTTTTTACTTCAAAGAGCGGGGCTTAAAGGAAACTTAAGTTTGATCTGTCTGTTATTGTTTATTCATTTCATTATTATGTTCTACCGTAGGTTGATCTTTTTCATCCCTCTTTAGCTGTTTGCCTGTCTGAAAGGGGTAAAAGTCTACTCTTTTTTTAATGCTGCACTTTACAAATCTGATGCAATAGCAAATGTTGCAACCTCTGTTGAAAATACAACACTGGTAGAGGGAAAATCAAAGCCATGGATAGTTTTGGCACAGATTTAGAAGCCAGTATCGAGCAGCAGGGGCAGAGGAAACCTGCATATTAATCAAAATTATGGTTCAAGCTACACAAACACTGGATCCTTTGACCCTCATAATGCTGTAAAGTGGTGTCTCTAATAAGATCCTCCCTCTCAGTAAGATCATCATGAACCCTCGTCTCTTTTTTTTTTTTTTTTTGATTCACTACTCCTCTCTCTTTGACAAGGAGGATCTCAAAGCAACATCCTCTGCCCCCTGCCTTGTCTCCAAGGAGACAGCCTGCTGAAGAGAGAGAAGAAGGTGACCCGGGTCCAGACACTCGTACTCAAAGAGTATCTCAGTGAGTACTACACTTAAATATCTCCGGAAATAGAAAATGTTTCTCAAAAGACGTGTCGTGTTCTTTGAACATAAAGAAGATGGACACGTTGAGCCAGCAGAAGATACTTAACACACTGTTTGTGATCTGTTTTATTCTAGAGATACCCTTGTGCTTTTATAACATGCCTGTAGCCTAATGTGTGAAAATAGCTAAGTAAAGAATCACTCTGGGCTGGTCGCCAGGATTTCACAGGGCTCATTCTCCAGATGATCGAGATTATTAGAAAATGTCACTTACACCTACCTTGATCCTGAAGACTGATCCTGGCTCACATCCACTTTTAATTACTTCTTTTCACCATCTCACCACCTTCATGCTACCCAGACTGACTCCGGCCTCGTATGGAGCATTCGTGGTTTGGCAGATAAAGAAAATGTCAAATTTGCAATGCAGTGGATAGAAGAACTTGTATCAAATGTTTTATAGCTTATCTCTCAGAAAATGGTTAAAAAATAAAACTCCAAGGGATCTCCATCTCTAGTAAAAGTTATTAGGGCTCAAAGGATTGTTCCATTGTTGTTCAGTCCATCCTTTTAATAATGACCTAGTCTTTCTGTATTCATTTCTTACTCAAGCAAAAATGTGAGCTAGTTTCTGGTTCATATTTAAAGATGGAGGGCTTTCATCTGTTCAGGTAATAATCACATTTTATAACATTTGATTTGGTGCTGACATAAAAAGGATTTTACACTTCTTTCTCACAATTTAGACGAAAGACATCGAGAGATGATTTCAGAATTAAATCAATGACTTTCAAACAGTTCCAGCAAACAGACAAAAATAATTATGAAGAAAACACTTTCTTTGACGCTAGTGAAACCAGACCAACAGAATACTGTAGTTACTGACTGTACAAAGAAACATAACCTGATCAAATAACCGTCTCTAAATGTGTAATTATACTTAAGAGGAACATTCCCTCCTAGGGGCCACTCAGAGCTTCCTGATTTGTCATCATGGTGAACTCTCAGCTCTGTCCAGCCCTCAGCAAGAGCCGGTTTTTAGAAAGACTGTTGAAATGTCATTATTTCACAGACACGCATAATGTTCCCCCGTGGCAAGCAGATAGTGAAGCACCAGCTGAAACTATCCAGATTAAAGAGAGTGGAGTGAAACTCTTCAGACTAGAGGAGAAGCAATAAGGCAGACTTTGAACGGCGAGAGCTAAACAGGGCTTGTGGAAAACCACAGACCTCAAGAAATGAAATCAAAGCTTTTTCTGCCTCTGCATTAAAGTGGGAGATGTAGAACTACTGTTGGAAGTTCTACAAACTGTTAATCGGTGTGTAGTAGAAGTATGTAGGGAGTTTATAACTTCTTCTTGTCTCAGTTTTAAGCTCACTTTGAACTTTCGCTAATGGAGCTTGACACATTTTTTGGATGCCTCTTCACGCTAGTCTCTATTTGCAGATTAGGCTGCAAATGAAGAGCAGACTTGGATGGTCAATATGAAGCTAACACTTTACTTATGTCTGTACTTTTTTAAGTTCATTGTCACAGACTTTTTATGTTCTACCTGTAAGAAGCTCTTTATTTGTGAACATTTCCAGCTGGCAGCTCTAGTATTCCACGTCATGCTACCTTCATCTTCAAAAAACTGAATCCAGGTAAATGATATAGTTAGCCACCTATGCTATGGTTAGCCGATGTTCGCTTTTTGCCTGAAAGTAGAAGACTGATGGAAAGACAGATTTTTAACACGAGTGACTCTCTGACGCCCCCTAACTCTCCAAATGAAACGTCCATATCTTATTTAGAAAATAAAATAAACACACATTTAATCGATTAGGACAAAGATTTATACTTTTTGTTGCATTTTAAAACAACTCCTTGTCTTTTAATCATTTCCAACAATGCTTCTTGGCATCTCTTTAAAAGGTCTGTAGAGTGACTTCTGCTGTTTCATTTAGATAACGATGACCCTGCTTTATATTTGAATGTAAAAATACAACTGTTTTTTTTCTATTTGAGTGAGGTACACCTGGAGCGGACCCAAGCTCCCTTACTGTACCTTGTGTAAGACAAAACTAAAACTAATCAAAGATTTACACTCCTGCTCAGGAGAAAATTTGACCACCAACCCCAGTCATTAAATTGTTGGAAGAAAAACAGCGAGAATAAGCACGATTTTAGAAGTGTCCAACTAAAAATGTAAAGTTAGAACGACTATCCCTCACACAAATAAAAGTGCACTCCCTCTTTTAGTGTGCTGGACAGGTCCATGGGAAAATGTTGGGGCAAGGAGTGTAGGGCATCATCGTTAAAGCTAACAGTATCAAACTACCTCTCTCTGCCAGCCTGTTTGCTGGCTTGCTAGTTTATAGCATATTAAAGATTCTGCTCATATGGAATAAATGCCACACAATCCCAGAAGCTGAAACCGTTTCACCAAGTTTATCGTGAAGTTTAAATTACCGCCACTGTAAAAAGCCGCCTTTGTTTGTTTGATTGTGCGCAGGACGGAAAGAGGAAGCATCGGCCTCTACCTTAATACCTGTCAACGACTTAAAGGTCATTCTGAGTTTGGCCAGAGAACAATATCTGAAGATGATTGATGCCAAGCTGCCTTCTGCTGCCGCCTGCCTGACTGACGAGCAAGACAGCACCCCTGACAAGAACTCAGGTATGAGCTTAGAAAGAGACCAGAAAAACATTGTTCACATTTCATTCAAAGATTGAGTTCATACATTTAGAGTTGAGATTTGTCACTTTGGAAAAGATGGAATAGAAGTTTAACTTGAGTCTTAGTTTAAGCATTTCTTAAATTCCTTTTCCAGTAAGGCAGTGGCTAACAAACTCTGATGTAACACCTGTTGTTGTTATGAAGTGTGTTCCTCCATCAGATGGGGAAACTTCTACTGCTTCTTCATACTGTGTTGTGCATTTTGCATTTGTGTTTTTTTATTTCAGACTGCAGGAAGTCAGATTTGACCAGCTACACTCTTAAGAAGGTTGGGCTAGCTTAGAGTAATTCAATCTCTGCATTCAGAGTCTGTGGCTAATTCATTACCTGCGAATGAGCTCGTTTCCCATATTAAAACCCACAGACTTGCTGACAGAGTTGTTTATTCATCAGAATCTTCATTGAAAGGAAGGACTTCTTGTCAGCGGTCTTTAAATATGTAGCCCATGTATACATTAGCCCGGTTCAGACTGCCATTTCAAGGCCCTGATATTTAGGCCCCTGTGACGTCTCACCTTTAATATTAACCTTTAGAGGCCCGATGACGGGAAGGAAGTTATCCCACCTCTGTGACGCCATCAGCGGTAGTAACAGAGGCATTACATGATCAGCAGAGTCTGCGGGGGAGAACAGAGTGTGCATTTCCGCTGTTTTTGTACACGTCGTGTTTCTGCAACGCTAAAAAGCAATGTGAATTCACAGACTGGGACACCGATATGACACTGTCGCAGAATCAATATGAAAGTACAAAGACGTAATGACAGCAATCTGGATAAGGCTGTTGATTGAACTTTAAGAATCTCACTAAACAATCATCATTGAGAAAACGTATAAACCGAAATGCATGATCTCACCTGTGTACTAACAGTAGAGCATCAGTATGCTCTTCACAAACACTCATAGGATGACAGGTTTGGGGAAACAATCCCAGCTAATAATATGTAAATATATTGAAAGCAGTAAAAGCAGTCCTAGCCTGCAGCTATGGCTTATTGTGCTCAGTGAGAGTGGCATTTGTAAAGCTGATAGAGCTTCACATCAGGCAGTTTTCATGTCATTATGCTGTGACATTTTCTGCCTATTATTGTTTGATGTTTTTGCACGACGGTGTATGATATAATCTTTCTTGTGATAATGTATTTGATTGGTATAAACCAACAGATTATCAGTAAAAGTAAAAGTAGCTTAATCTCTAAAAAAGGCCTTGTCTTTGTGTGTATCCTCCTGATTTCATGTTCCGGATCATTTACGTACATTAAGCGCTGCAGGACCTCACATAAACGATGCACATGAATAATTTAAGAGCTGGATGAGTGCAAATATGCAGAGACATACAGTCCAAGGTGAAAATCACGTCTTTCTCTTTCATGGTCATTGCCCACCCTCTGCTCTGGAGATGTCATTTTATAGAAACGAACAGCGTCTGCAATCCATTAGCAATGTCTTCTGCATTTGTGTATCAGCTCGGCCTAAAGGTGTGAATGACTTTGTGTGGGCCGTCGAACCGCTGGCAAAGTGATTCACTGTCTTCATGAAACCTGAGGACATTTCCAAACATGACGCTCTCTCCTCACGTCAGCAAATCTGCTGTTAACAGTGTGATCACATTTCTGTCCTCATCTAAATGACATACAATGTTTTATCTTTCAACACAAGAAAAGTGCAGAGCGAAGATATTTCAGAGTCTGAGGTTTCGTCTGTTCAGGTCTTTGTGTGCCAAGAGCTCCGTGTGTTGACCTGGCTCTATGACCAATCCATCATACAGTGCAGAGTGCTACGCTGCCTACTGTATGCCTTTGTAACAGTTTCTTCTTTTTCTTTTATCATGCCAACCAGAGCTGTTATGATCATCTGCTCAATCCACTGTCCTCTATAATACAGTTATTTTCTAAAGCCCCCAAAAAGCACATTTCTGAGCACTGCTTACTGTGTTGTGCATAGCTGCTCTATAGCTGTGCAGAATTGTGTGACTCCAGTTTAAATGGAAATCCCCTTTGAGTTTTAAAGAATTACACATTTTTTTCAACCACTGCTCCCGTCATATTTAAATAACTGCCTTGCAGACTGTAAGAGATGCTGATGCTTGAATCAGTCGGAGCAATAATTCTGACCAGTCATTAAACCTTGTTTTGTCATTGAAGGATTTCAGAGCGTTTCCAACCTGCAGGCTGACTGGCCTGAGAGGAGCGTCCTCCACAACATAGAGAACCTGCAGAGGAGACGACAGAAGAGGAGGTAAAAAAAACAACAACAACAATCAGTATGACAAATCTTTGATTCGGTGTATTTGATGGACACATTGTGGTGTTTCTGTGCGTCTTAGATTGGGTCTGTTGGGTCCAGGCTCTAGTGACAGTCTGTTGGGCCCTAAAGACGGACAAAAGGTCTCCTCAACTTTACTGGACGCCAGAGAACTTCTGAAACACTTCACATGTGATGGTCTGCCCACTGGGGAGCTGCAACCTCTGGCCATTAATAGAGGGTGGGTCCCGTCCTCTTAAATGGGTCTGTGCCAAGAAGCACTTTGACATGAATCTTCAACAGATAACAGAATCAGTGTCCGACACAAACACAGTTAAATAACACAAATGACTGAGATGTAAAAAGTGACAAACACTGTACTGACGATTAAACATTATCTTTGTTGCTTTTGGATGTTTCTGATGAATAAACCGGTAATAAGGCCATAATTAGAATTTGATTATGATCATTATCCTGTGCTACAATTAGCTGACAGCCTTTCAAGAAAAATTACTGAGTTCATTCAAAAAATCATTCAGGGGCAGAGAAGTCCTTAATTAGTGCTAATAATTCTGTCAGGCCGGACTGCGAGTGTTTTAATGAGTGTAATTTGTATTTGTGTTTTAGTTAAGAGAGAGGTACATTGATTTTCTTTGACTTGCTGTTTTTGTCTCCCCCTCCCTCTTTCTCTCTATGTCCTCAACTGCTTCTCTGATTCTTTACTTATCTGTTCAGGAATAACGTGTTCCAGTTGTCACCAGACCTTTCTCCTGGACGAGTCAGCCAGATGCCCTTTAACACAGTCTCAGCCTCACATTACCACGGCGTAGAGTAAGTTTGTATTCACAAGACAGACACTATTTGGCAACAGCTACTAGAGCTCTGCTGTAACAATCATAACACGATCGGACAACAACTGGCTTCGTCAGTCCATATAAGGTCTTCATTTTTTTATTATTACTCTTTTAAATTTCTTCATTTGTTTGTCTAGATTCTGCCTTGACAACCAGCGATCCTTGGACCGAGACCAGGCCTTTGTGAAACTCCAGTCTCGTCTGATTCGGTATGAGACCCAAACCACCTGCTCCAAAGAGCCCTGTGCCCTCCCCTTCGCCCTCAGCCCCGCTCCCTCCCCTGCTGTGATGTCAGAACCAGGAAGCGTGCCTGACGGAGAGACTCTGCAGAACGCGGATGTAGCTCGACTAAAGCGCACGTCGTGGGACACGGATGTTATCGGGGGTTATCCTCGCAAGAGGTAAGATAGTTGTTGTGTGTTGCTCTAGGTTAGCAATAAGAATAAGAAGACACGCTGATGGATTGATGTGTTTGGGTCTATGTATGTTTGTCTGAATGATCTAGGCTGGTGAAGTCAGAGAGCAGCGACTCCCTCTGCTCTCAGAGCAGCAGCAGCAGCGGGACACACCCTGCTGTTAGGTCTCTACGGCAACAACCAAGCAGGTCCCAGTCCACCTCCTCAACCATGAGCCCCTCTTCTTCCTCAGCAACAAGAAGGACAACCTCAGGTAAAACGAGAACAGTCGACCTCAGATGGAAAGGATTTAGTGATTCTGCTTTGCATTATACATCTTCCACACAATACTGATGAAATGATTATTTCAGCAAAGAAACTCTTGATCTGTTGCCACTATGTGACTAGGTGTTAAAACTTAGAACCTGACAAATATGCACGAGAGCAAGGGTCGGCTGGTCCGATGTCCTTGACGTCAGATTTTTCTGCTCTATGTCCATGAATTAAACATGATCTCATTTATGTAGATGGAGGTGCTAAGAACACAACTGATCTGAAAAATGAGACCTAAAATGAATTAATGAACTGGCCTCAAAGGTTATTTATTTCATCATCTACATCATGTAATCATTTTTGGTTTAAATAAGAGGTCATCTGGAATGTGATTTGAACATCGAGACACATCAAGTTATCCAATCATCACCCACAAATCCTCTCATATTAGAGGACTAACAACTGAACTCACAAGTATTTCAGGACATATATACGTACCGTTCTAGAAATATAGATCTTTATTTTTTTTTAAACTTCTAGACAACTGTTTAAATACTTCAAAGTACAGACAAATGTATTCAGGGTGACTCTTTACAGGAGAGATGTTTTTGATTTTTTTTCATTGGGTATGAGCTGATCTCTTTCCTCTCTTTTTTTTTGACCCCATGAAAGTTTTCTTATAAACAGAAAAATGCTTCAGATTTGTCCTGCCATCACTGCAAAGCTTGATTCTACTTTTTACTGACTTTGCTCCGCAGGTTTAGTGACTCTTTCTTCTGCTGACAAACCAAATGCTCAACAACAGAAGACACATCCTGGACCAACAGAGGACAAGATGTCCAAAGAGTCACGCTCCCAGAAACACAACAGGGTGAGTGTGTGAGTGTGTGAGTGTGTGCGTGTGTGCGTGTGTGTGTGTGTGTGTGTGTGTGTGTGTGTGTGTGTGTGTGTGTGTGTGTGTGTGTGTGTGTGTGTGTGTGTGTGTGTGTGTGTGTGTGTGTGTGTGTGTGTGTGTGTGTGTGTGTGTGTGTGCGTGTGCGTGTGCGTGTGGGTGTGTGCGTGTTAAATTTAAAGAGAGTACTTCATTCATAAAAACAAAACACATTTTTTTAAATTCCCTACATACAATTGTTTTTCTCTTTTTTTAAGTGTCATGCATTAACACTTTTTAGAAAATAAAATAGAACATATAGATATAATAATACATCAATTTTATTTGATGTAAGAGGGTTTACATTTCAGTGGGTTTTCCAGGACCATGAGGCATAATACCATGTGCATTTCTTCCACAAACAACTTGATGGCTGATTTTTAAAGTTTCCAAAAGGAACTCAACAAAAAAAACAACTAATATTTAACATGAATCATGAATGGAAAGTTGTGATTATGAAATATAACCTGCACAGACTTTAAAAAGCCTGAGTAATAATAGTTTAAAAAAATCATTAAACACACCTCCATGAAGCAGCCATCTACCCGTTTTACCCGGGGGATTCCAAGGCGTTCCCAGGCCAGATGGGATATAATATCTCTGCAGCGAGCTCTGGGTCTACCCTGGGGTCTCCTCCCAGATGGGTGTGCCCAGAAAACCTCCAAAGGAGGCATCCTAATCAGATGCCCATACCCCCTCAACTGGCTAATTTCAATGTGAAGGAGTGGCAGCTCTACTCCGAGCTCCCTCCTGATGTCTGATCTCCTCAGCTTATCTCAAAGGCTAAGTCCAGCCCTCCCCCGGGGGGGGGGGACACACGTTTTGACCGCTTGTATCTGCGATCTAACTGTTTCAGTCACTCACCTAAGCTCGGGGCCATAGGTGAGGGTTGGAATGTAGATAAGTTTACCAGCTCTTGCCTGTCCAACTTTGATCAAGTTTCAGTCAAAGTGACGAAGGTGCACTACTGTTATCAAAATATTTTTAGATATAAAGATAGACTTTATGTCCCAAATGTGATTTTTACATTCACAGATTCAGAACAAGCAGGATTTTTTTTTTACTTTTCTTGTCACATCTCAAACCAACTCATTACTTGATTCCCTCATTTACCACAAACTTTCCCCACAGAGACACAGTGGCAGACAGACGTGCATTAATCTATGGATGACAGTTTAGCAGCTGCTCCAGCAAATGTAAAGGTTTCATGTGCAGCATTTGATATTCAGTGAATGTGTGGGCTGCCTTGTATTATTGTGGCAGAACCACTTTAACAGCTATATAATCAGATCACCTGCTGGCTGCCTCCAAAGGGAAAAAGTACACACATTCTCATCTGTGACGTATTTGTAAAGGTTTTTGTTTGAACATAAAAACACACGTGGACACGCACAAACACACACACACTCCTACTCACCGTTTCCTATGTTTCACATACAGCCAGTATCCTGCATCCCGACCTTGACTCCTTCTGATTTGTCATTTCTATGCAAACAGGCTTATCATCTCACACAGCAGAGAACAGTTGGTCCTGTTTAGAAATAATGACAGCCGTTCATACGGGACAGAGATTAAACGCTGCCTTTCTGCTCCTCATGAGCCTGAATGGTACAGATGATTCCTCACAATAATGAATGGTGTTTCCCCAGAACAGTCGCTGTGACAAGATTAAAAGCAGATCTGTTCATTTCACCAACGTTTTTTCCCACTCAACGCATGCCGTGAAATGTGTGTGTTGTGCAAGCTTGCACTGTGAACATGACGGCAATCTGTGCAAGAACATCACCCAAAGTCAAGACATTTCTACATCCCTTTGGTTTAAAAAAGGGAGCTGTGCTAAAATTAGTCTCTGTGAGCCAAGTTAGTGTCAGGCGGTGTGGGAATAAACACAACTAGATTCCATGTTCTCCACATTTTGTGCTGCCATGAAATTGTGTTTGTGTCTGTATTTGGTGTCCTTAGATGCTGCTGGAGGTTGTAGCTAAAACCCTCAAACACCACGGGATCACTGGCGAGCACAAGTGCTTTGAGGCCTGCAGCAAAAGACTGTTTGATATCTCCAAATTCTATCTCAAGGTGAGTTTTTTTTTTTTTACTGCCCACACACAGCGAGTGCTGTCCTCTCTTTGACAGCTTCTTCATTTGTGTTTTTCTTTGCATCCAGGACTCCTTCTGCAATTCTGACCATATGTTGTGTGTAGTTTAGAGATCCTGGAAACAAATTAGCATGATCACAGGAACAGTTTGAAGACATCGTTTCTCTTTTTTGTTGTTTTTGGCAATGCAAGCGTCTTCGTCTGTTTGTGCCGTCTTGCAAATTGCGATCAGGTGTTTTGACTGATTGGATATAAAGAATGAGGAAAACAAGCCTCTCTTTGCCAACAGATAGGGAACACTAACATTCTTCAGGGAAAGTAGAAACACAACAAAAAGAACTGTTCACTCAATATGCAGACTTTTAAAGTGTTACTCTGCACAATATGTATAAATGACATTATTTATTATTGTCTATCAAGCATTAGGACATGTTTTTATGTTACAGATGGTCAGAGAGAAGCTAATTTTCTGAAAGAACAGTGGAGAAGCTTTGAGCGTTTAATTTAATCTATGTATTTAATCAACCTGTGTATGATTTAGATGTGGGGGGGAAATCGATACAGCATAGTATCACAATATTATATCACCTCATTGTCGCCAAGTATCGATATTTTTATTATATTAATAGCAAATATTCTTTTTACATTTTGAATTGCTAAAGGGGTTGCACAATTCATTTTGAACAAGTTGCATTGTTCATGTTCAAGTTCAATTAGACTGAAATACCAACAGTTCACATTGAGAGGTGCATGCAGCCTTTGACAGGGTTTGACTTTGATCACAGTGTCGGTCATTCTGAGGGGCTTGACTCCCATTGTGCAGAAATAAAAAGACTGAAGTGAGATGAATAGACTGAGAATGTTTTATTTTACAAAACAGTTCTTGATTCATTTTAACTTTGTGGACATAATATGCAGTTAAAAAAGTTCAATCACAATATATTGTATTCTATTTTAGGGCCGCCGGTTTAGCCTAGTGGTTATTGCGTGCATGTGTAGAGGCTACAGTCCTCTCAGCCTTCCTGGATTTCCAGTCCAACCTGTGACATTTGCTGCATGTCATCCCCAACTCTCTTCCTCCGACATTTCATTTGACAACTTTACTGTCTTTTTCTAAGAAAGGCAAAAATGCCTCCATAAATATATTGTATTAGTAGCTTTAACAGCGAGTACAAGGTGGCACATTTCCCTATACAGTGTTGTGGGGCAGAGGCATTACATAACAGATATTACTGCTCAGTTATATCAAATGCATTCTTTAGTAATGTACTTGAGAAAATGAGCTGATTACATTTTGTTACTGTTTTCTTGTAACCATTTTTTTTACTACCTGACGACAGCATTCTGGTCCGTACACTTCCTCTCGCCAGTTTAAAATGTCTTCTGCTGTGATCTCAAAAAGTTCACTTGAATGTATTTTTCTGTGTCGGTAAGCGTGAACCTCCTCCTCCTCTGCTTCTTGTTTCCAGGATCTAAAGACGTCTCGGGGTCTGCATGACGAGATGAAGAAGGCCGCCAGCAGCAACGTTAAACAGGTAACCCCTCTGAACACCAACGTGTCTCCACTTGGTTCGAGTTCTTCTCTACCTGAAGCCCTTCAAAGTGATTTTTTGTTGTTGCAGGTCATCGACTGGGTGTTGGAGAAGACCTCGAAGAAGTAGACACGGTTTTAGGAAAGGATGGAATATTTTTATTTTTTAATGATATTTCTACACATTTATGAAACATTTTATTATGTTGTCAAATTGTTATACAAAGTCTTTTTCAATGATCTTTTAATTTATTTTATTGTTTCTTTTAGTATGGCAGTTATATAGCAAGGTGTCATTTTCTGTTTGTTCAAATCTGTTCTGATATTCTCCCGCTGCTCAGAGCTGTGAAGCAGAAACTCAAAGTTGAAGCGTTCACCGTCAGCTCTGACTGCAGCACGGAGAGGTTACAGTCGTCTTTTCTTTGTAGCTGTCTTTAAACGTGATTTTAAACCCTTTCTCTTTTATTGGTTTTGTTTCTTAATACAGTGTAATAATAATTTTATGGTTCTATGGTTGAACATATTTCATCTCTTTGTTTCACATTTTATTTTTTGTAACACAATAAAGTGTTTTTGAACCTTATTTCATGGGCAATGTAACTTCCTGATTACAACCTGTGCTGTGTGGAAAGTGTGTGAATGTGTGTGTCTTTATGTGTGTGTGTTCATATGAATCCATGTGAGCAGTGCTTACAGTCTGTGATAAATATGTGTAAATTATCATATCAGACAGCTAACAGCTCAGTCTGGATGGTAGCTGTTATTCAGACAGTGGAAACAAAGCTGTGAGCGGTGCAGCACATTATGCGGCGTTGATTATCACTGACAGTCAGATTTGTTGTATTTGTTGTTAGAACAAACTGATCAGGAGCTGGTGAAATAAAACAACACAGAGCTGCCAACATTTTAAAATAAAATTGAAAGAATTCCTAAAAAAGTAACCAATCATGTTGTTAGTGATGTTGTACTGAAGATCAGCACTGCTGTGATTTGCTCGTGTGCCTAATGCCAAAGATAATCACTGCAGTGTTAATATCAGTACAACATCTCTTGAGTGTGATATGACTTTTATACAACAGTTCAGCACCAGCAAATAGGAGAAAACAGTGAACATAATCCCACTGATTAACATTTTTGATCCATCAATTTAACTAGCTCCACATCTTAACTGCAACTGACCTTTTGCCAAGCAACCAAAACATTTAGATAGATAGATAGATAGATAGATAGATAGATAGATAGATAGATACTTTATTGATCCCGAGGGAAATTCAAGTTTCCAAATTTGTCTGCCATCTATTCACTTTGTTTGTATCCATGGTTACCACAGACCAACTACTTAGTTTTATGTGCATTTATTAGTATGTTATAATTTATCATGCAGCAAGTTGAACAAAAGTGTTTCATTTTTTTTACCAGCTCGATGATCCAGAACAAACTCCATCTGCTGTAGTGTGGACTGACAGTATTCAGAATCCCTGGCTTAAGCGGAGGGATACACATTGTGAAAAGTCCCAGTGATGTTTTACTCTATATCGGCAATCATGGAATTCCTCTTGTCCAATCAGAATACTCGGTCAGAACTAACCGTTGTATAGCTTTGTTTTAAATACAGAGTTCCTGTTAAAATGTCGGTAAAAGTCTGTTTCCTTCTGATGATTCTCACAGTACTGTGAAACCCAGCCTAGAAGTGTTGGTAGAGTCGGCATTCCTTGATCTAACTCAATGTAGAAATGTAGACAAGTGACACTTTGTCACATTTCTGAGTGTTTGTTTACATCAGGTTGAAGGAGCACCACTGAATGTCAAAACAAGAGCAGATAAAAAGAGTTATTATCAACATGTGCTGGCTGTATCACAGTGGTCTGACAGCACAGATAAAGCAGTTTACAACACATCATAAGCAAACAAAATGTCATCGGAAAATGACCTGAAAGAGAAAACCCTCTGTGTCTGTGCTGAAGAGAAGACAACAAATGTAGTCACTATCACTCGTCCTTGAAAATGAGTGATGTGTGACAACATTAAACTACTTATCTACATATGAGACTTAAACTGTTACCAGCATTTTGTTACACAACTGGAGCTCAAGGATTTCTGCAGAACAACGCATCCACAACCAAATATTACGGCATCAAAGCCCTCATGTTGTTGTACACTTGATTTCTTGGTTCATATGCCAGGACTCAAAATAATTCACAGACATGTTCTGTGGGTTCATTAAATGAACACAGCAAACGAGGAGATGAGTTGGCCATCTGTTGTTTCTGCTGCTGGTTTGAAACCTGGTAAATAATTGTTAATAATGGCCAGGGGAGGCTCTTGTTCCAGGCACTCAGGGTCTGTCTTTTAAACTGAAAGAAGGGGTGAAAAATAGAATTGCAGAAGAAAAAAACGAGAAAATAGGCCTTGACCGATAAATACAGGAAAAGGAGATAAAAGAGTGAATTAAAGGTCAGAGTGGGAAAAAAAGGCAGTCTTCCATCGTATTTCTAAACGGTTTCATTAGACAAACTCAGGGTGTGAAGTATTTTCGGCCAAGTTATACCATTCTGATGCTTGTTTGCCAGAGAAGCAATTACCTCTGTGTGAGTGTGCGGAGAAAAACATCTGTCTTCATGACGACGGGTGTAAAAAGATATGATGGTGTAAGTGCACTGAAGTGCTACAGGAAGGTACTGCCAAACCAATTTAATGTTAATGCAGTTTGTTTTACATGCGTCTTCTTAACCATGACATGTTGTCTTGTGTGGATTAATTTCTACTTGTGAAATCCATCCATAAGCTTTACCACAGATCTGTAGACAGGTCACAGGAAGTGGAGCTAATCTCAGCTGACACTCGGTAAGAAGCAGAGCATGACCTGGACAAGTTGCAGTCAGTTACAGGGCCAAATAACAGCACATGATTTATGATCATAGTATAGTCAATGGTACCATTTCAACCTTGGTACTGGCAAAACAAGCACAGGCACATTATGGTCTTGATAGTTTTTTTTACATAATACAAATGACTCCTTTTTTTTTTTACCTCAGTTGTGTTTTTAATTTACAGCTGGAGAATTGTTTGACTAAAAGTAAAGTTATTTTTCCAGAAAGATTTTATTTAATCAACAAAACTCACCTAATGCATTTTTCCCCTTCAGTTGTCGCAGACTACACAAAAAGCTGACTTTGTTTAGTTACAATGTTGTTGTTGTTTTTTACTTTATGAGAGACAAACATTTGGGATTTTTGTTCCAAAAAAAAAATGTACCTTTTTTTTAAGATGTATTTTTGTGCTTCATTTGTGCCTTTATTGTAGAAACAGGACAGTGGATAGAGTTGGAAATCAGGGAGAGAGAGTGTGGGTAATGACATGCGTGACGGGAGCCACAGATTGAAACCTTGGCCGTCTGTTTGAAGACTACAGCCTCTGTACATGGGGCCCATGTACTAACTGCTAGGCTACCTGCACCCCTCATCTGGGTATTTTACTCTCTATGTGCTGATAGTGAATTAACTGCACTTTTGCATCTATCTTAAATTCTGTTTAACAATACAACAAACAAACAAATCACAAAACTTACTACCTACTACCTCTGTTATGTTTTCTGTGAATTTCATCTCACTACAGTATGACTCGCTGTTTAGAAGACATTTCCACATTGTTAGTCAAGTAGCTCTTCTGGAGAAGAAAACATTTCTTTACATAACTTTAAGTTTTGCCTACGAGCAGTCCGATTTTAAATTATTTAGTCAGTACTTCTCAAATCTTTTAAACCCTTCAGCACACAGACTCAATGACCTCAATGCTAGTTATTTTCCTGCAAATCATGATTTTATTTTTAGAGTTGACAGAGTAAAATTTGAGTAGTATCAAGTAGAAATGAGTGTTGAAATCAGACATGGACAGACACAGACAGTTCCTTCATCTGAGGGATTTGGTTCAGTGTCTATGTGTCCATGTTTGATTGCTGACCTCGCATATGAGAAACTCTTCTACAGTAGCAATGATTGATACTCTATACCTTCACTGGTACAATAATGAGCTGGAAACTAAAAGACTCCCATGTCCCTGGAGAAGCAGGCTGACACAGACTGCTGCATTTGTTCATTTTATAGAACGGTAATTAGTGCTGCACAGACTATAGGAACCCAACAGCCACAGACTGTGTGTTTTTCTTTCCCCGAGTTTGTGTGCAGATAAGAGGTTTACTCAGTTTCTGGTGTATCAGTGTGTGACAGTGCTCATTTAGGTGACAAAAATGATCAAGCAAAAATACACATCAACAAACACTTTACAGAACGTAATGAAAATGAGGAGCCATTAAGTTGGAATTGCAATCATGATTGCCATCCAACTTTCACAGAGAGACGCCATCTGTGCCAAATTTGACTTATCAGCGATTATCCTGGACCAACCCGACTGTGACCAGACAACATGTCAGCGCCGTCTGATGCACAGCTGAAAGGTATTTCAACTTGTCTCTCTTACTTTACTTTTTTTTATAAGCTTTTATTTATTTTAAAAAAAAGGATAGTGTGATAGTATTTGATATGCAGCTATTACTGTAACAAAACAGTTTTCCAATATGTAAATAGATGCATAAATTCCTACACACAGATCTTAACACAAATCCACAAATGTGTACACAGACACACAAGTGCATACTGAAATGCGTAAAAATACAAATGCATACACAGATCTGCATTTACGTAGAACATTTCGTAAACGAATGCATAATTATTATTAGCTAAAAAGTGTTTTTGCTCTAAAAAATACATACCAGTTATCAGTTACAGCTGAGGCTGGCTCTCTGTGTCCACATGACGTTTGCAACAGTTCCTGTCGTGCAAGACCCACAGATCCACAAATGTTTGTTGAGATCTAGAGAAGCATGTGGCTGGAGCTGTGCCCTGTTGAACAACAGCTAGGTGCTTGCATTAACTTGTTCTTACTTACTTTGCTTGCAATGATGTTGCAAGCCCCTATTATCTTTGGTTTGGTTTTGAATTATTTGTCAGGCAGCTGAAAAGACATCCCTAAAACAGAACCAATTATTAGTCAGGGGGTGGCTCTGGTTCTCTGCTAGATTTAGGGGCTAAACCAGGCAGCAAGAAACCAAACCCTTACCACCTTTTACAGCTTTGGAAACAAGGTAAACCTTCACCTGGAGATCAGAAACCTGGATAATGTTGTGACTGTGAACAACACCAACGTTATCATTGTGTACAAAACAATTTATATCCAGTTTTTTATGCTTGTGTGCATGTATTTTATAGTAAAGCTTATGTGCAGGTATATTTTATATTTTTTGTGTAAACTCTTGACTTGAAAGTAACTTATCTACATAACTCAGTGCAGTTAAGATTAGATTTATTTTGTTTTTGAATATACAGTACTGTAGACGTATACAGTATCATCATGATAGTGACAATTAGACTTTTTCTTACACTGAACCCTTGACTGTTAAATGCTCTCTTAGGTTGCTCACATAGTTTCTAGCTATATATATGTCTCTCTACCATGAAGCGATGGCAAGGCACCAAACAGCAGGTTTATCCGAGTTTTTCTCTGACAACAGAAGCCTTTAATGAGCTACGCTGATGAAAAGTTTTGGGGGACCAAAACATCAAAGCTGTGAGCCGTAAAACCAAAACAAAGAGCTAAATAATATTATAATTATCAGTGGAGCCTCTGAGAAACTGAAGTCGGCAATAATTCTCAGGCCATTTGTCACTTCAAATATTTCTGTTTACACCGGCATTTGATCCATTGTTTAAGTAAAGTCCTTGATTAGTGCAGCTTTAATGTCATCATTTATATATCTTGTTGTACATAATAAACAAACTGCTTTAAACTGGGTCCACCAATTTAACTGTACCTCTTTTAAGCCCCCTATAGCGCCTTCGCAGCTTATTCCTGCAGTGGCTCCTCTCACTGTCACATGATTTGCTTTGTAATCTTGTCGTCTCATCTATGTTACATGTGTACCTGTTCGCTCTCTCTGTTTGTGTCCCTCTGAGGTTTCATCAGAGGTGTCTTGCCTCATGTGTTGTCTTCCACACTCCCACTTGTCTTTAGAATACAAATGTAACTATGACACAGAACATGAAGCAGAGCAGAATATATAAGTCCTTCTTAGTGATAATGGTCTGAATTTGATATGAACCTCTGCAGGGGCCTCGTCCCTGCTGCTCAAAGGAATCTCTCCTCTCATAGGCACACAGCTTTAGTTGAAATCCTTTTTTTTTTTTTCATTGAATAATCTTTTATTGACATGTTCCTGCAGTGTTTAAACTAAACAGAAAGCCACCTCTGCAAACTCCCATTGGTTCTATTTCCATGACAGCATGCATGCATTCATATGTGCACACGCGCATTTATTACACATTCATCATTCCTCGTGTTTCTGTACACAGGTTCACGGAACAAGAAACACAAAGAACCCTCTTTCACTATATGCCTATGTGTGTGAGAGAGACGGGGGTGCATTCGGGGGTACTGTAGGGACTTGGCAGTGGCATCCTGCAGCATTCCTTTCTGTCTCTCACACACACCCCTTCCTCACCCCTCATCTCTTTTATCATCAGGTTCCCAGAGAGTGCTACTTTGTTTTTCTGTGTTTGAGAGGAAAGAGAAGTAGAAAGAACAAGGGGGGGAGACACAGTGTCTCTCCAGTGACAGGGTAGGTTGTGTGCAGTCAGTGGGAGTACATAGTTTCATGATTTGAGGTTTCACATGTGTGTAGGTTACTTGTGGGCGGTTGTTTTTGAGAGCATCAGAGCTTGAAGTGCAGCCATTGTTAAGTGGGAGGGTCACTGACTGCAGCGACATCACCTTGCAAACATGCCTGGGTCTATCCTCTAATGCTGTTTGATGTTGTGTCCTCCTGTGTGTGTTTGTATATAGTTTGTGCATGTTGCTAAAAAGATTGCTCATCCTCTTCTTGTGTTTTTAAAACATACTAAAAGTGACAGAGTGAGGAGATGACCCAGTTTCTTTCTCTTGGAGTATCAACATAGTGTGCTCTTGTCCCATAGATTAATTGTAAATACCTTATTTAAAACATTCAAAGGACAAATTGCGTTTGACTTTCAAGCTCAGATAGAATTGGAAACACAACTTGGTGCATAGTCTTTTTGGTTTATTAGCAATTTTAAATACATTAAATAAAGATGTTCTTCATTTATTAGTTATTTTTAGGCCTTTTTGCCTTTATTAGATAGGACAGCTGAAGAGAGACAGGAAATGTTACCGCTGCGCCGAGGACTGTATCCTCTGTACATACTGCTAGGCTATCTGGCACCCAAGATGTTCTTAATTTTTTAGATAATGTCCCGGATTTGTGTATTAGTCACTTCTTGAGCAATTGATCTGAAGAATACCAAGGACTAAAATGTGTCCTCTGCGGAAAAAGTTAAATGTTTGAAAGAACAATCATTTCCTTTTTTTCCATACAGGACATAAAAGGTCCTACAGTATATGCAGAATACATCATCAGTCTGTTTTTTATATGGTAAATATTACCAAGGTAAGTATATTTCCAGTCATCTGAGTATGGTATATATGGCAAGCCATTTTAGCAGGAAACATTAAAGATGCTGTATTTATCTATTTTCAGAGAGATGATGGGTACTGTGATAAGTCAATTAGTGCACACTCTCCGCTTGCTCTGCCCCTCCTGTTCAATATGACAGACACACAAACCACTCTTATTATGTTCCTTCAGTGAATGCACTGACTGATTACAGACAAATGTGTGATGAGAAAAAATACACACTGTGAAATACTTCTGTCAGAGCTGACGGTACACTCAATAGCTAAATAGACAAAGACAAATGTTTTTGGTATCAGTGCAACTCAACATAAACCGCTGCTCTTACTAAACAACACTTAAGTTGACATTTAAGACAACACAGCATTTATGGAGGGCTGTATAGCTATATAACTTCTACAGCTCAGTGTGTGTCGGTCACAGTGAACAGGCATTGTTGATAACATCTTCAAAAGCAGGACAAAGGGGAAAACACTTAGAGCATATACAGTCGCATGTGAAGGACTGCTAGACCATTGAAGGTAACAAACTGCGAAATCATATGTGTTATGTAATTTTTACAAAATGAAAATGTTTGAGTAAAATAAATATACATTTTCAAAAAGTGTGGGTATTGTGGTTTATTTAATCAGGTTATTACAATACAACATATTGAAACATTCATATTACTACTCTTGTTTTAAGCCAATTTCAGATTATGTTTACCATCAAGTTGGAGTCAACCTAACAGACATGACTTTTGAATGCTGGAAGAAAGTGGAGTCACAGAGAAAACCCACTCGAACATGCAGAGAACATGGAAACTCTTTACAGATAAGTACAAATGCTTTCGCAGCAGAACACTAAAGAGCAAGTATTCTGATGTTTTTCTGCAAAAGCTTTGTGGATGTCTTCACTCCTTCACGTCATCTGTGTTGCAGCAGGAGCAAAGGTTGCTCTTCATCCAGGAGAATATGTAATTCTTTGTCATACCAGTGTAGTTGAAAGGAAGGTCTGTGCAGTCTGGTTCGATCCTGGTGATGTCCTGTTGAGTCCTTGTTGCGCCCAGTGCAACTGCAGCAGCTGCATTAAGGTGGACACTTAACAAACAATTGAAAAATAGTGAATTAGTACTGCAATATTAAGATATTCCCCCCAAAAAATCACTTTTATCTTGGATCATTCCCTCTCAATTGTTGGAGTGAAAATAGTCTTACCTTGTTTTATTGTCCTCTTCAGAGGAGTCTTCCAGGTCCAATGTGTTCCTTGGGTCTGCAGGACGAACCATGATGACATTTGATGACAGAGTTTTATCTGAACTGTTGAATTAAGACGAGACATTATTAGCACATAAAATAGGCAGCTGCATGCATTCTCGTCAATTCTGTATTTAATGCAAAAAAAAAAAAGTGAAAAATTAAGTTGTCATTGATTAAATTATTACACCAACCTGTCATCACACAGGGTTCTTTCTTTGGCCTGGCTGGTGTTTGGTTTAAATGTTGCAGACCCTGAAGGTTCATCACTGTCAAAAGAAAAACTCACTGTTATATTATTGGTTAAAAAAAAAAACAGACTCTGCAGTGTTTCAATAGTTGTTGATCCCCACATTGAAAAGTGGCAGTACAAGGATTTAAAATTCCCCATATATAGAATTACCAACACTCACCAGGATCTGAGGTGGGAGCGCCTGTCAAGGTAGCTCAGGGTAATGAAAGGATGGTTGAGAATATCAGTGGGAATAATCCTCTCATTACGGTCCCACATGAGCATCGCCTTTAACAGGTCAATGCACTCCCTCCTCTCCACGGTTTCTCTCTTGTTGCAGTTCTCCAGACATATCTAGTTAAGAAAACAGTCAGAAAACAGAACAGTGTTTTTTTTTTTCCTAAATCACTGAAATCAATAACATTGTTTTTTAATGCCAGCTTTATCACCTACTTTTGTCATTTCATCCACAGAACGGAAGGTGTAGAATCTGTTGTCAGTGGAGTAAACTGTTGGTCCCCAATACTCCTCGAGTGTCTAAAATAAAGTTATAAATATTTAAGATACACATATATCTAAATATGTTTAAGTGCAATGTAGTAATGAAAGAATATCTCAATGAGAGAAACAGCATTTGGAAAAGTCAAAGATTTTACCTTCAGTATCCACTGATCTGAATCTGTTCTTATGAAGTATACTTTGGATTTCTGCCCTGCATTGAGTAGACGGACAGGTGGTGGACCCAGGAGATCTTTGATGAATCGCAGCTAGAGACAAAACCCATTATCAAATATATTTGTTAGAAATGCTGCCTGAGTGGTTTTGTTATGAGGCTCAGGGTCAGTCCTTCTGGGAATTTGAGAGGTCATGATCAGAACAATTAACACAAATTCAACCAATCCCAGTGCAACCTTTGAAAGCATTTACAATATTTGGCCAAAAACTCCAACTCTTCCAAAAATGATATTTAAAAATAAGACTTTGGTTTAATCTTCTCTCTTTCCAATGATTTCTAACCAAGCCTTGAACCAGCGTTTTGTTTTAGACCGATCACTGTTCGATCAGCTGCTCCCGATAAGTCGGATGAATTTCGGACATGTTTGATATTTTGGTCGTACGCCTGCACTCAATCGCACATTTCGTGTTTATTGGTGATGCAGATTGTGTGTTTGTGTGCCGAGTGTGTGTGAGCGAGAGAGAGTTTTTCACCAGTGTGTGCACCCCAGCCGAGCCATAAATATGAGACAACTGAAATCAAGCTCCGTCTGTGGGAGATTTCTATTGAATATTATCAATGCTCCGTCCCGATTGTACTCGTACAGTGTAAGCTCTCAGGTCATGTCCGACAATGGACAGTGTCAGGACACAAGTCGTGAGCTCTGGCCTTGTGTCCCAGTGTGAGCTGACATTCCACCACGACTTTTCTACAATCGTACAGTGTAAGCTGATTTTTAGGTGGAAACTCAAATTTAAAAAAAAACTTAAATATGTTCATAAATTATGAAAAGTTTGTAAAAGATGCAAAGATTATTTTATGACCTGTTTTTTTCTTAAAGTAAACTTATGTTGGGCATTTAGGGAACATTTTTAGATAAAACAGTATTTATGCAAATAAGAAATCAGTTTAAACCACTTACTGTGTCATATTCAATTCTTCCAGGGAAGAGCATAAAGCCTAACATCATAATGGCCATTACACAGCCCAACGACCAGATGTCCACGGCCTCGGAAAATGGGAGACCTAAAATAATTTCTGGAGCCCTAAAAAGCATTATAGAAATTAGAGACAGTGTCATATCTTAATAATTGAAGTAATACTCAAAAGAATTTGAAGGACTTGAATTGCCCCCCGGGGATAAATAAAGGTTTTTTTGAAAAAAAGAATATGACAAACTGTTTTCACAGTAGTATGAAAACCTGAATTCAGGATTTCTTACATTAAAAATTATCTGTTCTCTTACCTATAGCAGGGGACTTGATGAGCCCAGCCCGGCTTGGCTTGAGATTTGAAAATTGCCAAGCCGAAGTCTATGAGCTTCACCTTGAATGGATGTTTCTTATGATCCACCATCATGATGTTGTCCAATTTCACATCAGTATGGATCACGCCAAATTTCTTCAGACCACTGAGTGCTACGGCCATCTGCAAGAAATAATTAAGATTTTTTCCCTGACATTAGTCTATATAAAAACATGTTGGTGCGTGGAAGTTGATTTTCTATCTAATGCCAAACCTGTTTGATGATACTTCTTATGTCTTTTATAGTCATAGGGCCATCTATCTCCACCAGGTAGTCCTGAAGGCTGATGTCCAACACCTCAAACACAAGACTTCTCCTACATTTCTCGACGACCTCGCAGTAAAACTTGACAATGTTGAACTTGTCCATTTTGTGTCGCATGAGGAATCTCAGCATTAACGCCTGAGGAGGAGAAGAAGGAGTTCACATGCAATTAAAAGCCCTAAACTACAAAACTACAGCAACAATCGTGACTAATGGTACAAGTAGATCAATCCCCAAAAAGGGATACTTTGCTAGCATCCAGCTGGAAAGCGGTAGGGGGTGTGTGCACAGTCTGCTCTGCCAACTTAGGTCCAGGATTTTTTTATACATGTGGTCCTATCATGTTTATCAAAGCAATCAAACCCAAACCCTAGTTGCCAATTTAAATAAAAAGATATATACTGTATTTCACTTGTAAAATCAAAATCAACAGCATCATACCTCCTTGCTGGGATCATGGTGTTGTTTAATGATCTTGATAGCCACCGTCTGGTTAGTGTCACGGTCCAAACATTTGACCACTTTTCCAAAGCCACCTTGGCCCAGAATCTCCAGGACCTTGTACTTTGGGGGAATTGGTAGATTTGGTTGATGACAGGTCTCGGGAGAGGATGACGTAGATGAAATGTACATATCCATATCCATGTATTTTCTCACAGACGTTTGTTCAAAGTTGAATATACTGGTTGATTTAAAGCTTGATTTCTACTTCTCAGACCTTGGCCCAGCACTTATCAGTGCAGTTGAACCAAGACTAATGACCAGATATACCAGGCAAAACTCTGTGTGTGACTGTAGTTCTAGAACATCTGTTTAGTTATGTCACATCTGCTTAGTTCTGGAACGTCTAGACGCTGTAATAGAGAATTCTGTGGTTCTGTTTAAACAATTTAAAGTGACTGCGACATTATTTCATGATAAAATACCAGACCAACTTCCTTATTTCGGTCCGCAACTGGACTTGAACCAGCAACCCTCCGGTTACCGACCCAAATCCCTACAGACGAAGGTACTGCCGCCAATAATGATTAACTATGATTATGAATTCATTTTAAATAATTAATTATTTATTTATCTAACTTCACTATGCATCAATCATAATGTATTCATACATTTTGTAAAGCATTTCTTTTGAAAAGGTGGGATTACTAACATTCTAGCTAAAATGTATATGCTAACATTGTCTTGTGTGGCTAACCTGATATACCCAATGAGTAATCAAAAATGGTGTTTTAACCTCTAATATGATCCAAACACCCTCCACTATCCATTGTCTTCTTGGTTGGCAAAAAGTGAAAGATTTGTCATATTCCCTACATTTATCAGATATTCAGCTAGAACAAGGCATTTGGGCATGTTAAAGGCATCTGAGCTATGCATGCTTAGCTTGACCTCAGATGAACTGACCCCCTTCTTCTTTTCCCTCACTACTGCCTCCCCCATTACCTTCAACATAATGAAAAGTACAGGCCACACACTTGTTTGCAACAACAAGCATACACCAAAAACACTTAATTGCAAAACAGAACCTGTATGGAAGGCCGCGCCAGGGCTGAGGAATGCAACAAAAGACTGCCAAGAAAAAAGCTATTCATTCACTCAGAGCCCCTTTTTGAACAAACACACATAAAAAACTTAGTGGAATGCATGTTAGTGAAAGAAGTATCCAATTTGTTCACATGAACACAGCTCTAAACACTCATGAGCGCACGCTAAGTTTATGGTTAATTGATAATATATTCGGCTCTTGATCAGCATCTAAAATAAAACGTTGACAGTTTAGTCTATCTAACCCTCTATTTCTCTCTCTTGTTATTGCAGACCATTTGTTTTCGGTTGTGTGTGTGTTCAAATGTTAACAGTAACAATTTTCTCTTTTTGTGTGTGTCCGTCTACAGAGCAATACAAGTACAGCTACTCTGAACGTCTCAGAGGGAAAATTGACCTAGAAGGACTACTTTGTGTTTTTCTTTCACATGATGCAACAGTTGCTACCTGCAGACGTTAAGCGTCCCAGTGAAAGTCTGACTTTATCCAACGACGACCTGAACAGAAGGTACACAGTGATGTCAAGGAGTACACAATGACAAGAATTATGACTTTGTTTGAGGTCCAAACTCCATAACATCAGTAACATGAATGTGTCCATCTATCTGTTTGTGTGTGTGAAGGCGACACTAAGCATGCCAGCTCATTACCCAGCAGCCAAGTAAACAATGTCAAAGAGTTACAATTGTGTTAAGCGCTGCCTACAATGTCATTAATCTCAGGCTATTCAGCAAATCCTTTCTGCTGAGCTGGTCAGTAAAATCACACTAAACAAAGTTAAACCATCACTTATAAACATAAATTAGTCCCTGAAATGAATTACAACCTGCAGGCAATGTGTGCTTTAACACGGCTGAGTTCATTTCAGTTCTGAAGGTGGAAGAAGGTAGTAGTCCACTGTCCTACGAAATAAAGTCACATCAAAAAATGAATAGGAGCCAGCCTCATTAGCGCACAACATGAAGAAGTAATTCACATTTTAATATGAATGAAGTGAAAATTAAACTCTCCCAAGGCTGTTTTCCAAGCTGTCTCTGCTGATTTGCAATTTTCCCTGGATGAGAAATGAATAAATGACAAGTGAACACAAAAAACCCCGCATCATGTCACTTTTGTTAAATACATGATTTATGTGCACCGTTGCATTAAAAACAAAACTTTATCATTCTGAGTGACAGTACAGTAGCTGCCAAAGGCATCAGAGTATTCTACATATCAAAGCAGCCTTTGCTCAAAGAGCATCTCTCTGATTGAGGTTATCATTAAGTGCTGGATTCTTGGCTGAACAAAAAGTATTACATTACCTTCTATTACTTCTAGTATCAACAAAACCGGTGATAGTTCTTCTACAGTGTGTTGGAAATATAATGTGTAAATCATTCTTCACAGTGTGACTGTAGATGATCATTGGAACTGTATCAATGTGTCATATAATGAAGAGATGAATCACAAAATCAATGCCAGTGGAGTATTTCTGTGCTCAAAATCAAAAAGGAATACAGCCATCATAGAAAGCACATTGTTGGTCCACGCTCCATCAGTCATCTCTGAGAAGAAAACATTTGAACTTTGAAATAAACAAATCACAGTCATCTGAAGGCACGAGGAATGAGGAATGAACCTGGCAGCCAGCCGTGTCGGAGACGGTTCAGTACAACATAATGTCCTGCTCTGGCTGCTGCAGGTCTACAGAAACACTGAAGGCTCCTTTGATGGAAACTTCATGCTAATTAAAGATAAATAGTACTTGGTGATTGTGGCATTGTTTGATTGAGTTTCAGTGTACAATATGAAAATTAGAAATACACATGGCAGTTTGTTTGTTGGGTTGAAACATGACCAGGCAAACATGATCTGTTGGGTTTTTTTTACAGAGAAACAAAGGGTTACAATAAGTTAATTATCTTTGCAATCATAAATCATTCAAACTCCCACCCTGATTCAAATTAGGAAGGAATGAACACGGAAATGTTCATGATATCTTGTGACCCTTAGATGAGTGCAAAAGCAAACTGGGAAATGATGCTTATCCACTGTATTGCTAATTAGAGTTAAAGAAAAAAAAAGATACATAAAAAGCTATAGCCAGTAGCTGGTAGGCATAATTTCTGAGAACATTGAAACAGCTAACCTGGATCCAAAGGTCTCTAAATCCACCTGGTTGCACCACAAATGCTTACAAATTAGCATGTACAATTACTAAAGTGTAGAAATGCCAAGTCACAGTTTTATAGTGATCATGTGCAGATTAATTTGATGTCAATACAATAAGAGTTCATTAGTAATGATTGTAAGTGGATTTTATTTCATTGGAACAGGGCTAGTTGTGTAAATTAGTCCTTTAGCTAAGCGATGCCAACCAGCTCCTTGCTGCTGTTTTACATGTTCATTTGAATCTCTGCTAGAAATGTGAAAAAGTGTATTTCACTTAAAGATCAGAAGTCTTACTATTCCTTCAACTACGCTAATCACTTTTATCCTTATCATAAACTTTTAGACACATGAACTACTTGTAGTATCTCTGTGGAAATTAAATTGTATGACAAAAACCTGGATCCAAAGTGTTTCGCACAAAATAGATTAAGCAAGTTGTTAATTGAGTTCTATTTTGAGACATTAATACTTAAGTTCACTGTCGAATCAGTCAAACGCTGAAAAAGTGACCACCAGGTCACCATACGGGATCTGTTAATAGAATACATTGACAGTATGAAATGTTAGTCAGCTGTCACATTGTGGGAAACTCTCGAGGTGACTCTACCCTGCAGTTTTGATGATAAACGCTGACACAGCAAACAAAACATTTCAGGAGACAAAGACAAATGCACAAAGTTTTTCCACAGTGTGTCAAATATTTGGTGAAGAAAAATTAGTGAATGAAATTCAGAGAGTCCATTGAGAACTAATAGTGAATAAGTGATATAAATGGTAAATGGGAGGCAGTTTGCCATAACATTTTGATTGAATTAAAAGTGAATTCATCTCAACTGTGCTGCACAAGTCCAGTCCTTCCAATCCTGGACGTGACAGTAATGCCCAATCTGCTCCTTTCTGCCTGTATACATCAGTCTTCTTCTTCTACTTCTGGATCAGTCTATGTTTTCCTTCTGTGGTTCTCCAGTCAACACTTCAGTGTATTCAGCACTAAAAGGGAGGAAGAAATCTGTTCTTGTCATACCAAGCAAAACAAATCTTGGTTGCCTTCTCCAGTGTTTCTTTAACTTGTAGTTGAAGACCCAAAAAAGGTCAATTTCCAAGTAGAGGCTACATTCACTCAGCTTGGGTCCCCAACTGGAGGAGTTCGATGAGGAGTACTGCATGCAGGCTGCAGAGAGGAGGCTAAACAAGGTTGATTTCTTATTTCAAAGGAGATGAAATGTCCTTTTTTCAAAGTCAGGCCACCAGACCCAGACGAGAGATCTTAGCAGAGAGGAAAGAGTGGAGGATGAAGACGATCGGCTTCGGACATGAGTGGAGGTCCAGTTGCTGAAGGAGGAAGGAAAAACAACAGGTTTATATAAGTATTTTTTTTAAGTAAAAAAACCTGATGGAGAAGAAACACTGATTAAAGATGAAGAAAAGTAGACAAAATAGCATTTCACATGACAGAAAGAGAAAAAATAGTTTTCAAAGCACATAAATCATAAAATACAATTCAAAACTAACAACACAGTCAACACAGTTCCCCACGAGGAATAAGGATTAGACATTGCTAGCTGGAGCCAAGCACTGTGCAAACACAAACAGCAGATCCCTGTGAAGAAAGCTCTGTTCATAGCCTGAAACAACAGACGGCAATTTCACCAGTGCCATGACTCATATCCTGTTTCTGAGGCCTTCTGGGAGTTTTGACCTACAAATCCACACTTAAACTACTGTTTAGTGGTCATATTTAACACAGAGGATGTTTTAAAGGCTACTTCATTTTCTGCAAACTGAGAGCAATGAAATATGAGTATACCTGTACTTCATTACTGGTTCAATGATATCTTGTGGGTTCAAAAAGTTTAGGAGTTGGGATACATCAATCAATCGAGTCTTTTAGCCCTGCTAGTGGTTGGCTGTAGGAGTGCCATCTGTCTGAATGGTGTGTCCTAATATTTGAAAGTTGTAGCCTTGGTTAACTTTTGGTACAGCAATGCCTTCAGATCAGAATCTTTAATATTCAGTGTTATATCTTAATATCTACTTGATGAATGTGCATCACATTTTGTCCAGACTTTCATGGTCACCAGAAGATGAGTCCTACTGAGTGCAGTGATCACATGGCTTTTCCTAATAACATATCCAGCAAGTTGAGAAATGTGTTTCAACTGGAAGAAACCAGTCGCAAGGGGCGGAGTCTCACATCCCATCTGAATTTCATTTTGCCAGTGCCAACGTTTAGAACCACATTAATACAACAATAGGACATTAGTGTCAGTGTAGTGAAAGTAGCAAATAATTGCATGCTAACATGCTAATATCTGATTAAAAAAAGTTTTACCATTGTGCTAAACATCAATATGTTAGCATTGTAGACATGATCATTTTAGCATGACGACTAATTTACTGTAGCACAAAGCACTTCTGTGGCTGAGTACAGCCTCAAAGAGCTGCTGGCATAAATAGACTCTTTGTCATGTTTTTTTAGATGCTGATCAACCAGAGCACAAGTTTGTGTATTTCCCCAAGCGACAATCAATGGGTTGGTTCTGTCCAAGCTTTGTAATATAGCTTCTCCACAGGGATGATGATAAACTGTCAATTATTTTGTCAAATAAGACATAGACAGTTCCTGCCAACTAATGACGGTATAGTCAAAACTTTGTAAAAAAAAAGAAGAAAAAAAAGCCCAGCTGATTCCACTTTCAAATGTTGAGCTAATGAACCAGCAGCCATATCCACAAGTGCCTTGGGATTTTTATAAAGCCTCGACTAGAACTGTGCAGGGATACAGAAAATGCACAACACTAAAATCTGTTCGGCTAACATAGCCAACAGAGGGTTTTGAATCAGAGCTCCAAAGTCTTTGCTTATTTGCCTTCAGTATAATCTGAGCAGTCAAACATTAGTGCTTCTATAACTGTCGTTATATGAAGAGCTGCATGAGGACTGGTTTTCTGACAATTTTAGGCATGGTCTAGTTTGAAAAGATCTCAATTTCCAATTTCTTAATCCCATAAGCCTAGTGAGTAAATATTGTAGTTTAGCCTCTCAGTTTATTTTCATTTTACAGTAAATCACAGTGCTATGGCTTTATGAAAGATGAAATATCAACGTTACCAACAGCTTGAATTCATGCCATGGGAAGTTCATAAAAGAGCTGCTAGAGCTTATCCTACTGACACCAACTGTCACGGCTCTGGCTGTGATCCTGTTTTCCCTGTGTATTCCTGCTTCTCTTCTGTCTCCTCCCCCTTTGTCTGTGTGTGCGTCTCTGGATGGCGTGGCTTCTTCAATCAAACGCCTGTTGGCATCACACACCTGCAACCCATCATCTCATCTGCCTCGGTACAAAACCCTAAATTCAACTCTACTCATCGCCAGATTATTCAGTCTCCTGAAGTGGTCGTTATGATCGGCCGCGCTTAACGCGTGTAGGAGTTTATTTTTAGTGTTTTTCAAGATTTTCTCTCTTTTTGTCTAGATTTTTGCCAGTGTCATCTTCTCAAGTCTGCTCTACCAACAAACTATTCAACTCATTCTCTGTCTGCCTACAGAACCAGATGAGCACCAAAAGTCTCTTCCACTGCCTCTACCAGCCAGCCAGTCAGTCAGTCCTCGACCAATATCAAGCCCTGCAATAAAACCTCATTGACCTTTCAATTTTGCTGCTGTGTCTGCTTTTGGGTCTACATTATACAAACCTTAACATCAAAATTAACATTCAATATGATCCTAGGGACTAAATATTCAAACATCAAAGAAAGCAGATACATGTATTGGGTTGTAAGAGTTGTAGAGACTGCTTTGAGGGAGGCCTCTGAAACATGAAAGTGAGTTGTGTTAAATGATTAAATCCATTACAGAAAGTGACAGGTTTCTTTCTCTTTAAAAAAAAAGAAAACACGCTCTCAATGCTACACAGTAAGACCGAGGTATGTGTGCTGTTCATTGTATTTCATGAGGTATTTTGTGATGGAGTGCTGTAATTTACTTTTGGCTGTAGCACTTTCACTTTCTCCGTTTCTAATACTTGTACTATTATTTGTTTTTTGTTTCATTTCCCAGAGGGCTTCTGAAATCCCCCTGGGAGTTGGGAATGAACTTGTTCTATTTACTGTGAGTAGAAAATGACCACAGCAAAGTAAAAGCCTCATACTGAAATCGATTTCTCTCCAATGAAGATGAATTTAAAAGTAAAAAGCACATTTAACATTTCTCTGAATGACTAAACTTGGCTTCATATGAAACTGGATATAATAGTAGGTTGACAGTAAATACTTGTATGTTTAAGCGCTATACGTTTTTTTAAATTTCAGTTATGTATGTGGTGAAAAATGCAATTTATATTGAAAATTCTCTGACTGTGAGTGCAAGTGGACATGCCTTTTTCTCTAGAACTCAGTTTAGACCGTCAGTAAATTTGCATTGATTGCTCTTTGCAAACATAAAATGGGGTGAGTTAGTGTACCAGGTCAAATTGAAGATTTAATGTACGGAAGTATTTTGCTGTTTAAATTAACGTAAATGGAAAGTTCATAAAATTTGAAGTGAACATGAGGGTTTCATGTATGGGTTGAGGCCAAATAATTCATATAAATGATGTGCATGTTTCTGATTTGTTCATACTTTTTTTTCATGAAAAATGAACAGTCCTCTGCAATAGTATACTTAACACTGGTTAGTATACAGAATATAAATGGCCTTGCAGCTGACCCAGAATTTTCTCACATAGAAAACAGGACTAAAGACTTCACATCACTTAGTCGTTTCTTTAAGTTCACAGAGGACAGCTTTTTAAAATCACCTTTAAAAAAAACACTTACAATCTCGCCCTCCTTCCCTCCAAAGTCGAGGAAGAGCATGCGTACTCCGTCATCTGATGACATCTTCAGTTTTTCATAAGGGTATGAGAGGAGCACCCGGTGACTGTTAGGAGTGTGAGCTCCTCTCTCCTCCACGTTCTCCCCGTCTCCCAGTGTGGGGTCGGCCTGTACAGAGAAGCCCTGCTCGTAGTGAATCACCAGCCGGCACTCCTGACCCTGGTATAGACAAGCTGCAGGGTAAAAAGAATGTTTTAGTGTCAGATTGTTACATTAAAAAATGACGATTAACAAATCATCTTCTCTTTTAGTTTTTCCCGTGTTTAAAATGTGTGGATGAGAAAGTGCAAGGCTGGATTTTAATCATTGTCCTATGTTATCGAGTAATCATGATGGGAGGTTAAAGATAAAGTCAGAAGATTTTTCTTAAACAATTAAATATAGACTTATACAAAAGTAATGCCACTCAATCATCAATGATGGGCCTCCATAAATGTGTGGTGGTGACTGTGTCTGCAGATACGCTGTCCTCTGCCTGGACTTGAATGTTTTGCTTTGGTTGACATGGCATGTTTGTGGGCGTGGAGCTGTTGCGTTTCCCTGAGCCAATGACAGCACACAAGTGAGTTGAGCAGTGCATACAATTCAGCAATTGGACGGATTCAAACTGGCAAAGATGATATACGTGGACGTAGCAGCAAAAAAGAGAAACGATACTAACAGTGAGGTGAAATGTTGAGCAGATACAGCTCTTTAAAAAAAAGGGTAAAAGCAGTAAAACGTACGCACTACGTCCTGCAGTGAGAGTGCTCCTCTGGGGGAGATGAGCCCGCCGAGGAGCTGCCCAGTTTGAACGTTGTATTTTCAAGTTGCAACAAACAATGCTACTGACTCCACTTTTAAAGTTACACAATCACACATATGTATGTGAGTAGCAGGTAAGCTGTAACCTCAGGGGCCGAAAATGGAAGCCAATGCAGAGGTGCCAAAAATGCAGTTTCCTAAGCAGCCACTCCAGGCTGATTCCAAAAGCGAATCTTTCCCTTTAAGGCACAGTGCTAACATGCCAAACTTAACATCATAATTTAAAATGATAACAACTTCAACTTTATTTGTCCCCGAAGGGTGATTGGTGTTGCAGCAAGGCATTAAAAGTACAGAAAAAGACAAAAGATAAAATACTTGTAGAAAGCTAATGAGGTTAAAAAAGGTAAGAATGGAAGAGGCCCTGAATATAGCAGCCTCGGAGAAACAAGAATTATCCTTGACTGATGTTCTTTCAAAAATCTCTTAAAATGATTACAACTGAGCACAGAAAACGTTTAAAGTACTCATTAGTAGCTCATTTCCACATTCATGAACATTTTACAGGGTTTATTCTTAAGATAAATCACCCACTAAAATGATGCTGTGTTATGTTAAAGTTATGCATAATTATTAGTGTGGCCAAGCTGAATGACAGATGGGTGCTGCTTGCTGCAAAAATGAGACATATGGCATGCTGTGCAGTTTATTGAACTATCAGACTGTTGAAGAAGTTGTTGCTGCTTCTATTTAGTGAGTGGATTTTTATTATATTATTGACATGTTATTACTCACCTGCAGGTATCAGTGTTAGCACCCATAGTTTGCCCTGAATTGATTTATTTGTGTCGGCCATGAATCGTGTGATTTTTCCCACAGAGAAGATGTCTGGCCATAATGATAAGATTTTGCTTCTTTTTTTTTTAGTTACCCGTGTTTGTCATTCAACCAACACGTACTCCCCCAGCAGGGATATGTGCCAGGGACCAGTAACTACTCTCATTGTTTCCTAGGCTTTCTAAGGTTTTGTAGACTTTTAAAATGTACTTCATTTCTGACCTAGAATAACTTTCTCGTCTTTACTTTTAGGGAGGATTTATAATTTCTATTGTGTAATAACTTAAGTGGCAAGTGTTGGCTTGTAGTGGCAGGGCCAGTCACTATGAGTAATGAGTTTTGATGCAGGATATTTGGATATTTGTACAAAGTGCTTGAATTGTTATTGTTTCAGGCAGAAAAAGATCAATTGCAATGAAAGGCATTCTCTCTTTTTAGCCTATTTAAGAGACACTTTATTGGTTGGCTTATTAATAATATTTCTCATTTAGCCACCACTAGAATAAATATACTGTATTACACATTTGCTTTCAATCAATTCAGTTGTATTATCATTTGATGAACAGATTTGTTATTTTTTATGACTAGGTACATCAACTAAAAACTCAAGCTCTCTAAAGACAGGGCTTTAAGGGTTTTCTTTATGCAGGTTGTAATGTTTGGTTTTGGTTTAACTGTTTTTTCATCGTTTTAGGGGGAATTTGTTCTGCTGTGATTATAACATGATTTTCTGAGAATCATTGAATAGACTATTAACAGAATAGAAAGTTTATTTATAAAGGATGGGAGGGATTGCAACAAAGAGTTACTACAGCCCATTTTTAAGTGATGGTAGACTTAATGACAGCGACACATCATATTACTTTTAGCAGGGTCAACCTAATAATCTGTAGTATAGATTGATGGTCTCCTGTATAATACATATTGTACAGTTGAGTTGTGTTTTTCAATTTTGATGCAGATTTCCTGTTGAAACATTTTTAATGGAGCCTTGCTGTGTTACATCGTATATGTCCAGTGTCTTCTACACATTTACCACATTCCAGTTAAATGCTTCTCTCCTCACGTAGGGACAAGCCCGCTGAAAGCGGAGAGTTATTTATCTGCTCTACACCATCTTCTCCTTCTTCCTGCTCTCTCTCCGCTCTCCCTCTCAGCGTGTGTTCTGGCTGAAAGCTGAGTGCACCGTCTTTATCTACTCTCCCAATTTACGCATCACTTTCCTCTGCTTTAATGACAAACCTGCCTCGTTCCCTCACAGCGTGATCTCGTTGTATTTAGCCCTAATTCACAGTTTCTTGACAGCAGAGTTTCCTCACCCCCTCCCCTCTGCAGACATGAAGGGTATGTTTTGAAAACTTCATTTACAACAGAAGCTATTCTCTCTTGATGACAGCTGATCTGCAGAGCGGCATGTTTGTGTGACACAATGAGGAGAGTCTGGAGGAGAGTTGTTATCTTTCCATTGTTTGCTGACAGCCTGTGGAGGATGTGTGTGTGTGTGTGTGTGTGTGTGTGTGTGTGTGTGTGTGTGTGTGTGTGTGTGTGTGTGTGTGTGTGTGTGTAAAGGATGTTCACCGAGTGTGCGTTTGAGAGTGAGAAATGGAGAGTATTTGTTTGTAAATGTGAAAGACATGGAGATGCATATATGAGTGTATGTCTTCTCATTCCTATGTATGTGTGTTTGCATATATTTGTGTATGTTGTGGCTCCCTGAAGCATGATTCAAGCTTTGTCAGATTATCAACAGGCTGATTCTCTGACTATTTCAAACAGCACTAATCATCTACACTCACCTAAATCCCTTCCTTGTTCTGCTCTTTCTCAACATGTGAACACAGTAACACACAAAGTAGACAGAGGTTGAACAAAATCAAATAAATCTTGTGAGTCCAATGTTCCCAGCTCAGCATGGACTGCAATGTGCAACAATGAAATCATAGTCACAGAAAGTGCATGCTAATTGATTTGAGCAACTCAAATTCCAGTAAAACACCATGAACCTGAAGTAACTTCATTCAACATTAAAAACATTACGTCAATAGAGAATGGAGCACAGCTTTAGTTAGAGAAGAGCAGTCCTACACAAACAGCTGGAGATTAGGGTGGAGATTGGGATTAGGCAAAGGTGGAAGTGGGAGTTAGAGACAGTAGCCTTAAACTCTCTAAATTCTTGTCCCAGTCTTTGAATTCACATTGCGTTTCAGCATTGAGGAAGCACGGCACAGCGGGAGCTCCACATAAACACACAGTCAGACATGCACGCACGCACGCACGCAACGCACGCACGCACACACACAGTGCTCCCCGACTGGCTCCACTGAAACCATTTTGGCTCTGTAACACCTCTGTCACTACCACAAAGAGGGTGCAGAGGTGGGATTACTTCATCCCCCCATTACACCTCCGCGGCATTCAGAATGAAGTAAAAACGACACAGGGGCGTAAATATCGCAGCTTGAAACGGCAGTCTGAATAGGGCTAATGTCTGCAGCCAGACTGTAAACCACATGTACAGTAGCTAGAGATTCTGCAGTAGTCACAGAATAGAAGTTGTCTTGAAGGGCTAGGCTCAAAGTCAGAGACAAGCCCAGTTCAGAAAGTAACAGGAAGAGTCTTTACACCCACACTAATTTGCCTCAAAGTTATAATCCAGTTGCTTCTTTGGTTTTCTGAGACCTCCAACAAACTGCAAAGCCATTTAAACCAAATCTCACGCTTTATCTGTCTCATATAAAAGGTCAATATCTTAAAGTGTCTCTGACTGATGTGTCTCTTTCAAATGCAGATAAATTGCTTTGACAGAAAGGTTAATCTCTCTCAAATTGAACTGTATTAAGAATTTCATGGATGGACAAATGTGTTTGCAATACATGTTTAGTATTCTTGAAGGTTGCAGCCATTTTTCTTCTTTTAAAATTGTTAACAATATTTCGTCGAACCCTTTATTTTGCATGAAAATGCTCCTTGACAGTGTTTTCCACAGATGCAGGGTCTACTTTAGATTACAGATGAAGCCCGGGGAATAGTCTGAGTTTTAGACTGGTTTTCATGACAGAAGCAGAGCAGTAGATAACAGTAATGTCTCCTCTCCGTATCTGCTGTCAAACACTACAATAACTGAGGTGATTTGATTCAAACTCCAGCCAATGTTGATAAGTTCCACACTGTGAATCAAGTAGAAAAATGAAGCCACACACTCAGTCTAATTTACGGTGTAATATATCAGGCACCCTAAAGACGTCTCTTTCATTATGAGGAATGAGTCTCATAAAGTTTAATATGTTTCTAATGATGTATAAACAATCGGACAGGACAAACGTCTCCCTAATAACAGTTGTGAATGGGGCAGAAAATGCAGCATCTTTGTTCTGACTGGGACTGAAAATTAGACCTGAAACCCTACTCTACTACCTGAGAGCCTTGATCTGCGGAGCAAGCAGGGTTTCCCACCAGAACAAACACACATACACACAGAGACATTCACAGGCAGAATGACACAGAGAAAGGGGCTTTTCAGGCTTAAACAAAAGCCCTTCTTTCCGCCTGACGGTGAGTGGAAAAGACATGAGGAGGGGTGGAGAGTGATAACTGAATGAACGAGGGGATGGAGAGAGACTGTGAGAGAGGAGGTACGCACCGACTCTGTTACCGTCACATCAGGCGGAGATACTAAACGTTTATTAGGAATGAAACTAAGACATCTATTCCATTTGTTTTATATTTACAATGACACAGACAGCAGAACAATATTACACATTTCAAACCTGTATCCAACTCGATAAAGTACAAATGTCACAGCAGGTTACTGGTTTCATTTTCCAAAGCCACAGGGGTACAGTTGTTGTTGTTTTTTACCCATTCATTAGGAGAGACCCAGTCGACCTTCAAGACAATTTAGCACAGTTGTAGTAGTAGAAGCAAACTCTTGCGCTTCAGCCCCTCCACAGATGCTCTCAAAGAAGGACCTAAGACGTCAAAAATAATAATTGGACTCCTTCACACAGAGTTAACGTGGGTCCCAAAAATATCAAATGCTTTCCTTAAAATTGTCAACATTTTTGAAAAAAGTAAAATCTGCTCTATATCCACAATGTAACCCTAATCCACTGTACATGTCTCCATGTGACGATGAAGACTGTGAGAGATGATGAATCGCTCCAGAAAGCAAACTAAAGAGAGCTTGTATGAGATTTTTGTAATCCACTAATTGTACAATTTTAGATCTCTTTATTATCAGCGACATGAAACTTGATTATTAAAAAAGTTATTTGGAAGACAGTTAAGAGAGACCAGCTAAAGAAGTCAGAGGGAGCTGATATGTCATATTTCAAAACCTGACACTATGACTACAGGCCAAACAGTGTCATATTCCGCTAATTGCTCAAAAAACAAGATAATCCTCAGACAGAAAGTTTAAGTCACCTTGGACATGATAATAACAAAAAATGACAGCAGGCCAAGTGCCTGTGAAATTTGATTTCAGAGCCGAACAAATGACTTTCCCCTTTAAAATCCTTCGAAGAATGGCCTGCTGCCCAGACAGTGATTGAGAGCTGCTCTCTCCTCACGATAATCTTTATCACAAGCCTTGACAGTGAATAAAAACATCACAATGATTTATCAGAATGTTTCACAGATGAAAAGCTGACAAGGTCACACAGCGACTCCTCAAGTGGCGACCGCTGATAATTGTCTGAATGCACTTTGTATGCAGTATCACACTCTTTCTCTGGGAAGTGTAAATTACTTTTCTATGTCCATAACACAAAACTGAGGGCTTGGTGCTAACAGTCATCTGTTTGAAGAAATTTATGTGATCCATCTTGGACAGATATTCAGTGGTGAGTGATACAAATGTAAAACCATTCTAATTTGTTCTCAGTGTACTGCTTTATGTCACCTACCTGTATTCAAAATCAGCAGCCTATGACAGTACAAACATACATCTAATGAAACAGAGATGTACAGCCATATTGATCTATGGATGATGATGTCAGTTTGTCCATCATTTTGGTCCAAACTGAAATATATTAACATCTATTGGATGGATGGTGAGGAAATGTTGTACAGACATTCAGGGCTGAATGATGTATTGTTTAACCATGTGTGTGTGATGTGAGCACTAGTCACATCCCGGGATGTGCGATGTCAGTGACCTGAAGTACATCATACTGCCACTTTAGTGTTGTTTGATGCAAACCAATGATGTCACTTTTTCACCATGACTAATGTACAATAAAAGTATCTGGTATCACCTTCAGTAGTCAGAAGACCGACCACTGTGCATGCAGAGTCTGTGTGTCATCTGCATTTAAAATGAACAGGCCACAGGCGACTCTGCAGCCGTTACAGACACACGGGCATGACGCTCGAGGCAGACACTAAATAACAGATTTACAACGAGTTTATTCAGATATAAGCAGCACCTCGTCCTAGTGCTCTTTAATGCTATGGCCATATATACGGACTGTCAACGGAGGAGAAGTTCTTACACTTCAGGTTTATTTGGTATTTTACAGGTATTTGGTGAAAATATTGTTGATGGCAGGTAAAAAATAAATTACAAGGAGGTGGGGTGGGGTTCCTCTAGGACTTAGGTTTAAGTCTTGTTTGTTTGTCTACATGTTCATTTGTTGGCTTTATCTGTGAGCAAATATGGAAAACACCAAATTAAAGTGACAGCTTAAGGCTTATTTGTAAAGTTATAAAGAAACTTGTCTCTCCACCTTTCTTCCTTCTACTCTGTGTGTATGTATGTCAGAGGGCTGGACCCAGTGTGTCATGAAAGTAGGAGGGGGTTTAGATTTGAAATCAGAATATGACCCAAAGACCCAAATAACAAAAAGTAGGACTGTTTGTTTGAAATTGTTATTGATTTAAATAAAAAGACTCTGAATATATCTGGCATGATTTCACATATTTTTTTCGCAATGTATATCGCAGAAATAAAAAATATCGCATTGTCAGTTTTTTCCAACATCATTCAGCCTTTATTCATGGCACCTGAAGCATGAATCCCAAAGATGTCAGTGATTCCCTGACTTCTAACACTGCTACAAGTCCAGTGAAAAGTCTCAAACACTATTAGACGATGATGTTATATTAAGCAAAAGTTGTTATGTCTTATTTTGTGTAACCTCTGACCTTTGTTTTACTGTTCCCTTTAACTAAAATCAGGTCTAGATTCAATTTGTCCAGCACTTGTATTAATGGTTAATATTTCAAATACTTAAGACCCTCTCATTAGCCTCCATTGTACTTTTTGTTTATTGCTCACATGCAAATTGTAGCATTTTAAAACACTTAAAAACACACATCATGAACATGTTTAACATCATGTTTTGCTTAAGTAGAGCTTCTCAGAGCTGCTGCTGTTATTATATGAATAATTTTGACTCTGAAAATAGGAATGGTTGCCTGTGGTCTATGGAGTTCTGTGGACCAATTCAACATTTGTCTGCCTATTTGGTTTGGTTTTACGTCCTGCAGCTTTACAATGTTGGTCCTCATTTGAGCTGTTTTCTTAAGCAACTGGCTTTTTTGATAAAAAAAAAAAAAGTTCTGAAAACCGACTTTAAAACAACAAAAAAAGACAAAACAGAAAGCAAAAGTCAAAGCATGCATCTGTAGCTGCAACTTTGTACAACATGTGACTGCTCTAGATCTGTAGCTGCTAAAGTCTGCCTTAACATTTTCGTCTGTGAGAAAGCAACTTCAAATGAATGGTTTTCATATCTGTTTGATGTATAAAAAAAGAAACCGTTTGCTTACAAGTGTGCCGTATAACGTCATCATTGTCCTTGATGTGTTGCACTGCATAGGTGTTGAAATGAATCCATGTTAATTAGACTTCTGCTCAGGCTGAAGGTGAACAGGTTTACAACTCCATTAAGAATGATACGACGGTAAATAGTCACAAAACTACCAGATAGTGCGGAAGATGTTAATCAAACAGTGTGCACACTCCCTCACTTTCCTGTAATCTAATCATCCAAATTGTGTATGTGGGTGTACCATGGGACTGCAGGGCCTTTCACTTTGCTTTGTTTTTTGCTGCTACATTCAAGCTCCATTTCGTCGATACCGAGCAGCTTGTTTTAGTCTAGACAGCGTTTTGTCATGGGATTACAAAGGACGTCCTTCTATCATTCACATTTCCTTTCTAACCACCGTGCTATCTAATATCTGATACTCATCAAACACCTCTGAGTGTTGAATTTAACTCAACTGCGCTACAGATGTGGATATAACCTCGCTATGCTAATCACAGTGCAACATTCACAGCCAGATCGGTGGGTGCAGACACCATTTATGAGAGTTTTTAACAAGAGTATGGAGGCGGTAAACGATGCAGAAACAGCACTGACAACCAGGATGGACGGGTGGGGTCGTGTATCATTTGCCTCTAGATTCACGCTGTTTTATATACGAGTGGAGTTTGAAGTGAAACTTAATTTGGCACGCTGTTATCTTAGATAGAGGGAGGAGGGGGACCCAGGGGAGAGGAGCAGTTCCCAGGACATTTTGTGCTGGGAGAAAGGGGGAGGAAAAGAGGGAGAGAGATGGAGGGGATATCTGTTGGAATTCCCTGGACGACCAAAACCCAATGCCAAACGGCACACACACACACACACACACGCACGTACACACAAGAATAGCATTCCGTTCTATAAATAGCTGGTACTTTGTCCACATCTTCCATATGGCTGTCAAATTATTACAAACCCTCCTCTATCTCAGTGTATGAGTAGATTCAGGAGTCTATATGGGTGTGTGTTAACATTTTGCTTTATGCTCTGGGTTCAGACTTTATTTTAAGGCTAGCAACACCTTAGGCAGTAGTTCCCCTTACAGCCTCTTAAATCTCTCTGGATGTGTTTTGCTGCAGCTTGCCTGAACACGTCTGAGGAAGCATCAAAGATTCCAGCACAGTGACCTGTGAAGAACACTCCATTCACTAAAAAGCTACATCTTTTGTGTGCTTTATAGCATCTATGTTTGCTTACATGTCTTTATCAATTTGAAGGAACCTTAAGTCACTAAATCTGAATGTTAATACTCTGTGTGTCAGTACTCACTTGTAGTGACCTCTTTGATCATCTCGGCTGAGGCGTGACATCCGTTGACTATCTGTCTGGTCCACAGGGACAGATCCTTGGTGGTCTCAGCCCTGAATAGGTGAGTCTCGATTCCGAGTCGCGTGCCGGTCCGTGTGGCAAAGAACAACTCCGTGCCAGAGTGAGGCGACCCCCGATCAGGGCCAGAGTGGACCAGACTGTATTAACACATACACGTCATAAAGTATAGGGCAAGACAGAAAAAGTATCTCATTATGCTGACGTATATTTTTGTTATTAGGATATTTGTGCTCATCACATGATGCTTCCCTGAAACCTGTACTTTTTTTGGATGGCTAATAAATTATGGTATGGGATAAAAGCATTAAATGGCGAGCTTGTGTACCTGATAGTGATGCCACATCTTATGTGGCAGTGGAGGCCAGAACAACTCCATCTTTACTGTTGTAACATCCTACAAGTAAAAACTAGCATCTGTACACTTTAATTTTAGCCATATCTTTCAGTTTGTACTCACATTTTTCCAGACTAAATTTTCAAAAATTATTTGAGACAAATATCATTCCATACTGTAAAAAATATTCATATCAATTTCAGGATAAATAATAAATAATTTGTTTTCCCTTATTATGATTTAGTCTGCCCTCTAAAAAACATCGAGATAGTTTTTATTGCTAATCAAATATCTGTTCAAGTTTTTCATCAAAGCTTAACTTTGGCCTGGCAAACGCTGCTTTGGAAAAGTGATGAAAGATGTTTCAAGTGTTTGGGTTTATGCAGAGTTTATAATATTCAGCACAGTTCACCATGTTAAAACTCATTCATTTTCACTCCTTGTGTTATATGTAAATGTGTATATGTGTGTAACACCAATCTGCCTAGGGACTACAGGTGGAAATGAGCCTATGGCTACAATCTGGCATATTAACATGTTTATGTTCATTAATGTGCACTGTCCCTTTTTTTTAAAATAAATAAATAATAAAATAAAACAAAATTTAGAGATTTAAAGGCACCCATCTCAAAGCAGCTAAAGTGTATTGCAGGTTTGGCCTGTTGTTTGCCGAGGTATTCTCGGACAATCACTAGTATCAAATTTAGTATTAGTTTTTAAAATCCAAAATCCTTCTACTGGTACAACACAATGTTCTCCATAAATATGTGATGGTGTAAACATACTGTGTGTATCTTTGATGTTTGTATACATACAGGGCTCAACCTACCGTGTTGCTAAAAGTGGATAAGTGTGTGCAGGGCTCTGCCAGGCCTCTTTGCCTCGTGGTAGACTGTCATACAGCAGCAGGTCTTTCTCCGTCACCACGACCAACACCGGCTTCCAGCTCTGCTTTTCACTTTCCGTCTGCAGCACAAACAGGAAAAACAACGAGTCGGTAAAGTTTGTGCTCATTTTGTATACACCCTCATCCTGTGCAAACCAAACCGACTACGTGGCTCGGGTGAACTCCATACACACTAGTTGGCCCTTAATAAAATCTCGAATATCAGGAGGACGCATCCTGTCAAGACGTTTTCAGGATTTTGGGAAAATCTCACGTGAGCCCTTCGAATCTGGGATCTGAAGGCAGTAAAAATGCCAAGGAAGGTCCGAATGGTTCATGTTGTCGAACAATGTGTCAAAAACATAGTGATAAGAGTTGGGATTTCCTGAGGGTGGAAGTTTCAGTGTCTCACAACTCAGTTACATGTTTTACATTTGTGACTGAACTTGGCATTTACTGTGATAACTGTTGTTATAGTTAACCAACAGTTGGAGGTTTTGCATACAACTGTAAAAATACGCATCCTGTCAAGACGTTTTCAGGATGCAGCGAAAATCTCAAGTGAGTTCTTCAAATCTGGGATCTGAAGGAGTTAGTAAAAATGCCAAGGAATGTCCAAATGGTTCTTCTCTGTGATTGTGAATTGTTTGTTTTAGTGATTTTTCTTTTCTTTTTTAATTTTTTCTCTCTCATGATGCTTTTGAAGCACTTTGAATTGCCTTGTTGTTGAAATGTGATATATAAATAAACTTGCCTTGCCTGCCTTGTGCAGGGCCACAGCTACGTCTGATATTTACTATTTAAAAAAAAAGAAAAAATAATTTTTGATTATTGCATTTTTATTTGAACGAATTATCAGAGAGCCTGAAGGAATTACTCTAAATTGTTTATGGAGTCTGACCAGGGGCAGAAATGTTAAAATCCAAATATTAATTAACCAACAACTGATTAAGATTGTAATTTGTTTAAACAAAACAAGTAAACAATAAATCAAGCTTACAAGGTTGCTCATTTTGAATTGGAATCAAGCACTACCTTGATTAATTTGATGCTGCAGAATTAATTATAGCAACACTCTTTTATATCTGTCAAAATACTGAAACCGGGTTCAGGCTTTTAGATGAAAGCATGGATTTTATCAGTAACATTAATGACTGTGTGCCAGTGAGCTGCTTTATAGAACTACTGCTTTTTCAGAGAGACGAGTGGTGTGTGTGTGTGTGTGTGTGTGGGTGTGGGTGTGAGTGTGTGTGTGTGTGCGTGCGTGCGTGCGTGCGTGAGTGCGTGAGTGTGTGTGTGTGTGTGTATGTGTGTGTGTGTGTGTGTGACAGACTCACTCTTCAGTAGGTAGAACACTCTTCACCTCTCAATTTAATCCAAGACTGGCTACACAACAGTTTGATTTCTCTCTATAATAACTGTTTACCTCAACATCCATGATTTTTTGCTATGCGAGCAAACCCCTCGCTTTCTCTTCCAAACGCACATTGTTAATCTTTTAACTTATAACACACACACAGCCTAGTATTTTATTTTACAATGCTCCATAACTATTCTCATTATAAGAGCTTATCTGCAGCCCAGCAATGGAATCCTAAGCTGCTCTTTGAAGTTCTGCCTCAGCCAATCACATCGTGGGATTTAAAGGGTCGAGGGTCAGTTTTTTTTTAACATAATGAGAATATGTTGCTAAGTAACAGTATTGTATTGCATTTGAAGGATCAAATACTGGCAAATTCATGCAGACTAAATTAGACAGGTACAAATGTGTGTGTGTGTGTGTGTGTGTGTGTGTGTGTGTGTGTGTGTGTGTGTGTGTGTGTGTGTGTGTGTACGTGCGTGTGTGTGTGTGTCTCTGTGTGAAAGAGAGAATGAAGCTGTACCTGCCTTTGTGCTTTTGTGAATTTCAAACATGTGCATATGCATGCAAACACAGCTACCTGTACATACACAGAGCAGTTCATTTGTTATTCTATACCGTTACTGCAGAATGCAATGCTTATCGTTTTAACCTTAACAATCAAAACCACATGCCAAGCAGCAAACCCTGTACTGTCCTTAAACTAAACCAAAGGCCCTTTCTGTAACTTTTAAGACCTGAAAATCCTCTTCATAGCCTTAACAGGCATCAATTGGCCAAATCAGAAAATACAGTGACCTAGTGGTTACTTCGTGTGCCCCATGTAGAGAGGCTTCAGTCCTCGAAGCGGGCGGCCTGGGCTCGAATGTGACCTGTGTCCTTTCCCCACTCTCTCTCTCGCTCCTCGATTTCCGACTCTATCCACTGTCCTGTCTCTACAATAAAGCATACAAAGCCCCAAAATAAAGAAAGAAAGAAAATAGGAAGGGTAAAACTTTCCCCTCAAGCTCTGCTCAGCTTCTGTTTTTTCATTTGTTGCACATTTGCCTTTTTCTCTATGATAAGTAAAAGCCTGTTTAACTCCATGAAAGCTCTCAATGACATAATGTCGATAAGTATTCATTCAAACAAGACCCTCCCCTTCAAAGAAGACCCTCACTTTCAAACTAGTTTCTCATGATGCATTTTAGGACGGTTTAAAACCTTTTTCATTCACATGTTGTACAAAGTTGCTGGTTTCAAGCGTGCAGTCACCCAACACATATTTCAAGAGCACATGGACAATAAGAGAAGTTCACAAGGTCACAAAATAACAAAGACAATTATAGATTATAATATTGGATAGAATGATAAATTAAAGACAGGGCATATGTATAACATCCATATAGAATACATGTAAATGTTTAAAATAATAATATAATGCAGCCAATTTCTCATTCAACATACACATGTTACATGTCTTTAATACTTTTCACAGCTGTGGACACAAAATAAAATCAGAAAACCAAGTCTTAACCTTTCAATGGCCCTTTAATGATCAGAGGAACAACTAAAATGTCCTAATTTTCCAAGATTATCCACACTTTAAATAATAAAACTCATACTGGTCCTCATAAAGATAGAACAAGAGCACCCACATGCACATAAAGACCTGCACACCAACAGTGAAGGTACCCCATTAAAAATGTGAGAAATTTAGAGGCAAGGCTGTCTCACACACATAAAAAGGTACAGTTGGGAATTATAAAGCATTTTACACTGCCTATCCTTTCAACATGCACCCTCAGAAGCACAGAGACACATTCACAGACACACAAACACACACTCCTACCTTCCCTGCCAGCCACCCCAGGTGTCGTATCTCTTTGCTGCCAGCCACCTCCATCCTGGCGGTGTTCTGGATGACCTCTGCCAGTGCCCGCTGTGTGGGGACGGCACATTTTAGGAGAGATGATCATTCAGGAAGCATTAGATTCAAAGCAGCTCTGAGGGGGCTGAATCATGGCCACAGTATGTGACCATTAAAATACCGGACTTTATTGCCACACTAATGAATAATACCTGTAAGACCAAGTAAATCAAAGACAGACCTGTGCCAGTGAGGATGTGACGGCGTGCATGGCAGAGAACCAGGACAGGGCAGATGGTTGGTCCGGGCATCGCAGCACAACGGTGTGCCTGGCGTCGGGGGAGTGCAACTCCAGTTGTCTGGAGGAGGAGATAAGAAAAGTTCAAACAGCTTTAACCTCTCTGTTATCATCAGAGGTTCTTAAACTTTTACGGTTCACAACTCACAATGAATACATTTCTTTTTGAATACTGAAAATATATTGCTAATGTTATCAGACCAGACTCTCCAGAAACCAAATTCAGTCCTTTTAGGTTTCAGCCACAGCAGATGCTCAGTTTCCTTATCCACTTAAAAATGGGAATCCAGTTGGGATAATGACATGAAGTGCATTGAAATTAGAATTCATTCAGGTCAATTGCGCATGCATCCTCTGTGGGCCATATGACACAATGCTTTCTCCCACTGAATTTCCATAACTAATCTCTTACATCATATGGGAGTATTTATGTCCTCCAGAGAAATGCATCAGTAGGATGCTCCTCTGTCTTACGGAACTGCTCTTTGATGGTGTGCTCAGTGAACATGAATTTTAAAAAGGTACATGCTGCAGCCTTTACAGTGCATAAAGCTGTGTGACATATTTTAGCATCGGTACAGTTAGTGTTCCTCTCTCTAGAGGAAAACCAGTGACTAAAATACTAAAGAGGGTAAATGGTGTTTTTTCTTTGTGAGAAAGAAAACAATAATTCAAGAGCAAGGGTGCAAAGTAAGAGTGATACTGCTTTTAGAAACACAAACTATGACTGACTCAAAAGGTTAACAGCTGAACAAATCATCAGTGTGGGAAAATGATGAGATTTCCCCAATTTGAAAAACATGAACTTTTAGTTTTGGCAGTTAGAAATAAAAATAAAATGTATAAAGCATATATTATGGCGCCATATTTGAAAAAAGCTTATTGCACACATTTTCTTAGATTTTTACAGGTGAGTCATTATGATCAGGGTTTAATACCATGTTTCTCCTATAAAATATCCAGCCAACACTTATGGTATATTTATCTACAACCTTATTTAGAGGTTTCACTGCAGCTCAATGGCTGCTTTTAAAGGGGCTTGGTAACAGGATCTAGATTCTACTTTCCCAGATAATACTGTACATTGGAATCAACCACATACTGTACAGTCTTCTTCCATGTGTGCCTGACATGCTCTTTTGCATTTTTGCTCTTTAGCAATTTAAAACCAAACTGGCTCGATCATACCCTGATGTTGAACCTGTTAAGAGAGTCCTGGCTTACAACCAAATAGTATTGGTCATGTCCCTTTTTGGATACATTTTAGACGTTGTTTTTTCCAATTATTTCAGAAATCCTGATCCACCAACTTTGGCTAAATCCTTTCGGTGCCATCTTTGGCTTATCTCAAGATTCTGACTTGCCAAAACCAAAATTCAATGTGTCTGCTTTAAAGGCTTACTACACGACTTTCAGAGCAGAAAAGCAGAAAAAACAAAACAATGCCCTCTTTAGACACTCCTCCTTCATCCTTCAGCTCCCCCCTCACCTCCTGTCTCCACAATTCCCTCGTCCCTTATGTCCTGTTTCACTCGCAAGTGTCTGTGAGGCAGAGAGAGCAGTACACGAGTGCTAATAAAAATCTGATAATAAGATTCTGCGATCATTTCAAGTAATGATATGTATTTAAATTTGATTCAGTTATCTGTTTGTTTTTTCCATGTGAAAAAAAAGAAACTTGTTTGAGCCTCTGAGTGCAACATAAACATGCTGGAGGAAGTGCCGTCCTATCAGTGTGAACACAGAGCTAAATAAATATTTCACTGTTCAGTCCAACTAGTGTTTATGGTAATACTAATCTTATAGAAGGACCTGAAATTTCAAACTGCATGTCCACAGGACAACAGTTGAATAGTAGATGAAAATGGCCACAGTAAATGAATTAAAATTTAGATGCACATATGGCAATTTTCAAGCAGTAGATTTTAGTTTTAAATCATAACATGAATGGAAATACATTCTTGATCCTCATATTTTACCACCAACTCTGAAACAATAAAGTGCCCCCAGGAGCTCTTTCTGATTTAAAATAGAAACTACTCTAAAAGCAGGGTGGTTTCATTTCTACAAACACGCTTTCTTTGCAGCTTTTTTTTATTCATACAGTGCACCCTGGGGACCTAGAAAAACCCCGGTGAATGTGATGAATCTGCTTTTCCATTAAACCCTCAGAGGAAGGGGGACCGTCTTGATCCGCTCCAGGTGTTTCTCTGGTCTGGGTTAAAAATACAACTGCTGCCTTTAAAAGGGAAGTTGATTAAGGACAGGCCAGGGGGAGAGCAGAGGGGGAGGAAGGGGCTGGCATGGGGGAATACAGGGCCAGATTTGTGTCTGGTAGAAAAATTGTGTGTAATAGAAGCAACTAACTCATGAGTAGACACAGAGGACACGTTCTATGGCATTTCCGCCAAAGAAGTGGAGTGACTTTGCATGATACAAAACATGTACATGTGAAGTCACATGTACTGGATGATCTATACATGGACTGTATATATATACATATATATATATATGTATATATATATATATGGGGAACCTTTTTTGGTGAATTATCATGATCATGAGAGTTCAGTAAATCTTCTAATGCTAAGTTAAAAGACGCTGTTTGTTTGTTTGTTTGTTTATCAGTATGTTCGTCTGACCCGCACACACTGGGCCGTCAGTGTGTGTGTCTGCTGTATTGGACATGTCACCATAATGAGTTATAAAAACGATGTCCTATCATAGAACAACATGTTATTCCAAGATTAGAAGACAACTTGTTTAACACTGTGATAAAACTCAAATGAGAATGTGAATCAATCAGCTTGAAAAACAACAACAAAACTTTCGACTATCAGTCAACTTTAGGCAAAATCAGATGAATCAGGCTCGACTATGTAAATCCTCAGTCGGGGAGAGGCCTAACTTATATATATACAGTATATATAGATATAGATATATATATATATATATAGCTGTTTTTTGATAAACAAAACAAAACGAAGGACTATTGGAATCAATATTAGAATTAAGCCATACAAAATGTTTGTATCAGACAGAGTTAGAAAACAAGAAAACATGACAAGATTTCACTTTTCAGTTATTTCATTGTTTGTTTTGGCCTTTTGACTTCCAGATGAAAGTGAAATAATCGTTGCTGCACACACAGGATTCAACCAGAGCTGTTTTTTTGTGACATGTCCTAAACAAGTTTCAAGTCTTGGCAATGAACATTTTTTAAGTCCTTGGGAGAAATTCTTCTGAGCAAATTGGGCTTTGGAATACTTTTTTTCGAATTACATTTTATATGACATTGAAATGACAAATAAACCTCCTCTCAAAATGTAGGCCAAAAAAATACGATTTTATCCTGTAAACGTTATTGTTATGTCATTAAGAAACAATTTTACAGTAAAATTAAGTCTTCATCCAGCCAGATCTCAAGAAGAGTGTTTGAAGGCTTCTCATTATTTTAAAATGGTTACTTCCATGAATTAAATCAGTCTTCTTCCATCAGTGTGGGATTAAGTACAAGTCCTCTGAAAGTACTGCAGACTTCCTTTGAGGTTCAAATATAGCACAGCACCATTATACAGAAGTGCCTGATCCCCTCAACAGTGCTTCTGTTATTTTGGGACAAATTCAAAGTTCTACCTGAATGTTATTCATGTTTGCAGTGACAGATACTTAATTCAAAGTAAGACATTGAATAAATTGAGTAGTTCACCTTTACATATTTTGTAGACCCCACAGCATGACGCTGCAGGTTTTTAAGGTTTCAGCTGTGATGCTGGAGACTACATTAAAGTTGGGAAGATATTTCTTTGTGTAAGTGAAATACATGAAAAAACTAGGGAACATAATTTCTGAAGAAATACCAGTGTGAATCCTTCATGCTGGAAAACAATCTGGTACTTGAAAAGCTGAATAATAAAAGAAATGTATGAGATATATGGAATTTATTAAGGTTCGTAAAAAGCAGACGCTAAACTGCTAATGCTGTGTTTGAAAGATGATAAAAATTAGAGACGTATACTTATATCATACACACAAATGAACATAACAATGAGGTTTCAATATAAGGCCGATTATACCAGTATGTGTGTCATTCTGTCATATTCTGCAGACATACCCCTGACCTGGGTGAGACCTGCAAGAGAAAAATTTAAAAAATGGGGGATAGATTTTCTCTCCTTTCATGCTTTCGGGAAATTGTCAAGGTTAAATTATTGTACTTTAGAAACCAATCATACTGAGGGAAACCAAGCTGCCTCAGCAAGAAGCAAACATGTCCTGTGACATGACCAAACTTGTTCTATTAGGAAATTCAAGAGGCGCACAGTCACTCTGAAGTTTGACTAGGTATTAAGCAGCCTTAAAAAATAAAGATAAAAGGTGTAAATGTGTATTTTTCTTTACATTTTTCTTTTCCTAATGTGTACATATTCTATTCTTTTTCAATTAATTTACATTTTCTCCCCCATCCACATCATTGCCTCCTGCTCCTTTTCTCCATGCCTTCTCACAACATATAAAAACTACACCTTAAATAATAGGAGAGTGATCCTATAACTCTACATTTTATCTGTCACCATTGTCTCAAAATGTAGAGGGTGTTGAAAATGTCTTCATGGCATTTGAGTTAAATTAAGGATAAATCAAGTCCTCCTCTTCTCCATCACTTCTCTTCATCTCTGTACGTGTCTACCTTTCCTCATTTCCCCTGTCTGCTGTCTGTCCTCACCGGCTCTAAAACAGTTTAAACAACATCTGCTGAGATGAAGACAGAAACCCTCAGAGGGATGCAACATTTAGTGAGTCTGGTAGAAAAAGATTAACCAGATATTCCTGTCACTTAACATAAAGCCTCTTAAACCATTTCAGTTCTGAACCCAAAATAATAGGAAAAAGGGGAGTAGGTTTAGTCTTACCCTTCACTTTCTGATATATTCTATTTTACACGATAAATGTGAGTTTTATGGATGAAGTATAACAGAGCACATTTCAGCGTGGGTGCCCTCTCATTTAAACATTTACTAAATGTTTGCTAGGAGTCAAAGGGGAATTTGTTCTGGCTCTGAGGATAAGGAAGGAGTTTCATACGGTAAAAAACATGCTTGTCAAGGTGAATTTGGCTTTATCTGTGCTTGTGAATCTGCCCTCCAGCTCTATCAAACCACAAAACACTGTGTTATCTGTGTGAAGCAAAAACCCAGCTTGACACCAGATGAATTATTGACTTCATTCTGTGTATAACCGGCTGGACAATAAAGTCAAAGTTACAGCCAATAAAGTGAATGTTCAACTGGTTGGGACTTTAAAAAAGTTTAATAGCTCAACCAAGTTTTGTGAAAGTCAATATCAAAATGTCCAGTTGTTGTTGAGTTAGTTTCACAATGATTGTTTCAAGCAAAGACTGAAGAAAGTAGACAAACATTTTGGTCGATGCAAATGCTGTTTTAATAGAAAAAGTTTTGGGTTGCTCCGCCAATGAAATTTCGAAATTATTTTATTTATTTATTTTACATTTTCTTCAGCCCAGCTGTCCCCTTGGCATCTAATACTCATGCTAAGCTAGGCTAATCACCTGATAAACTTCCGATCCATCCTCACAACAGACGTAATTTTACGACTTTCTTTTGTAATTTGGGCAAGAATGAAAAAAAAAGTGTTTATTCAAAAAAAGATCTAATTTATATGGAATCAAAGTAGTTTTGTGATTTTTTTTCAGGAATGTCTAGCACCAATTTCTTAGGCCTTCATGGCAGATAAAGGTTAAAAATAGTTTGCCATTTCCTGGAAAACATAAATGAATCATTGATGCTGCACTCAATGGCACATACTGCATCCAATGAAACTCATACTTAAATGTCTTTGTCCCTCCCCCTATGACACAGAACTACTGTTAGATGCTAGCTAGCAGCTCAGAGCTGTCACTGAATTTTTGTGACACAGTCCCACCTGTGCTCCCTGCTTTATGAAGGAAACGCATAAAATCTAAAAGCATATGTTTATCTGTTTCATGGGAACTTTAAGTACTAAAACTGATATGATGCTAACATGAAGCATATACCTAAATTAGTAAATATTTATTACAACACACCTGAAACAAACCATTTAATTTTCTTCAAAAGCTAATATTTTTAACACACAGTTTGACGAAGACAAGTTCAAACCCAATGGACTCAGACATTTAGATTTTGGCTGTAGCTGGGCAAACAGATGCTTCTTAAATTCACATTGTTAGCATTGCCTGTGATCATTAACTGCATTGTCTGTTTTTTGTATCTGTGTTAATCCCCCTGTCTGACTGTCTTTTTCTTTATCTCTCTATCTTTCTGTCTCACACCTCTTTCCCACTTTTCTTGGCCCTTCCAATCATGGTATATGGTTGTCCACTTACAAGGTTACAAGGTAGGTTTTTCCTTAAAGTGCTTGCTTATTGTGGATAATTGTCTATCTAAAAAATATCACAAAGAGTACAGTTAAGGCTTGCTCTTTCTGTTAAGTGTCCAGAGATAGCCTTTGTTATGATTTGGCATTTTGGTTTTATCTTCAGTAAAGCACATTTAGTTTAAAATTGTGCTGTATAAATAAAATTGGATTTAATAAAAATCAATTCAAGCATCGAAAACCTTGAGGGTCACTATGTTGCTCGTAATGTCACAGGCATAGTACAGAGTACAGCTTTTGTTGGAAATAAAAAGTTGTACATGACAGCCAGCCAACAGAGAACCATCGGCTCCGACCATTGGTGTTGCTCTTATTTTTCTTTTTGTGTGTTTACTGATTGTTTGTGAGTGTTAGCATTTACATTTGATGGTTCAGTGAGCCGTCTAACAACGTCCGTACAGACAGAGAAACTTTGAAGTCACTGCTCACTGTTAACACTTGACTTTGATGTTGCCCTCATGGTATGAAGCTTTGAAGTTTATTGAGGTTCAACTATCTAACACTTCAATTATTATACATATATGCAGACGGGGACACTATTGGACGATAGAGAGAGACTGAAAGCTTAAAATAGACCAAGAGAGAGAGATAGACAATAATGTGAAGAGGATGGAGATAGAAGGAAGGAATTGATTCAGACATAGTGACGCATGATAACAGAGACGGCTGGAAAAACACACAAAGAGAATGTCAAAGAGAAAACGGCGAGGACAGTGAGAAAAAAAAATACAAAAAGGGCAGAAAAGCACAAACAATAACAAAAGATTGGAAAACATAAGATAGGGACGGCAGAAAAAAAAGTCAAGCAGGAAGGGAATTGACTTCAAAGAAATCTGGGACAGAAGGCAAATATTCACAGACTGACACCACAAAAGTTGAAACAGTAAATCTCTTTTTGCCCCCATGCTGTTTGATTCTGCCTTTGTTACATTACCGACCAATTAACATGACAGCATCTCCTAACAGACCACCCCCTGCTGACTGAGAATTATTAGGGCAATGCTTACAACGTCTATCTTTTAGAAATACTGAAAACTCCCTTAAAAGTCTAAAAGAAACAGTATTGTGTAATCCCATCAGGATAGCAGGAGACATTTCTTTTCTCTCTCTGTCACAATGTTGAGGATCTAGGAGGAATTTGTTAACCTTTAGTCAACCATCTTTTTTGTTTTGAAGTTGAACGCTGGAGTATCTTCCTGTGACAATATTGACACAAAGTCTGTGAGCTTGTTCAGGCAGTTCATCCAAGTTTGCCACTACACTCACATGACACGCATATCTCTCTAAAAAACACATCTAATGCACCCTTTTCCTAGCTTCATCTTACCTAAACTCTAACTGAACTTTAAAATCATACTTTTTATGCAGAAGGGAATATGAACTATTTATGATTTTCCAACTGTCTTGCTACCCTTTTTGGGGAGGATAAATTTGAGCCTTCACAACTTTTGTAAACAGCTCAGGCCGCTCTGTCTGGTCTACAGAGAACTTCCGGTTTGCATCACCTTTACTCTCTTTATTAGGTGCCACCCCACCTAGCAACTTTGAAAGCAACACCACAACGACCTAACACAACTAACATCACGTAACTTATGCTATTATCTTAAAGATAATTAGAAGTTTCAAGACCCTTTTCAATTGTTTACATTAAGCCTCTTGCATGAGTTGAAACCAATTACTTAAATTTAAAAGTGTATTACTCTGATGGAAGTCCACCACATCATTTGAATTGGCACGCAATGAATCTGGGGATATGTATGGCCACGAAGGATACACCTGATGCCGGGAAAAAGAAGGACACATTTGTCCACCTCATTTGAAGGAGCCTTGAAATGGGACAGCCTTCGACACATTGCTTTTATGCAATCGCACTTCAAATACGTCCTTTAAAGGATTCAGTCCCTGAATTGAGACAGCTTTAGTGTTTCACAAAGAAACAGTCAACTTCCATGGGTCACTACTTACTGGTGCAATCTGGGGAAAACAACTTTGAAAAAAAGTGTAATCATATCAAATAGGGGTGTGACAAGATCTAGTGCTTATAGATCTCGGGATATTAAAACTTGACGATGTTCCTTATCGAGGTGAAAACTGTCTCGCGATATCAGTACATACACGCAGAGTCGCAGCCATCATGGAGCAGTCTGAATTGAACTTAAAATTGCCATAGTCCCCGCCTCTTTTGAATCACTTGTGTGGCAGTTATTGGAGAAACGGATCACAGCTATTCCATGACCTTTTTGTTTTCCTTTTACCTTGCCAGTTTAGCCTGACTCTTAGCGTCTCCTTTTTCTTACGTGTTATTTTCAGAGCACTTCATTTATCATTTGCTGTTGGGATGTGTCTGGAAAAGAATTTTAGCGAAAAAGAAAAGTAACAAAATTACCCTTTTGATTATTCTTTAAGACATTTGTCTTGTAAATCAGTTAATACTTAGAGCTGCATTTGTATTTTAGTTTAAGCTGTGGAAGCTAGTTAGCCTGCCTTGCTAACGTAAGCAAATTCAACAACCCATCACCTTTTTTCATGTTTTTTTAATAACTATGAGTCATTCGCAGTCCCTGCTCTTGGTTTTGTGTTTGTCCTGAAGAGGTCAAACAATGAGCGTCTGTGTCTTTCTTTCTTTGGTCCAACTGTGGCAAAAGTAAAACATCAGCTAGCCAAAACCCACAGCAAAACTAGAACAAATGTAAGGTTTATTATCCCTGATATGAATATTGTTACAGATTTACACAAAATAAATATACACATGAGAACAAATACAAATCAAATATATATACCAAGCAAAACGTAAACTGGCATGACAGTATAAGCAATATTCAATATTTTCTTCCCATAAATCCCCTAAAATCACAAAACAAACAACCTTTTTGTCATCTCCTGGTAGTTTTAAACTTCCCTGAACTCACTGGCATTCAGAAAAAAAGCCCCTTTACTCCTTCTTATGATTTTATTTAAGACTGAAAAAACTATTAAACATGAAATGGCTACATTATGTGAATTAATTGAATAACAAGTCTGTGGATGTAAAGCGATAACTACCAGTGAAGCAGAGGGATAATATTTTAGAGGGAATGAAAAGACAGACGCATCACAGAACACCGCTCTGCTCAAATATTAAGTTACAGGCATATTTAATTGTGTGTGTTGTGGTGCGTGTGTGTGTGTTGTGGTGCGTGTGTGTGTTCGTCTCACCTACCTATTCTCAGGGTCTGGTGTGGACATGGCTCGGGTGACATAACACATCTTGAGCGGTATACACCTCCTGTCGCCCTGCAGAGACAGGGAGGGCTGGGTGGGAGAGCTCGGGAGGTCAGATGATGAGGAGGAAGAGGAGGAGGAAGAGGTGATGGGGGGACTTCCGAGACGGGGAGACTCTGGAGGGGGTGTTTCCCAGCCTATCTCTGACACAGGTGAGCCCTTTTTGACATATGGTGTGGCCTCACGCATGTACTTCACTGGAAAGAGAAGGAAGAAGAGGTTTTTTAAGTTAAAGGTCAGATAAGGTAAAGAAGATCTCACTGGGACTTTGAAGAAGCACATTTTGAGATTTAAACGTTAACTTGAAAACGTTTTTTGGAACAAAATAGGGATATAAACTCTTTTATGTAACTCTAGATTTCTGCAACAGTGTTTTGTCTCATACTCAGGTGAGCAGCAGATTACTGATTTCTTCATTTCATAGCGTTATTGAAAACTGCAAATTGCTTTCCACTTCACAGTATGTGGTAAACCTTGTTTCTATTAACTGCTTAATGAAACGTTTCCTTTTAATCAGGGAAAGTGTATGGTTATTCATACATGAATTTAAAAATAAATCCCGTTCATTGAACCTGCAACAAGGCCGACTGTCCTGAACACTGAAGTCTGCTGGCCTAAGCAGTGCTTATACATCATTTAACGCATGTGAAAATCTGAGGAGAATCTACAGTATGATTAACCTTGTAGCCATTGTTTCTTATGAAACTCCTGTAAGGAGCATTTCAAAGATAATACAATTATTTCTGTTTCAAATGCTCACTCTTCTGAAGGTAGTTTGTCTAAATAATGAGTCAGAGGAAGGATGTGAGGATACCACAGAAGGTTAGATCGACAGCAGATAAAGATACTGTTTATTAATTATGGTACACTGAGGCATTTGCTAATTAAACAGAAGGAGAGTAAAATTGTCAGCAAGATCTCTAAGATGTTTGAATGATACTTGAACTGTGATGGGTGCTGTTAAAAGTTGCTGCTATGACATTTTTTTCTAAAAAAAAAAAAGTTATGACACCATGCAATAAATGTAAGGCCATTGGTTTACATTTGAATAATACAATTAGATGATTAATTGATATATCATTTGAGAGTATCAAAATAAATCAGTTGAGGTTTAATGCACAGACATCAAGCTGAGTTGATTAAGTTATTAACTTGTGTCTTCTTTTCATAATGAGCTGGAACATTTGGATCTCTCTGCTTTCAATGATAACAGAAATGTGCCCAACAGCTCATTTAGAATTGCAAAAACAGACTCTGATGTGTCTTCAGCTCTCAGTCAATCTCTTAAAAATGAAAGCGTTCACTCTGTAAACTGCATTAAATGATTCACAGCTTGTCACTGCAGCCACAGGCACAAAGTATCCAGAGATTTTCTATCCGGAAAAAACACTGAACCTACCCCCACTTCCTCCAATGTTTCCTCATATAGGACAGTCCCATCTGATGCTGCAGAATACCTCAGACACTCCCATTTCCAAACAGTAAAATGAAAGCTTTACTTGTAAATGTCAAACTCAGAATCACTGGAGGTTTGATTACTATTTTAAATTCCTTGTGCTTTTAGGTTTGAGAAAGGAAGAAGAAAAGAGAAGACAAGGACACATTTTTCAGTTTTACACCGAAATACAGAGGCAGGGATCAAGTGTGCTTAGTGTGCTCTCTTTGTCCTTATTGTTCTGGATCCTCTGTATGCACTGGCTGTTTAATTGGCATAGCCCACAATATGAGTTGTGTATAATTGGCATATGGCTGGTGGCATTTGTAATCCAGCATGTGTAGTATTCTTGGGAGAAGCTCTGTAGACCCCTGTGAGACGGAGTAACAAGCCTAACCGCCAACCTGTGGACAGGAGATGACAGGCTGACACTTAACAATGAGGAGTAGACAGTGGGGATGTGACAGTGTCCTCAAAGGACCCACAGTTACAATGTGATCCAGCCGCACAGCCGAATATCCCACACAGTCAGATCGTGTTCACAGACTGAAACACTGCTGATCCATTTGTTAAAATGCATCATAACAAGGTTCAACACAAGCTCAGCAAATGGGGTGAGAAGATTGAATCCGCTGCAGTTGGATGATGACAACCTTGTCTGTCTTTGTTTGTTAGAAAACATGAATTTATGACAATACAAAGGCAGATTTACTGTAGGATTTAGTTTTAAGCTCCTCTCATACATGCACTGGACTCTTGAAATTGTCCATACACTATCCAGATGGGCTGCAGGTGTGAATGCAAACAGCAGAAATGTTCACACCAACCTTACACAGACTTTTTCCTGCCGGCTTCCAAGTAAAATGTCTATAAGAAGTCAGGTTGAGGAGCTAATGTGTAGCAGTAATATTGGGGAAAAGTCACGGTGAGTAAGGGGAAGGCGACATCATTTATGTTGATGGGATTTTTTTCTGCACGTATAGCAGAAATGCCCTTATGTACTGTATGTAGAGATATGAACCCAGAAACAGTCATCATAACAGAATAAACTTCCTCCTTCTTTTGCTTTACACAGCTGCCCCCTTTTACCCAAACCCTACAGAGTATTTGGAATCGTGAGAGCACATCTAGAACTGTTCATTTCCCACTGTGAGGTGGGAAATGAACAGTTCTAGAGGCAAGTTTTTGGAAAATATCTGAGCCTGAACGTCCTGACATTTTCTTGAAAATGTCATGATGCATGTCTGACAATGATTTTAGAGAGGAAAAAGCAACACAAATGTAAAATAACACAAAGTAATCTTGTCTTTTTTTTGGTTACACACAAGTCTGACATAGACAGAGCTGTTTCCTGTTACTCTCCCTCCTTTCTCATCTTCTATCAGTGTATCCTTCTGATGGAGTTTGCATTAAAGTCTGGTTCCAGGTGAGTAACACACATCAAGCAGCAGATTCCCAACTGCAAACCTTCAGCTGACAGATATTTCTGTCATAAAACAAACACAAATATTGACTTCATGGATAAGTTAAAATGAGATAGACTTTCACACAGTCTCTGTATCACAAAGTAACTGTTTGGGAATATAATTAAGGCATGATACAACAACTTCATCAGTACCAATCATCCGTCTGGTGTTGCAGGCGTAGCTATAAACTGTTGAAATTTGATGCTGAATTATAAATCAAAACCACTTCCATTCCCCGTGATATCTGGGGCATCAACTATAAATCTTGATTTGCACTCTACAAGATTTTAATTTAAGAAGTATCAACATAATAAACATGTGGAAACAATAAAAACAAAATAATCACCATTTCTACAGTTGATTGGTTGTCTTTCATACATCGAGGATAGACAGCTGTGGTTTTCCCATCTAGAATATAAGTATTTCTGCTGAACTCTTTATCCTTGTATATTGCTCATGGGAAAAATGATGATTACTGTAAAGCCCAAATGCAGACAAAGACAAGGCAGAGATTTACATAAACTCAATACATTTTTAAGCATACTTCGATTTTGTGGCTGAACAGCTCAGTTTCCAAGTCTATCCTTATAACTCTTTGGTTTCAAATCAACACTCCACCATCTGTAGTGACTACATTAGAGGCAAATCAAACACATCTTTTACACAAGCATGATATTTAGTGGGTGATTTATTTTCAGTTAACATTCACTGAGACAGTCTGGAGAGAGGAAATGTAAACTCATTGACCAGCGTCACTGGGACCAGAAATAGAGCAGTGAGTGTTTCCAGCAGAGGGGAAAATAAAACGGGTGGAGTCCATGTGATCATCACAGTGGAAGTGTGTAAATGTGTGTAAATTCCCATGGGTCATGTTTTTTTTTTTCTGTTACACAGCCAACTCTGCACAATAACCTCAATAACATGATAAGAACTTGGAGAGGATTGGACTTGTACTACTTGAACATTCATTGGAAAGCAGCTGGTTTGCTGTTATATAACTCAACCAAAAAGATCCAAATGAGCTGCAGCCCTCCCCCCCATCTGTCCAAATTCTATTTTCCATTTTTCTGCTTAAGTGTGAGACATAGAGACCAAACAAAAATCTTTTTGTGCGATTCAAGTTCTAAACCTAATGTGGAAACAGTAACATTAGCAATGATGCAGATGTCTGAATGGCATCATATCACCAAGGACCAGCTGTTCAACTCACCAGTGAAAAAGGCCATTCGCTTCCATTGATGATATTTTAAACTGTTGCAACACCATTCACTCAAACATTTACCCAAAGTGACGCAATTTATTTCTTACAATGCGTTAGCTTGTTGGGTTGACAGTGAAGCCAACAGTTTACATATTTCAGTTGTTTCTACCACATTCATTCATAGTGACTTCACACATGCACACTTGTTCGGTCGCATTCCTCCCCTTTCATGCACATTCATACTCTCCACTCTATAACATCAGCTGTAATTACTTTTTCTGTCTCACACTCTTTTTCACTTAATGGTCCTCAGCAGCATTTAATGATCTCTGAAGCCATTGGCTTTCTACCATACGTTTAAAAGGTTGTTTTTTTTGGTGGGAAAATAAACCAGAGGCAAAAAAAGAAACCTCTTGAGTCACTCGAAGAGGAAGTGGAGGCTGAAAAAAAAGAGAACACACCGGGGCAAAGAGTTAGAAAAGAGGAAAAAGGCTCCTCTGATTGCAGAATGAAGCCTTTTACTTCTCGTAAGCAAAGTGCAGGTAGCTGGATACTTCAGCAGCACAAAAGACCTTTACAAATCCACTCTTAATGCATCTTTTTGTAAGGTTTGAAGCAGTATCTCAAGAGTTCAAATATCTCCTTCACTGAAAAATAAGCAGTTACTCAGGCGGAGGTCCTTTTTATAGAAGGAATAACATTTTACTGAGGTTGAAGTACTCATTGTCACTGACCTTTGAAACTCATGTCAAAGAGTTACCAGCTCGTTGCAACTTTATAACTTGCAAAAAGAAGGTTACATTAACCTACATTAAAGGAGAAACTGATTACTGATAAAACTCTTTGCTTAAACACTGATGTGGGTTTCAAGTTTAGCTAAATGGAACTAACATGTTTTTTATGTGTAGAATTAAGATAATGGATAGGCTATCTCATGTTGTAATTATGCTGTTTAACTTCTTGACAAAAAACAATTGTGTGATGTATTCAGTTCCACGTCTTGCTAACAGGCTTACTCCTCGGAGAGATAACCTATAACACTACTTGCAAGGTCAAGGAGCATCAAGGAAGGGTTGCAGGTTTTGTTAAAAACGTCCTTGCTATCAGGCTCTGTTGATATCGTCCACTGTGTAGCATTTGCCTTATAATTTAAGCAAAAGGATGTTAGCATAAATCTGTCAAAGAGATTAGTCTTTCAACTTGACCGCTGTGTGTTTAATGTGTCTTAATTGGAAATAGAAAATGGCATCATTAACCACCATACTGACTCTAAACCACATCCTTATAAAATATGCATGATGGAAGTTCATGAAACAGAAGTCTGTAAGCAGCATAACAGTCACACACACTTAGCCTATTGTTATCGGGGTTATTTTTGGCCAACTTGAAATTCCTATTTGGAGAATTAAAATGGTTTATTTAGTCAGTCGAACAGCTAGTTTAATGATGTCACAGGAGACGGGGATCTTGGAAAAAACAAACACATAAATGCAAAAACCGAATGGTAGCACCTGGAGAAGTTTTGTCAGTAAACAAAGCAGACAGAAAAAACAGATGAGCTTTGCCTCTTTGTTTCTGCTTGTTTAGGCTGAATAATCATTCACACAGGAGGGGGATGAATGATTCTATCTATTATCTTTGCTACAACAATCACCTTTTGCAACTGCTCAGTCGTTATTATTATCATCATCATCATCATCCGCTCTGACTCAGACTCCACAAACAGTAGCGGAGGAGATGATGGTTTCTCTAATGACATAAACAGACAGCTGGTAGACACATTGACAATCTCTTTTTTAATCTTTCTCTCTCCATCACTCACACGGTGTCTAGACTATAGTGCTGATGACTAAACTTGATTACAAACATGCATACACTATAAATATAAATATAATATTGAAATAGGCCCATCTTCATAGACCCCCCCCCCCCCACACACACACACACACTCACACATCACATTGCTGACAGCAGCACATTCACAAAGTCATGCACAAACCCATCCAGATGTCAGATGATGACAGGTTCAGCTTGTTAAGGGATCAACAGGAGCGCTTACAGGACACTGACACACATCCTGTCTGCTGAAGTGTGATAGATGTTCTCTATTGTGGTCAGACTTTTAGTCCTCAATCTCTTCGTTTTTTTATTTATAGGAGTTTTTGCCTTAAACTTGCACAAATTAATAAATTAATTTTCCGCAGTGTGACTGGACTGAATTGAACCTGGTGTATTTCTGTTAAAACTGTAACAACTGCCAGATTTAACCCAGACTGTTTTCTCCCACCAGAGCAGGGATTGTCTAATAATAGCTAAGCTAATGCATCTTCAAATTTCTCTGGGCCTACACAAAATATGATTCTGCTTGTTGTAAGAGCAAAACTCAGCATTTAACCCCACAACTTCAAAAGTGAAAGGAAGTGATTAAACTACATTTTGTTAAGCTACAAATATTAAGAAACATTAGCTTATCACCTGACTGAAAAGAGTAAATTGTCAAAGACTCCCAGTACAACTTATAAGACATTATAAAGTGCCCGCTATAAGCAAACAAACACATGGTTGTTATTTTTGTGATATTAAAGGCACAAAACAACTCATTTAGCTTTAGGGACAGATCATGGGTTTGGGGTAAATAAGTACAATGGTTACTAGATTTAAGTTTACCACTCTAATTGCAATACATTACGTGAGTAACATTAAGTAAGAGCATTAGGTTATTAAAATTATGTTGTGTAATCTTTTGTGTGTACCATCCATTAAGACCTCTTCCTTATGTAGACTTTCTTGTCTCACCTGACTTCATGGTTTGCTCTCAGCTACTACACTCACTAGAATTCCCAGGATAACAACAAATGTTAATTTGGGGGTGTTCAAATACGTCCTTATCTGGTAAAGACACTAACCTTTTTTTTCAAGACTAACTTTGGGGGGCTTTTATGCCTTTATGGTAGAGGTCAGTGGATAGAGTCAGAAAAAGGGGTGAGAGAGTGAAACTGCAGAGGGTCATAGTTGAACCCTGGCTGCCCAGTCCGAGGGGCTTTAGCCTCTGTTTATTTATTTGCTTTTTGATGCTTTAGCCTTATTAACCGGGCAAATGTTTCAACAAAACACAGTGTAAAACAGAAAGTCAGCAGCAAGCAGCAATTTCAAACAACTTGTAGAGCTAAATGTTTTGTTACTAGCTTGGTAGCGACAGTTAAAAGAAAACAGATACGCTAAAAAGTTTAAATGAGGCAGCTATTTACCATTTCCAGCTAGGAAGTACAATCTAAACACCCAACAATAGGGGAGCAGAAATTAGTAGAGGATCAATGCCATCATCTAAAGGGTTTTCTTTTGACCTGGGGCATTGCTTGGGAGTTTACTTTATAAACTAATAAGAACTAAAGGCTCAGATTCTCACATCCCATTATCAACTGTTCAAAAGTTTAATACTTCTTTGTATTCTCCACGCAACTCATTACTAAGATAGACTGTTCTGCTCTGAGGTCAGTGAAAATCTATTAAGCCAACCTCGGGGTTGCTTTGTTCATCCTACACTACATTTCATAAACGCATGGGTACAATTAACATCACGCTCATATGTACTTAATAAATAATCCGACCTCCCCTTGTGAGAGATGAGTGTTTTTTATTTATTGTATGGCTGTAAAACTATTTAGAATTGTATGTTTAATTTCTTAAAACAAATGAACTGAAGTGAATTGTTCTCAAGCCGCTGCTTTGTATGCTGAGAGAAAAAAATAAACAACACACCCATGGACGGACTAATTTTTCAATCATCACTGCATACAAGTGCCATACACAAACGCAAACAATAGGAGGAAAACTAAACAATGGACTGAACTAGAACAGCTTTGAACATAAGGAGCAGTTATCCTTGTGTGTCAAAATGAGCAGAGAAGGCAGGTAAAGGTACACATGCTGTCTTTTTTAAATTGAATCGTACAGTTACAGCACACACTTTTGGCAAGTTGCTTTTTAAGAGGAATCTGTGGTGTTGGTATTCAGCTGTGCACACAAAAAAATAGTTATGTGTGGAATGAAAGAAATGAAAGCTTGAGAGAGAAGTTCAAGTCTTGCATACTTTCTCTCCTCCACACACCTGGCCAGTGGGCGTTTTTAACTGAACACATTTTGACTTGTCAGAGTAGGAAAACATAACATTGCAGATGATTCTGTTTAGTTTCAGCCTTGCAGTGAAACAGCACACACAGCAGCAAAACTCTGAAACCATCAAACTCAACACAGCAATTATAACTTTACTATTTACACCTGTGCTGTTGGCTAACAGCAATTCATCAAAGTGCTTCTTTACCACTGTGACCTGCTGTGATTGGCTAATTAATGATGACCCAATTTGGTACAGGTGGGCCTCGTTAGCACACCTAACGATCTTTATTGTCAAAGGCAGCACATTATAGAGCTTAAATTAGAAAGAGTCTGTAACAATACAAACTAGCAAGTAGGCCTGCATAATATGAGAAAAATATCACGTACAAAAACATTGTTCAGTAGTGCAATAATTATATAAAGTGTGCATATGATCTATAACCCACTGCTCTTCATGGTTTACACATTACCTGTGTTTGCCAAATGTTTCTGCTGAACCCCAAAAAAAATTCAAAAAGTCATTTTTTCACCATGAAATTGGTCCCAATTAATCTGAGGGTACCTGATAAGCTAGCTTCAGCATCATTTGCTTGCATCTAAATGTGTAAAGGCACGTCCATTATACCTATAGGCCTCCATTGAAAGGGTAAACTTTAAGCATGCTGAGTGAGAAAGCATTGCTTGTCTACATTTAATAATTTGTTGTGATAAATTCAGACTTTCCGTTTCATTCATAGCAAATGCTCATATAGTGATAAGGATTAAAATTGAGATAAATTGCACAGCCCTACTTGTAATGTTTTCTTATCAGTGTACTTCAACAGAGGATTTGTGCAATGTGCAATTCTTCAGTTCCTCTCCACAATGACACTTGCCTTTGTTGCAAGTGAGCTTTGTGGCACATCTGAAGGACTATGATTGATCCCCATATAGGCATTCAGTTTGGGCTTGTCAGACTGCATGCTGAGCCACAGAAAAGCGCCAGCAGAGAGTCATCATCTTGCTCAGAGGACACCTAAATAAAGTGGATGCCCTCTGACCTGGTTGGACTTGAACTGTGATCCTTTTTGTTAGGAGCAGATTATGAACATGTCAATCAGTTGCAGCTTGCAGAGGAGAGTGATCGCTGTCTAGTTTAGCTGAATTTGTTCTCCATCTTGTTAATGAGTTTCCATGAAAGTTGTCTGTTATGTAGCAAAATACACACATTGAAAACATGCAAGCTCCCCCACATACACACTCACACAGACTTCACAAAATGCAGTGTGCTGAACATGTACGCGCACCATGACGCATACTGCCCTCCCAGGAGATGTGTACCATCTCTCCTATTAGTTGAATCAGATGTTTCCTCTTGATCTTTCTCCTCATGTTGTACAGTCTTCACAGTTTCTCACATCTTAGAAGATGGCTTACACTCAAGAATAAAAAGTAGATGCATCACATCACTGTTCATGTCTTTTCATTTCAAATTAAAATTTAAATGCCTGGTTATGTATTTAAGCATTTTTCAAACCCCCACAGATCCATGAAACTCCATGGCAACCACACTTTGTCGCTATTTTACCCTGTTCCACTGCTGATCACTGTTAAATAGTAGTATTGAGCTGGTGTCTCTCTGTTAGCCTTAAGTTAACCCTCACTGTCATCTTAATATCAGCCTCTTAGCCGCTCTCATTAGCTCTCCTCCTGTTCACTTTCTATCTCTGTACCTCTCAGCAATTTCCCCCTTTAAATACTCATTTCTAGTCCCCCCCTCCCCTCTCATCTCTCACCCTCTTCCCCTTCCATCTCTATCCCCTCGCTTCTTCTTTCTTATCTCAGACTGTCTTCAGCTGGGACTTGCTTTTTCCTCATCAGTGTAGCCTCTGAATCCCCCTGGGAAGGATCATCGTCACCATGTATGAATGTGTGTAAAAGAGAGAGAGGGTGTAAGAGTGTGTGAAAAACAGAGACAGAAGGAGAGACACTTTGTTCTTACTATCCTGGGTCCAAGAGTCCTCACAGGAACAAGAATTAAAAAAAAACTCAGAAGTGGGCACTAGTGTGCAACATTTTCAGGTGTGCAGGAGTGTTTGCGCCTGTGTACATGTGTGCTTGCATGTGTGTGTTTGTTAAGGGAGTAAAGTGATCACAGAGGAATCTGCCCGCCATCAGCCTCAATCTTTACCTTCACCGTTGGCTAAAATCTGCAAAATACCAACTAGGCTGCACATTGTGTGTGAATATATTGAAAGTAAGTGTGTGTGTGTGTGTGTGTGTGTGTGTGTGTGTGTGTGTGTGTGTGTGTGTGTGTGTGTGTGTGTGTGTGTGTGTGTGTGTGTTTGCGCGTGTGTGCGTTCGCGTGTGCAACTTTAGGAAAAGTAGAGCTACATTTCTTGGAGTGGCCATGCAGAGAAGTACACAAGGGAAGGAGATGTGAGATTAGTTTGACCCAAAATGATTCTCCCATGGCCCCTCTGGTTGCATAACAATCTCCTTCAAATATATGAATTATTCTTTATTCTTTTGTGCTGACAGTCAATCACCTGTTCTCCCCCCCAAAAAAAGTATTTCCATAAGTACTCTACAGGGGCAAAGTTGAACTACATACACAACTAAGGGGTCTTCCCTTCTGCTGCTGTGAATCAGGCAAATGTGCATAGAAAAGTTTCACTTCTCTTCAGAGACACTGTATGATGACAACAAATTCTGACTTTGTAATAAAATATTTGATGAACTGAGGTATGAATAATATATGGACTGCTGCATTAAAAATACAATCACACAGCTCGAGCCAGCACCTCTCAAGTAATAGAAAATAAATCACAAGTTACATCAGAGGTTTTCCAACACTCAGAACCCTGCTGTTTTTTCATTCATTTAATCAGGGAGTGATTTATACCTGAAATGCTAAGTGAATGCAATCAACCTGCAGAGTAGAGAAAGTGCAGCACTTAGTGTCCTGAGGACCACCGACCCACTGATAACCCAACACCAGAAGCAGACAGCTATGTGGATTAATGAGAAACTCTGAGCCCTATACTTGCTTTTTTCTCCATATGATGGCTTACCGTGCATAATAAGGTCCAGTTCAGTTTCCTTTTGATAGCGGGATAGAGGTTAAATAATTTCTCGGTGTAATTAAGAGGGAAACTCAGCAACCTATGTCTGCGATATATGTCAAACACATATGTGGCCTTGGCCACATTAACATCTATGGGTAGCCTACATAAAAAGTATTCCTCTCCCCCCTTCCTCTTCGTTGGGTACCCCATTGCTTCTTTTATTCAGAGAATGTCCTCCTTACCTTCCAGTGTCACCTCTTTACCGGCCCGTTTCAGCGCCTGCACCGCCTCGTCGTGGGTCGCGTCCCGCAGGTTCATGCCGTTCACGGACAGGATGGCGTCCCCCACGTACAGAGACTGGGTTTGATCCGCTGCGAGCCCCTTGAAAATCTTACTGATGAGTATAGGCATTTTGTTCTCCTTTCCTCCTTTGATGCTGATCCCGAGACCCCCGATCTCCTGCTTTGTCACCTTGACGCACCGCTTTCTGTTGGCGATCGCCTCGGGCACTCGCTCCGGGAGGTCCGTAAACGCGTTGCGCACAGTTTGGGGACCGTTGTTTGAGTTGGTGTTGTTGTTGTCAAGGTAAGATCCGTTGGTAACGCCGTTGGAGTTGACATTGTCGCTCAAGCTGTCTGTGACGCTGCTCTCCTCGCAGCTTAACGTGAGCGCTTCCTCGTTTAAGTTGGCCAAAACTTTGTGCCACCTCTCCCGCACCAAAACCTCCACAAACCCACTTTTTTGCACTCCTGAGGCACCTGAAACTCCCGTCCCTAGTACCACCGCCATCTTTGGAGCATGTCTTTAAAATGCCATGTGATTTAGTTCCCAGCACGCTCCCGCACATGAACTTCTACCGTGCCTGCCTCTCATTCAGGCTGGACTTTGCCCCTCTCAAGTTTTCTGTGGGACTTGTTGAGACGTCCTCACCATCTAACCAGCCACCCTGAGCCTTCTCGGCGCACACTGCCCTCCGCTCCGCCTGCCAGAGATCCTGTCTGCTGGGTGGAGTTTGCTCCCCCCGCCGTCAGCCGATCCCATCTCCTGATCAGATCCTGTATGCACAAAAAGTGTTCATCATCTGCCGGGAAGTCTGAGAGCAAAATTTATCAGCACATTCTGGAAAATATGTCCCGTTATCGATTAGTCTACACTTTGCACTATAATACCAAAAATTACACTGTGTGATATCACAACATATTGACATAGGCTTCTTGCTTTACATTGAACTAAAATAGGCTATATTCTGAATAAAATAGGGAATTTCGCGTACAGTAATAAGGCCACGTGGTGATGAAAAAAATAGGCCAAACGGAAAAGTTTATTTAAATATTGAAGCTTTTCATATTTATATAGAACATCATTTATTAGTTCCAAGAGTCCACATGTCCATGAGTAACCCTCTGTCGTACAGAAACCGCTCCCGTTGCAGACCTGAGGTCGGTTACGCGCGTACAGGAATGCGCCTGTGCCTCATACAAAGAGAAAGAGAGAGAGGTGGGTGATTTTGTTTGGGGCTCTGACATGGAGAGTCCCCCTCTGAGGCTCAACTCTCCACCTCCATCATCATTATTTTTATTAATATTCTAGAGGACATCCCCGTGCTCTGTCGATCCTACGGGCGCCTGATGGTTCAAATACTTGAACTTTCAGACTGTGTGGAGTGCATCCAGTGTCACCACTATAAAGACTGGAGCCTCTGGGTGCTCATGTGGCCTGTCTGAAGCGAGGCATCATTCCTGCAGTAACCAATGACTGATGGAAACTGTGCCTCACACTGATATATTGGCAAAGCTACGACCCCTACTGGTTACAAATCAAATTTACGTTGGCCTAACAGCAAGGGTTCGGTCTTTGCTTTGCTTAAAACCAGGGAAACCCTCACAATAAAAGACAAAGATACACAATAAATTATTTATATCAAGTGCAATTAAAACAGTAAAAAAATGCATTCAAATATCCTCATGCAGGGAGATTTATAATTTAGATGCAACCATTGGATTTGATTTCTGATACATATGTTTTAATCCGTTTTCTATGGACATTGTCTCATTCTCAGTAGACTAACAAATTACACAGCCTTGTTCTATAACAATTGCTCTGTTAGTTTCTACAAACACAACTTCTTGTGATTGTAAATTTGAAACATGAATGGTTCCTACACAGTATTTTAGATAAAGAGTCTCAAGTTAAGTCATTTCATAGAACATCTAATTAAAAGCTAAACTCCCCCACAGGTCTGAGCCTTACCCCACCCGCTGTATAGTTTTGCTATATGGGGCATTACATGATGTGAGAGAGGATTTACATTTGTTTTAATGTAAATTTCATGAAACTGGTCAAAACTGGAGGGCATTGGCCTTGCAAGGTTCAGGAATTAATTGTCGCTATGCTATTATTAATCTATTTTATCTTGTGTTGTTTTTTGCTGACATGTGTCAGTCTCCCTGTCTGTCCATCTCTCTTTGTCTTTTTCTGCCCCACCATATGTCCCACTTTCTCAGCTAGTCGCAGCAGATGGCTGTCCACCATGAGCCTGGTTCTTCTTGAGGTTTCTGCCTGTTTTGAAAAAAAAGGTTTTATTTTGCCAATATTGCCAATTGCTAGCTAATTATTGATTTATGTTGAGTCTTTCTAATTAACATTTATATTAATTAGAAAGACTCAACATAGAATGCAGTCTAGACCTATGACTACTGTTGTGGTTTGGTGCTTTTTTAAATGGATAATTTATTGATTTCAAACAGTGCATGTCATGTTAAAGATTTTTGTTTATTGAAATTGGTATGTGTAAGTGTAAATATTAACATACCTTCACATTACTTAGCTAAAAGCCTGAAAAGATCTCTTTAATGTATAGTAAAACGCTGAATCAGGTTTTTTTTTAACACATTATCATCCTTTTTATTTCAAAGGAAGGTTCTCAGAATTTGTTCTCTTTGTATTTCCAGTTCAGTATTTGCCGTTTGATTCTCCCTCCATGTTGAAAACTGATTTAACTGCGTGAATATAAAGTATGTCTTTGCCTCTGGCTATAAATGTAAAGCAACATTTATTTTTTTTAATATTGTGATTCGATATTATATAATTCATTCTGTGTGTCATAATTAATCATTGTGTAATCACAGAGATATATATAGTCCATGCATGCTGTGTTTGCCAGCCCTCTAAACTACATCTGATCATTACAGCTGAACTGTACCAAACAGGGGATTAGCGTATTTATTTTCTCGACTGAAACGGACTAAGAATATTTTGGTTTAATGAGGTGTAGGAGCAGCAACAGATTTTTTTCTTTTATGTGGAAATGAGCGATCAGATGAAATGTACATTCTTTGTTGTGGTAATGACCTTCAAGACAAACAAACAAACACAGATTGCAATATTTTTTACAGGTGATGTTATTTACCAGTTTGTAATTCATCTTTTGCACCTTCAGTCAGTCATAGCATGCTGACTTTATACTTAAAACAGGAAGCAGCAGCAGAGAGATGCTTACATAACCATGTAAATGAAGTGTGGTTTATATTATTGGTCTGTGAACTTTCTTTCTGTACTGTTAAGAAAGAGAGACATGCCATATTCCTCTCATGTTTTAAGAGGAATTGAAGCTTAAAATAAGGATATGGTTAAAATGTTTTGGCCAAAACCAGCAAAATAGATTAAAAGGCAGGAGTTATGGCATCATGCACTTACTTACGTTTATGCCTTTGTGCATATGTTCAAACATTAGTGGGACTAAATCATAAAAAACCTTGCCCCAAAGTGGTATATCGGCCAAACCTCCACAGCACAGGTAACTTTAATTTTAAAGGCATTAGGTGGGCTTTGACAACAGTCATACACACAGGTTAAAAAAAAGCCACAAGCAGATGAACCAGATTTTTTTGGTACTGGTTCAGACAACATAAAATGTATACAATCAACACTATAAAGTCTGAAAAACAGATTTTATTCAGATGTAAGTAAGTCTGGCAGTTACACCCACATTGTGTGGGTAATAAAGTATTTTGGGTAATTACTACAATTCTACAATTCTACAATTCACTTAGCAGACGCTTTTATCCAAAGCGACGTACATCAGAGTAATTAAGGGACATTTTTCAAACATTGACTTTTTATTAGTTCATATATTAAAGATAAATTGGCCTCATGTGCACACATTTATCAACACGGGAGACAAACTTTAAGTTCATCATTTTAATAACATACTTTTTGGTGGTAAATCTAAGTACAATTTTTTAAGTGCTCATGAAAGTGCACATTTAAGGGCCCTCTCACACTAGGCAAACTTTATAATGCCTAAGCACACTTCACCCCTAAAGTCCACTTCGTTTGACTAGTGTGAGTGCTCCGATCCATGCTCAAGCACGGTACACTTCCTTGGCCCTGGCACATTTGGAAGAGGTGTGCTTTGGCACGGTACAGTTCATGCACCAGCACAAGCACGGGTACACGGGTACGGGGCAAACGTTGTTTAAACACGGTACAGGACAACTTTTTCTAGTGTGAGTGTGCCCTTAGTACAATTTAGTACAAAAATGTTTACAGATTTATGTGCACACTTTCAAGTGCACACTTTTAATTACACACTTTTTAGGTGGACAGTAAGTTCACACTTTGAAGTCCAGACTTTCACGGCACTTTAAACTGCGCCTTTTTAGTTCATGCTTCGCCCGGACACTTTTCAGCGCTCACTTAAAAAGTTCACATTTTAAAGTGCAGTAACAGAGTTACACGCACAGGGGAAAGGGGAAACTTTTAAGTCAAAATATTTTAATCACACTTTGAAGTACACAGTTTTATCCGTACAATTGTAGTGCACACTTCAAAGTCTACTATTTTTTGTGCACACTTTTTAGTGCATATCTTTGCAGCAGACTTATATGTGTGCACTTATATGTGAACACTTTCAAATGCACACTTTAAAGTGACACTTAAAGAATGCACTTTAAGTTTGTGTGAAGGCTTATTGTTAGATAGCTGAAACAGATGCAGTTTGAAGGTTTAAAGGAGATATACAGTACTTCAGATTAGAGGGCTGGCAGAAGGCTGACCGGCTGGCTGGTTTGAGCTGAGTGAATAAGTCTGAAGAATTTTGACACTAATGTTATTCCGTATTCTGACTTGGTGATCTTCAGAGATGCATTGTTCATTGTTGGGAAAATGTGTTAGATAACAGTAGAAAAACACAAGGAAATAAACTCTAAACTCTACCACTGAGTAGATGGAATAATCTGGTGGTAAGTGGACCAGAAACCAGGGTTCTTATACCGAAGCAGATGAGTTGATAAGTAGCAGGTATGTGATCCAGCCAGGCCCTTTCATAGATTCAGGACACACACACACACACACACACACACACACACACACACACACACACACACACACACACACACACACACACACACACACGCACACACACACACACACACACACACAAGGATAAACAGGGAAAGACAGGAAATTCACAATGATCACAGACACGGCTTTTGAAATTGCATACTTGTAAGTGCAGTTTGTGTTGACTCTGCAACAAGATGATCAGAAAAAAGGAAGGAAGAGCTTGCCTAACTCAAAAACAAACTGGTTTCCTTTTGCTGCGTTGAGTTACAGATTCTTGATATGGTTTGAGTTTGTTTTTTTTGGTCAAGTGAATCTGCAAAAGCACACCCACATACAAAAATGACTAAAGGGACACAAGGAAGTTCATCATAAATCATGCTCAAAAATGTTTTTCTATGTCATTTTTTGTATGACAAGGCTTAGGTAGTTAATTTCAAGTCAGAGCAGATGTGTGGAGTGTGAGTCATGGGAGGAGGAGCAACATTTCCAGTGAAAACGAAACTTAACATGGGACAGTCAATACAAGGTCACATCTGGTAAACACAGTTCAGTGTTAAAAGAACGACAGAAAGGCTGACAACATTGCAGAGAGCTCCATCAACAAGGTAAAGTTCAACACCCCGTTAATGTTTTTACACTATATAATCTTCTGAAATTGGTGAATTGCATTACTTTAAATGAGGTTGACACTTTTTTGTAATGTGAAAGGACTTTTTTCAAACTTCAGTTTGCAGCACTGACCCAAGATCACTATTCTTTTTTTATATACTTACAAGTTTGCCACCCAAATACGAAAACTGCAGTAGGCTATTTGTTGTTGTTGTTTTGTTATTTTTAGGTCATAGTAGTAACTTTAGGAGCTGAACAATCACTACCATTTAAGATGATTTGCTTTCCTCTAGATATGGCCACAGACAGTAGTTTCTTGTCTGAAGATCCGTTCATGTGCTCCATCTGTCTGGATGTTTTCACCGAGCCTGTTTCTATCCCATGTGGACACAACTTCTGTAAGGCCTGTATCAGCCTGCACTGTGAAGGCAAGGACCTGTATAAGTGTCCTCTGTGCAATGAGAAAATCAGCAAAGAGCTCAAACTTTGTGTCAACACGGAATTTAGAGATGTAGTGGAGAACTTCAAGAAGAGACTAAATGTGATATCTAACAATGGTACTCCAATCAAACCAGGGCAGGTTGCATGTGACTGCTGCCTGGGTAAAAAGTTCAAAGCTGCTAAAACGTGTTTGGTGTGCTTGACCTCCTTTTGCGAGACACACCTCGAGCCTCATCGGAAAGTGGCTGTCCTGCAGGGACACAAACTGACTAACCCTATCCACAACCTGGAGGACAAAATATGCAAGAAACACAACAGGATTCTGGAGCTCTTCTGCAGGAACGACCTGACTCGTATTTGTGTTCATTGTACAGAGCATAGTGCTCATGATACAGTCCCTTTAGAGGAAGCTCATGTGGACAAGACAGCTCAGATGGTGATTCAAAAAGTGGAAGTACAGGAAATCAAACAGAGGCGGGGAAAGAGGGGTCAGAAGTCCAAAAAGCAGACCATGAGGAAAGCCAAAGATGAGGCAATAGAAGAACAATGCCAATGTATTTTATTTCAATGTTTACCTGGAAATATGGGTTGTTCTGAAGGGAGATTCTGCTATCATGTTCAGCTCTCAGGAGGCACTACCTTGTATTTAGGAGTAATTAGAGAGTCCTTATTAGGGAAAAAGGGCTACAACATTAGCCCTAGGAATGGAAGCTGGGTCATAAGGTTTGATCATAAATGTGGCTTCAGCATGGCTCTAAATGAAAAGCCTGTTATTTTTCCCTTCATGAAAAAACCTGAGAGAGTCATGGTGTGTGTAGACTATGAAAACAGATTAGTGTCCTTCACTGATGCAGACACTTGCACCCACATCTACTCTTTCACCGGCTGCAAATTCCAAGAGAGAGTTTTTCTGTTCTGTGGTCAAGAGACATCTGGCTGGATACAGAGGCTTCAAATGAAGGTTCAGAACGTGACACTTCGGGATGTCTTATTATTATGCTTTCTTTTTATGATCATTTTTCTGATTTCGTTGTCACAAAATTAAACATCACATAATGTTTTACCAGAGCATATTTCAAAACATTCTCGTCAAATCTGAATACAGTCAGAACTAATCATGAAAGGCTCATCTTTCTAAAGACAATGTAAGAAGGATCTATGTAAAGGAAGTTGCATGTTTGATTTGTATCAGTCTATTAGTATTCCATTTTGTTAAAAGGATGAATGTACATTTAAAATCTTTTGAAACATTGACATAAAATAAAATGTTATTGCTACCGTGGTGTCTTTATTTGGAGATAGTGAATGGTTCAACTTTATTAATATATGAAGGCCAATGTTATATTATTTTGTCATGACCTGCTTCGGCAAAAAGTACAACAATTATTATTATTTCCACATTAAAATCATTAAACACATTTTAACCAGCAAGCAAGAAACACAGATTTCTCATTCATTTTCACTCAACTTGAAGATCTCTTAAAGAATGTCAAAAAGCAACTTTTCTCACCAGACCAAAAGACTTCTTTTACTGTAAATGTGTCAATGTTGCATTTTTTGAATTCATGATGTTATCAAAGGACATTGCTAAGGAAACTTCCTTGTTCCAAATACTGATGTAGGCTCATTTCAACAGCATGTATGTAGTTTTAAATTTAAATGTTTTTTATTCATATTTCTTGGTCTGGGGACAGCCACACTCTGTATTTTATGATTAAAATGGAGGCAGATCCCAGCTGTCATTCGTCGAGAGGCGGGGTACACCCTGGACTTTTTGCCAGTCAATCACAAAGCTGACATATAGAGACAGACAACCAGCCACTCTCACATTCACACCCACGGGCAATTTACCAATTGACCTAACCAGCACGTCTTCGGACTGTGGGAGGAAGCCGGATTGGGAACCCACGCATGCACAGGGAGAACATGCAAACTCCACACAGAGGCTCCTGTCCGACGGGGGATCCGAACCAGGAACCTCCGTGCAGCCCTGTTCTGATGATTTTAAGAGGAATTTAAAACAAAAAGGCAAGCTATGTTGAGGGACATAAACCAAGGTCATTTCTAGTAACAAATGCACCCAGATAACTGATATGTAAAGCATTAGTATTTAACCATGAACAACACATTTGTTCAAACCTTTTTAGAGAGTGGTACTTTTTGAGTTTTGCCTCCACATCTCAGCTAGAACACACAGTAAATTCAAATTTAGAGGCAAAAAATAAAGGGTGTAAAAAGTTTATTGAACCCTACAACCTTCTTCAATCAAGCAACTTAACTTAAATGCATTGCAAGGATCTAGACACATGCCTTCAGGATAATAGCAGGAAGTGACAACTTGCTGTCAATAGTGTAGTCTCTTTATATGTTAACATTGCGAAGTCAGCCTTAAAATAACTGTACAGGAATGAACTGTGGATGACAAAACAACTCTATCTAATGACATCTCTGAGATATGACGCTAACTACCAATCATCAGGTATAGATCAAAAAGTATGAAGTATGAAAAGTGCTTTAAGTTGCTGTTCTGCTCCGTGCAGGACTCATCTACATGTCTATCATCATTATTACTATTATCACTTTTGTTGCAAAGCCATGCAATGTTCAAACCTCAGGACATTATTTTAAATTCAAGGCAGGATCGGGTTTCCAAAGCAAGCAAACGTGATGATGAGTTCGGGCAGAATAATCTTCCTTGAATGTAAAGATGCACCCTTGAAAACATTACATTTTTCACTGAATATAACAATTGCTGTTTTTGTTCTTTAAATTTTAGTGGATATTTGCTTTACAGTGGGCCAGGGAAAATGTTCACTTTGAGTGCACAGAGCAAAATCAAATGAAGTTTTTCTTGAAGGTGAGTCCAGCATAATGAGTACAGCAGAGATTCTGCAGATTTCAGTCACTTTTGCTGTCAAGTTGAAACTTCATGATGCCGGGTAGAAAGCAGCAGCAACAGCAGCTCTGTGAGTTTGCATCAGAGAAGACTGAGAGGCAGAACAGCTAATCCTGGATCAGTCTGAAGCTGCTGTGTTACACACAGACTGTGTGAGTGTCCCGCCCGAGTCTTCATTTCACATCTTAAATATTCAAAAATGTATTTAATGTTTTTTAAAAGATCAATTTCTGTGTTTTGTGTGCAATCATTTTAGAAAAAAAAGGTTAAAAATTGTTTCCTCCTCATTGAGTCTTGACTTTCTTGTTGTGAGTTCCAGACTCTCGCCTCCTGGCCTTGGCGGCGTAACACCTGGTAGAAACAAGAGATGAAATCAAGTATTTCACTTTAAACTCCAGACAAGTCATTCAGGTCAAAGGTGAGCCGAAAATGTAGTTTGATATTTTGAAACTACATACGCAAAAGAAATGTTAAAAGATTTTTGTTTTTCTATTAGAATATTAAAAGTTAAAAAAAGGAAACATAAATTATTCTTGACGCAAGTAACTTTATGTGTATGTCTTGCAGTGTTTCGTGTCAGATCTTGTCTTTCAAGAGCCTTTGTGCGTCATTTTAAAAAGTATGAATGTGAGTGTTTGGTAGTATTGTGTGTTTGAGGCTCTACCTCCGCTGGTACAGGTAGAGGAAGAAGAGAAGCTCATCTCTGAAGCAGGAGAGTTGATGAGAGGAGGAGAAGAATGCAGAGGAGGAGAAAATGGAGGCGAAGGAGCACAGATCTGAGATCAGCGTGTTCACTCCCTGGTGGAGAGGAGGAAGAGAATGATGACCTCAGCAACCAGAAAAAAAACTGTCCAGAGCAGTGGTTCACACCCTTTTTAATAGAGCCCCCCTTGCCTGTATCTAAGAAAAGCTGAGCCCCCCCAGTAACCACACAAAAAAGTGATACATTGCTGACAAAAATTAACATCAATTTTAAAGGACCAATATGTAAGATATGTACTGAATTAAATCTTAAAATAACCTAACTTTATCATAAGACATCAGAGAACAAGCTATGTAGAAGTACTGGCTTCTTTGGCAACAATGCAGCAGCCAGTGTGTCCTGTTATGTTTCGATTCTATTGCAGAATGGTTTGTTTTTGTTTTGACCAGAGAGAGTAGGCCATTTTAAGGCACCCCCGCATGGCTGTTTTGGAATGCGCCTCGGTTTGCCAGGCAAAAGGCAAACCAACAGGTGTTGCAGCAAAGCGAACTGGTTCAGATATATCTGATTCTACCCAACTTAAAAGCCTCTGTAATTTTCTAATAAGCTCCATGACCACAAACGTGGTAAAACTAGGATCAATATTGGAGATGCTTTTGAAAACAGGAGAGAGGTTAGAACTCAGAAAGGTTTTAAGAATGATGCAAAGCTGTTTAAATATTGAAGCTTCTGTGTCCACATGGAAGCCGTGCACTGCATCGACTGTAGGAGGAGGGGGCGATGGGGAGACAACTCTCTCCAATGTTTTGAATTTGGACTGCAGTACCCATTTTAACACTGGGTGTCAAAATTACATATTGCTCCTTTAATTTTTTTTATTGTTAAAATTCCAGCAGAAAAGACCTACACACACTTGTTCTTACCAAAAGACCTTAGTATAAACTATCCATTAAATGTGTAATCATAGTTAATATGTGCAAAGCCTCGTGTCCCCCCTGAGAGCTTTGACGCCCCTCCTAGGGGGGCCCAGACCCCAGTTTGGGAACCAATGTATTAGAGATATAACTGATTTTCTAACCAATATCATTGCAAAACAGAAACATCAATTCAAATGGAAAGACTTTTAATACAATTTACATATGAGCCAGAAAACTAGTGACACTCACTCTGTACATCAACACTGTCCCCTGCAGATGGCTCACAGACTTCAGCTGATCCAGAGGGATGGGAGAAAAAACATGAAGTGGAAGACAAAGGAAAAAGGTGGCAGCAGACAGGACATACAGCAATTTACAATCCAGTTTCATTCAATACTAAAAACTGATAATAATCCAGTTAAGGCTGGATTATGTAGCCTAATTGTTAGACGCAGGACAGACCTTGTGGTTGATGAAGAGCTGTGGGGCCATAGACAGGAAGCCAAAGGCATACACTCCTGACAGGACCAGAGTTATAGTGTTAATAAAAATAAAGGCATAAGCTTCATTAAATGAGCAAAACTTACAAACACACTCACTGACTTACACTGACAAACTTCAAATTAACTGACAAATCAGACACTAGAGCTTCTTATAATGTAAATGAAAGTAAGTCAACTCACCAGTCACCAGGCTGTTGATCAACCAGGAATAATAACTGTCAACATAACACAATTCAATGTTAATCTAACAAACAGAAGTGCATATATAGCTTACAGTATGTCCTAGCTTTTTAATAATGCCAATTCTGTATACTAACTAACCCCTATATTTGATACAATAACGTAGGAGCGGATTCTAAAACCAAAAACCTCATCATTTTGATTTGAATCTGATTTGAATCTGAGTACTTAAAGGTCAGATATTATGCAAAATACACTTTACCATGTTGTTCTAACACTTATATGTGTCCCTAATGTGTCTACAAACCCACCAAATATTAGAAAAGCCAATCCTGTCCATCTTTTGCCTGCTCCACTTTTCAGAAAATGTGTGCTCAAACAGGCCGTTTGGAGATTTTCCCTTCATGACATCACAAAAGGCAGAAACCCCTCCCCTAGGCGTGTGACACTCCCACAGCTAGGTGCTTGTTCTGTCCTCTGAGTCTGCCTTTTCACTATAAACAATATGGCATGGTGCAAGTGCCCAAGCGGCCCAAGCCCTTCAGGAGGGGCGTGGCCGAACACAGCTCATTTGCATTTAAAGCTATAGCCACAGAAACAGCCTGTTCTGAGCAGGGTTGAAATAGAGGGGTTTGTATGCGTGCTAAAATACTGGATCAGAGTGGAGAGTAACAAGAAACTTCACAGACATGTTTTGGGGAGCTCTGAGACTTATTTAAAGTGGTTGAAGAGGAGGATAATATGTGACCTTTAAAACACTTTAATACAGCAGGTGGAGAGGAACCAGGATTTAACCAGGAGATAGTTTGCATTTAAATGTTTCAGTAAGACTGCAGAAAACAGAAAACACTAACAATGAAGCCCTGTGGCAAAGCAGAAATATTAAATTCAACAATCAACTCACCTCTTTTGCCGTAAATAGGCCAGAGAGAAAATAGCTCCACTTATACACAGAGGATATACCAAGTAGGATAAGTATCTAGATGCCTAAAGAGAAAATGCACAGAAACATTACAATTAAAAAACTCCAGAGGTGGAATATAAAATCTGCAAAAAAGGTTAAGATAATCAAACCTGTGTATCATACTCCACTGTCTTTCTCTCCTCTTCATCCACCTTACTTACCTGCACAGAAAAAGAGAAGAAAGCTTAGGTGATACTGAAGTTTACCGGTTGTCTGTATAATATCCTTCTATATACAAATAATTGCATTGCTAAACGTTGCCATACTTACATTGACTTTGGAGCTTTTCCATTGAAACTGGAAGTTAAAAACTTTGAACACCTTCCAGACCTGACAGAATGACACGTTAATCAGTTTAAAATGTCTGTTTGGGGCTTAATTTGTTTCTTTCTGTAAAAAAAAAGAGAGCAAATATACTAAATACTTCCACACACGCTCCCAGTCCAACAGGAAGCAGCACGAGTAGACTGGTCTCCTCCAACAGATGGAGGAAAATCAGCAGAGTACTCAGACTACGCCACAGAACTACAGAAAGGGACACGAGAGGGACAGAAAACACTCTTACTTTGACAATAACATCTGCCTCACTGTTGTGTAGATCATTAGCAGTTAAAACTGTGATATAATGTTGATCTTCAGTTGACTAAAAAGACTGCCTGTTCAACAAAGCACGGCTGCAACCATTTAGAAACCATCATTTAAAAAGCTAATAAATCTGTCCTGTATTTCTTTATATGAATCAATTATTTTATTGGCTTAAAAAAAAACACACACACAAACGGGAATGAAAATTTAGGTCAGTGTTTCCAAAAGCCCGAGATGACATCCTCCATTGTCTTTTTTACGCAACCATCACAAATTATGTTCACTGTCATCTACAAGTAAAGAAAATAGAAAATATTTACATTTCAAATGATTTAGTGCTCCAGTACTCAAACAATGTCATTGTTCAACAAATAATATTTGTCAATGGTTGACAACTGACCAGTAAATAGACTCATAATTATAGCTTCAGTGTTTCAAATTATTAAAAAATGTTAGGCCCATGTTCAATCAACCAATCTTTAATTGTATAGTGCCAATTCACAACAAGTGTTATCTCAAGACACTTTACAAAAGAGCAGGTAAAAGACCTTACTCATTGCTATATTAGGAAGACCCAACGTTAATCCATCATGAACACTAAGCAATATTTAGCAAAGCTACAGTGGCAAAGAAAAACCTTCTTCTAAGAGGCAGAAACCTTGGGCAAAACCCAACTCGTGATGAACAGCCATCTGCTGAAACTGCGCCGATGGTTTTCTCACCTGACTTCCTGGACATCCCTGCCATGCTCTTCTTTTTCCTCCATGAGCTGATGTCATTTTTAAGAGCCAAAAATTCACAGATAAGCTGTAAAACAGCCCAAAAAACATACTTTTAATTTTTACAAGTCTTCATTTGAGATCTTTCTGAATTGCCACGTATAGGGACTGGGATTTAAACAGTAATGCACGATTCATGAAGTAGATTCTGACGTGTATGGTATTACATTTCTGTTGTATAAACTTACTTGTAGAGCTGTGATGAGTGCTGTCAGCACTAACAGATAGAGGTTTGAATCCACCAAAGTTTCTTTAATCTCATCTATGTTCTCCTCTGTGAAGCCTAGATAAGCACAAAGAGACAAACTGAAAACTAAGTTTTCCCTTTTAGTTTCTTTTCAGGTATTTTTAAAAAGAATATAGAAAAAATAAACATAATAATCATTTGTCCTTAACAAGAAACCCTGGACTTATTTAATCCCCTTTAAAAACACAAACCTTCAAACTATTTTTTTTTTTTTATGTATCTTTTGAGCTCACCAAACTGTCTCAGGGAGTAAACCACGTCCTGTAGATGCACCCAGAACCTGAAACCCCTCAAAGAGATTCCCTCGTAGGACACAGTCAGAGGGAGCTGAACCGTGCTGCTGCTGATCTCCTTTGAATGTGCGTATGGAAAAATGTACATTCACAGCTATTTCACTCCAAACCATATATTTATCATTTTAAGGTTTTAGATTACTATATGTTTTAAAAAAAAAGGTCCCACCATGAGGTCCCTGACTCTGAAGATGAGCTCGTTAATCAGCAGCAGAGGAAGGTAGATCATCTGCCGGCCATCCTGTGAGCTACAAGACAGGGACAAACTTTCATTTACCCTAACCCCAACACAAATCAGCTTGATGCATATATATTAACTTTTTTTAACAGGCTAGAGGAGTTACAAAAATATATCTTCATGATCTAAATTTGCTAAAGCACTAAAAAACGTAATCAATTGCTTTCCTACAGAGCAGCAATAATACTGGCTATGATGCAGCACATCTTAGAAGACTTACTCGAGGCTTTTTTTAGGATTCATAAGAAAAACATTAGAACTATTGATATTTAAATAACAGTAGAACATGGTAACAAGTATGACACTTGCTGATGATTGGAAAATAGATTGTGAACACCAGCCACATATGTCTTGTTCCTTTTATAATAAATTGTGTTTATAAATAGCACAACATCAACGTCAACATGAATAAGATTCTCTCCCAAACAGCCACTGAAGCACTAAAACATCCTGATGAGAAGCAGCGATGCAGCAGCAACTCTGACTCTGACCTCCAAAGCTTCCTGTGACTTACACTCTCATGTAGCGCCGCACATCACTAGGAAGCCCCGCCTTGCTGAAGGTGAAGTCCTCTGACATCATCGTGATTGACAAGTGAGGTCTCCAATGGGACACGGGATTCTCAGATCTGGGACTTGGCTTCTGATGGAGATACAGAAATAACTCATTTGCTGCAGGGCCTCATGTTTAAATCTGCAGTAAAGGTGACACTGTGGCTGAAATATGATCAGACCATGACAGATACTGAATCACATTTTACCTTCTGTCCATCTTTCTGCCCTGCTGTGGTTGGGGGACTGATGTAGGTGGTGAGCAGAGCAGCATAGTGGACTTCTCTGCTGTCCTCCAGAGGTGAAACACCGGCTTTGTGAATGTACACAACTGCATACAGAGTGCCATTAGCTCGGGTCTCCTCTGGCAGAGAGATATTTACCTGCCTGCATATATAGAGAGAGGGAAGGAGAAAAAAGAGAGAAAGAGAGAAAGAAAGAGAGAGAATGATATTTGGAGAATCAGGAAGAAAAAAACATCAGTCACTCTGAAAACAAACAAAACATTCTGTTAAATGTCTATGTCTACAATGAAAGTTATTTACAGTTGTAATGATAATGTTCTATTCCTTTTAAATAAACCTTTAAAAACATCATCTGAATATTAGCTGCAGAGACTGTTACTATTTACAGTTAATTGAATTTGCATGGTTAACAGATGTGTCTTTGTATCAAACCCAACCTTTCAAAAGTAGAGTGCGGGTTGAATGGGTCTATTTTTACAGCGAGGTTGAGTTGGCTGTTGTCTGGCACGAGGCAGGTGAAGACACTCAGCTGGGGGGGAAAAAAACAAGAGGAGAAGACAGCAGACTGTAAGTCCATTTTTAGAGTCCAGTGCTAAAATAAGATGCTTCTGCTGACAACTTTAGAAAAAAAGGAAACCTAACAATGTTTCAAATTAGTGGATGTTACCCAATGCATTAACAATTGAATGTAATACTTTTATTTTATGTGTTAAGAGATTACTGTACAGTATACTAGCTTTCAAATCAAAATAATCCATCTTTGTGAAGATGTCCTTTATCATGCAAACTCACAAAACACATAAACACACACAACTATTTTTGTCCTGGAAAAAAGGAACGGAGCAATTCAACTACTAACATATGTTTTCCATGGCTTTATACTTGGCTTGTTATTTACATGTTACAGTCAGTTTAGTTATTTTGAACTAAACAAACAGGCCAAGTGTGTCTCAGCTGCAGGGTCATGGAGTTTATTTGCCCCTAATTTAGCTATTAGCAATAAGGAAAAGAAATACAGGCCCGTGCTTACCTGTAGCCTTGGTCTTGCTGCCAGGTACGAGGCAATACAGGGCTCTTCTTTGCTTCTATCGCAGGGTTTTGTGTTAAGAAATCCGTAAAGCAACCACACGGTGTGGAGTATATAAACCACAAAGACCCCGAGCAGCAGCTTAGCGATGGAGCTCCTTTTAGAACCGCTCTCCGCGGGCTTTGAGCAGCAAGATGGTAACATGGCAGTTTTGGATATAGACTATCTACGCTGATACACACGAAAAACACGCCATAAAAAATGACAGATCGGATTATAATCTGACAGCCTACAGACAACACAACAAAATCAACAACAATAAAATCCTCACGCTTCCTTCCTACCATAGCATCCTTCCGGTAGCCTAACCTGAAACCAGAGGAGGAAGGATGCTGATGCTGACAGAAACTCCGCGGCTGCGCCTGCACCGTTTCTAAAATCCTGTGACCAAATCTTGTAAAGTCAGAGAATTGATCCCTCAAATAAATGAGAATCCGTCAATAGTTTGTTCCCATGCTTTAAAAGGTCAGCTTGTATATTTGGCACGTCAATATACCGTGCTTGGCATGGTTTTCTTAGTGGAACAACTTCAAGATAGGTCACTATGGTAACGATTGTGCAAAGCGTGCAGACGGAGGTCATGTCCTGTTATTTTCCTGAGAAATTAAGGATAAGTAAGAGACTGATGTAGGCCTAAATTAATGCATTTATAATCATACACCTTTTCAGCATGTATTCATAGATGTTGGATTAACATTTATCTATATTTGGGGGTCGGGCTACTCTAAATCTAGGCCACACCTGTAACAAAATAATATTCAATTTTGCAGTACGAGTAATGTACTTTACAAGAAACGATCTTTGGTAGACGGTCGTTGTCACCGCGGTGCATTATGGGCTGACACTGCGCTCGTGCGGCGTGCCTCTGTCCTCCAGTGTGCTAGGTATTTCCAAAATGTTAACCTGAGTAGTTGTGTTAAGGGACTGAAACACGACTTAATGTGTTGATTTAGGGAAGACTGTAGCTAACGGCAGGTAACTGACATGTGGTACTTGTTTCTTCCCTCACTGACACCCGGATGTTTTAATTGATAACAACTAAAAGAGCACAAGCTGTCCCTGATACTAGCGGCTAACTGAAGTAGCACAACAAGTTGCACGTCCCTCTTGAAGAAAAAACTGTGAACAAAATTGATAACAAGCCGAGCTAAGACAACCTACGACTGGCATTATTATTGCCAATGTTAACAAATATTTGCTCACAGTTAATTATTATGTACGCGTTTTTATTCCTGTTTTACCTGCATTTCTGGATTGTCTCCTGGAGCAGACACACTTTAAAAAAACATCTCGAGGGCACAGTTAGGAGATGAGACAAGGGTGAAACACACATTAAGATGTGTACACAACTCGTATAATCCCTTGTTCTTTCAAATGGAGGACACATTTCGACCGCACCATGGTTCCTCTGCACGTGAGATGATCTTTTTGCTACATCTGTGCTGAACAACAGTCCCGGTGTAGAGAGGAAGCTACTCAACATGCTGCTTGCGAGCTGTATGAACTGCAAAAGGATGTATGGACCATTTGGTGGGAACTTTTATCCAAATCGTCTTCTCAGCACTACCAGTCCTATTTTCTCAAGAATAACTGGAACAAATAAACTTTGTAGTGCTCGTCCAGAATTCTTCCATCTAAATTACAATGTACCACTTGGAACTAGGAAACCGGGGATTACCAGCCGGAGCTACAGTGATACTGGTTCAAATACACTCTGCAGTCAAACACTGGCTTTTTCAAGATGTCAACCCAGAAGAACTCAGTACGCTGTGGAGAGAAAGGAAAGCCTGCTGCAAGGAGGTACAACATGGCCTGGTAAGAATTAGAAAGAGTCTTTATACGATGATAAATTAGATGTGATTATTGCAGTGTTTAGTTGCAGTCTCTTATTTGTTAATATCTTGACAGAAATGTCATGATTACTGTACTTGATGTAGATACATTTCTTTATTATGGTTTGTTGGATAACTTGGCAGGCCTGTTTTATTGACTGATATCAGCTTATAAATGATAAGTTGGTATTACCGGTAGCTTGTCTGTCTGTAGATAAGAAGCAAGGATTTGCTTTACAGAGAAGAAAGTGGGTAAAGGTAATCTAAAACACTGTTATTAAATGTTCCCTTAGGGAATGTCTTTGTCAAAGCTTTAATAACAAGCATGTCTGAGGAGACATGTTTTTGGGACAGGGAATAAAGGTTATCTATAGTTTCAGATATTTATTTAAATTATCTAATATTTGTATGTGTCCCAAAAACATGGTTGACTATCTTTTATTCCCTTTCTGCTGTAGTCAAATATAAAACAGAACCTTTTTGATATGCATAAAACTCTGCACCGCTAAGCTAACACGTGCTTTCATTTTGATCCTTTCTTTGAACAGTGTTGTTTGTCCGCCACAGAGTGACAGACATCCCAGTGTCCACTGTGTCTCCAGCGTTTGTAGTGGTAAGAGATGCAGCAATTCATCATTTAACGGGGGCTAATACTGAGTCACATGTGCTTTAAAGTCAAATGATTTAGGTGAAACTGATGCAGACTGTCAGACACGGCTGTATTTATCAATCAATCCATCTTTATTTGTATAGCACCAATTCATACCAAACGTTACCTCAAGAGTCTTTACAAAAGTATCCGTTTATGAGTCCGATTTAACCCCGATCCTCCACAATCCTGTTTTTATCTTTTAAAATTGACTACAACGTCTGATAGTTCAAATAACCGTGACTGCTGGAAGGTAAACATTTTCTTGTTAATTCATTTTACAGATGAAGTTTGACCAAGAGGGAAATGTGACCTCCTTTGGTAAGTGTTAGAAATAAATCCTATTTATCAGAAGAGAATGTTGAGACTGCTGACTGGTGTCTCTTTTATCTTAAATGTGACTCCTCTTAAGGTTACCGTTTCCAGTATGAAATCAGAATCTAATTGATAAACTTAGACATACATTGTTGGAATCATATCACGCGTGATAGCAAATTCACCGAATGCTCACATTCAAGAAGCTCATTATTGCTTTGATCACTTTTTAAAATGAATATTCCCTACTTACCTAGCTCTTCTTACTATATCGTTTTTTTCCCGTTACAGAGAAAAAGAAAACAGAGCTTTGCCAGGAGCTAAGTCTTCAGGCCAGAGATCTTCGCTTTCAGCACAGCACCAGCCTCACTGCTAGAAACAACTGCATCATCATAAGAATGGAGGTATGCTCTCTCTTCTTTCTTATTTATTAGTAAACCTTGTGACGGATGACACCATTCTGTCCTCGACAGAACTTCATCATCTTTGATCTCGCTGTTGATTAGGAAACATTTATGAACATAAGTTAAAACTTTGACGGTTTTTCCTCCTCCTCACCAAATCACTTATATTGTGGTGCTTTTAATCCAGAGATATTTAAAACAAATGAGAACTCAAGGTATGTAGCTGACTTTGTCTTGAAGTTACATTAAAGTTACATACATTCCTCTCCCTGCTTGTTCATCACATCTAAACGGCAGGAGGACATTCTTTAGCCCAAACCACAGCTCCTTGTCCTCCGGAGGGCGTCCTCGGTAAGGTGTAGTCGAAGGCACAAGAGTCCTCACGGCTTATCATTTTACAGAGAATTTCTCCGGGTTGAAGTGAATTCAGTTTGGTCTCCATCACTGTCACGGTGAGGTAGCCACAGTCTCGGTCACACCTAATAATGAGTGGAAAAAACGAAGGAAAATCAAGACATGTAAAACGTCCTCTGGATATCACTACAGTGGAAAAAAAACCAAATGATCTAAACTGTCTAGTTAATTTTGATAGAGATAACCATGGTAACAGGAAGTAATGTATTTATTTGCAATGTAAGTCAGACATAACGAGGCGTAACTCTAGTAAAAGTGGAATTATGACAGAAAAAGTAATTGACTGTTTATCATTCTTTCTCAAATATGATGGTAACTGTACACGTATTCAAAAACACAATGAATTATTTCTAAGAGCTCTCACCTGTCCTTCTTCGCTCCTGTCCTGAACGCGAGACACTCCACACAGTCTCCGTGCCGCACGCATCTGCCGGGACACGTTGGGCAGGTCTCACAGGTTGGGCCTGCGTATTCTGGGGAACATCTGCATACTCCGCACTCGCACAACCCTTTGTCGTTACACACTCTGTTGTCCGTAGTCATACAGCGAGAAGCGTCCATGGAGCAGGCGCAGTCCTCACCAGTCCAACCATCATCACAAATGCAGCTCCCGCACATGCACCTCCCATGATCGCCACATATTCTGTCACGTTACGAATGATAGTCTTTTACAGTATTCGCACAGTTTAAGTAGTGTTTAAAATAAAGAAAATCCATGACAAAGTTAATGATCATACCTGCCGTTGTGCCAGGGACAGTCAAAGTTGCTGCACTCGCAGAATCGTCCGCTGTATCTTTTGGCTGGGTTCACTGGCTCCTCACACTCACAGAAGCCCTCCACACATTTTCCTCTACCGCTGCACACTGGGGCGTTGGGGCCTGAGCGGCAGAAGTCGTCGTTTGGTGAAAAAGATGAATCCGTCTGGCACTGTAGTCCAGTGTAAGGCTCGTTGCACTCACACTGGTCACACACCAGAGCTCCACGTCCTCCGCAGCTGGGACTGTTTTCCTCCCGATTGCTTGAGCACTCGCACTGACCTGGAGAAAATATCTAATAGTATTTTAACCCTTATAGGGCTCATTTCAACCTTATGTCTAATTGGTTTGTGTTACTCAGCTGCTTGAATTGATCAAAGCATGCTTCTGAAGTTGTACTCACACTCCAAAGTGATCTCTAACTTCACCCCCAGGGGAAAGCCTCTGGGTGTGATGTGGACAGACCAGGGTCCGGTCTGGTTCTGCCTCTGGTTTGAGTCTTCTATCTCATTTGGACACTGGTCTGCCTCAACATTCACCTTTAGGGAATACAAAAAAGGAATCATTATTGTTTTGTTTTTCAAGAAGCAAAGATTCTCTGAGAAAGTTCTTCTAAATCTTTTGTTCAGTTTCATTTGACTGACCTCTAAAACGAGTGGGTTTCCGCTCATGACGCTCCTGAATGTGATGTTGACTCCTGTTGGCACAGAGCTGGTGTCCAAGTGAACCTCTGAGATTGGCTGGTCTGTCGGCATGGTGATGGTGAGAGGAAAGAACTGGCTCACACCCGGCCTCAATCTGAGGGAGAGCTCCTGGGGCTGCAAGAACGAAGCCTCTGCATTTGCTGACTCTGTTCTGCAGTAGTTCAGTAGTTTTCAGCAAGAAGATAAAATATTGTAGAAGTCATTACAGTCTTAAAAAAATTGTCTACATAATCGAATGTGGTTTAAAGGAAGTAGAGACTTCAACCTACCTGATCTCATTCCTGACTACATCCACCCTGCCCTGAGGGTTATAGATGTTACTCTTTTGACAGCCTGCTCTGTGTAGGCCCTTCGAGGTGTGACAGCGGATGTTCGATTGAGGTACAATGCACCAAGCAGACTCAGGGCCCGACTGGAGGCACTCTTCACAGCTGGAGGCAGATTTCAGACACTTTTGTTCTTTTGCCCAGCCGGGGCAAAACACAACCAGCAGCAGGCTGACACCAAGCAGCTTCACGTCCATCCTGCGGGGACAGTAAAGCATTACAATGATGTTCTTAGAAGGTTTATCGAACACATTATACATTTTGATAAAGTAGAGAATGTAAAAGGATGTCCTTTTTGTAAGTTGTCTTTTTGATGGGCCACATGTTTACATTGAAAGTAGGAATAAAATGGCTTAAAAAAGGTGAATCCTTTAAGTTTACTGTTAGATGTTGAAGCTGCCACTTTCCTGACATGAGAGGAAGCAGTAGAAACTTTGTTTATGTCTAAAATCAAAAGAAAACAAATAAATACGCTTAATCATATATTTCATTGAGTGGCAGCTGTTGCAGATGCAACAAGTAGCCCAGTATACCTGTGACTGTTTCTTTGTCTAACATGCTTCAGGTTTCTCAGGTTCTGTTCTTAATTTTCTACTTAAAAAAACAACAACACAGATACAGAGCACTAGTGTTACGTTACCTGGAAAATATAAAAGTCCTTGTGTACTGTAGCTGCGTCTTGGGATTATCTTCCTCTGCAGACTAGGTCACTCTGGCGAGCTTCAGTTATTTATCTGCCGTCTGTTAGTGTAGCTTGTTAATTCAGCAGGATGCATAATCCGATCCCTGACCCTGATTGGTGCTAAGGTTTTTGGTATCTGACGATCAATCAGGGAGCAGGGTTTCAGGACTTCACAACAAGAGTTCCACTGGTCAGGTCTCTCACTGCAAATATTTACAGATCAGAGTCAAACTGTGGGACTGCTGTCAGACCCATTCATAAACATAAGAACATACTTGAGATAAAACAACTCATAGAACACCTTAAGTTGATTGGTTAAAAATCATTGATGTTGTTTCAATCCTTAAGTCTTATGACGAATAGTCCTACATTCTGTACATGTGAGTGTTTTCTGAAGCGGCTCATCGCTCTTCATCTCTCTGCTTCTCCACAGTTGTTAAAAGCCATCCTGACGCCGCAGTCCCTGTTGGTGTTGGACTTTCGGGGGCTTGGATTGGAGCGTTGGTTGGTTCTGGAGTTGGCCCCTCAGCTAGTGTCTCAGACACACACCCTGCCCTTTGAGTTCAGAGCACTGGAGGCCATACTGCAGCACAAGGTGAGGCAGTTTACAGATGCACTGTCTGTGTATTTAGGCATGTTATTATCTAGAGTGAGGACACACTGTGACAGTTTGCCTTTGAGATACTGGCTGCTGTCTGCCAGGTCTCTCTCCTGACATTTAAGATAAGTCAGTGGTTTTGTTGTTTATTTTTAGTTTGTTAGTTAGTGTATGTTTAAAGTGAAAATGTCACATAATGAGTGAACACATTAGAATGCAATCCCTTACATTGAATGACAGACGCGTAAAAAATGCTCCGCACAAAATGCAGTGCAAGTTTGAATTGAAAGCAAAAGATTCTTATGATATGAAACTCAGGAAATCCACTTTATAATGAAACCCTAAAACACACTCAAAATATACTCCAACATAACAAAACAACTCCAAATCCCACAATCCTTCAGTCAGGAGGGAAAAGTAAGTCCTTGTTAAAATTCCACTCCAGGTTTTACTGAGTTCAAACACACAAATAAAGATTCTCAGTTTAGTTTATTAAATAAGATCAGTTCTAGAAAAGTAGCAAATAAAAAATAACCATAAAGAATAAAACAATAAAGTTAACTTTTACTTAACGCCAGTCAAAACAGTTCAGTCCGAAATCCGGTCGGGTTTTGGCTGCTGGTTTGTGAGTTGTGACCAAAGGTTGTGACTGGCTCTTGTAAATATCTGTCGGTGCAGTGAATGAAGAACAAACCAGAGCTGATGATGATCAGAGGACAGCTACAGTTAGCGGATGAAAATAAGGCCTTTTAAAGGGTTTTAAAGGCCTTATTTTTCCTTTACCGCACAATGAGGGAGCTGCTCCGATCTTACACACAGTGACCTTCCCCTCCTGCTGCTCTATCCTCTGCTCAAGCTGAGTGGGGGATTTGAATAGTGCCGCGAATGCTGAACAGATCGCTGAGCAGACGGACGGCAGTTTTGGAGGATGTAGACTCGTGTTGAAGACAGATTATTCAGGTTGTCACAACACATGAGGAACAATTAAGGTGAAGCATGATTGTGCATTTTATTTATGTATCTGTCTTTATTAACAGGTGAACACACTACAAGCCCGGCTGAATGATGTGGAACCAGTGATGTTGGACACCCTGGAGTCACTGGTGGATCCTAAAATTCTCTCTGCTGATAGAAGTAAACTCCATATACTGCTGCAGAACAGCAAGAGGTAACACAAGCAATCATACACATGGCTGCAAACGCTTGTATAGACGATGGTCGATAGCATCAAGAATGCTTCTCTGTATTATGAATGTAACACAGGGTTAGCATCTCTGCATTAACAGCACCTCACCTTTTATGACAACTTTGTAAAGCTTCATTATTCACAAACTGTAACTAAATGAAGATGTCACATATTCAGAGTTTTTTTCTGCTCTCTTGCCCTCTTGTCTCTCTCTGACAGCTTATCGGAGTTGGAGACAGACATAAAGGTTTTTAAGGATTCCTTGCTGAAGATTCTGGATGAGGATGAGATCATTGAAGAATTCTGTCTCACCAAGTGGACAGACCCAAGAGTTTTGTATGTCGGACATGTCCTTAATCATTTCACCTTTTGAAATAAGAAAATAATATAGAGCAATGACGTCATATAAAGGATCATACTGATGTCTGAACCTTTTAGCTTACACGTGCATTCAGGTGTGTCTGTCCGTCCTCCTTTTTCTAGTGAGGAGAGCAGTTTGGGAATTGACCATGCCGAGGAAATGGAACTGTTACTGGAGAATTATTATATGCAGGTAATTCTAAACAACAATAAGATCACAATAATATTTCACCCTTTATTTATCTTTTGTTTTAAGTGATCTTTTCTGCTCGACTATGAATTATTGCAACTTTATGATAATTTTTAGAATAACAGTATGACTGTGGACTGCTTTATACAGGCTGAGGAGCTGGGAAACAAGACCAGAGAGCTGAAAGGGCTAATAGATGACTCTGAGAGTGTCATCTTTATCAATCTGGACAGGTACACACCCAGACACACACTGGGCATACAGTATGAGTTTATACGTTTTCTAACAGCCGAGTGCTGAACACACAGTGATTTTTAGACCTCTAAGTGGAGCTGCTGTTTTAAAATTGAACATTCTTTTAATTACATAAACCCCTTTGAGTTCTATAGTATTTGTATTCAATTTTTACCACTTTATCAATACTGGTTGATAGGGGTTTGACTTCAAAATAAAAAATGAAGTAAAGGGGTTTAAAAGGTATTTGAACGCACATATAGGACAAGACAATTGTTTTTTGACACAGACCTGACAGATTCTGATCCTCTCCTTTAAACTGTCCAATAAGCAGTAGAACTTAAACTGTCTGTTTCTCTCCAGCCATCGTAACGTGATGATGCGCCTGAATCTGCAGCTGACCATGGGTTCCTTCTCTCTTACATTGTTTGGTCTAATAGGAGTGGCCTTTGGTATGAATTTGACGTCGTGCTTTGAAGAGGTGAGACGGCTTCCTCCTTAACTTAAACTTTTGATTCTAATTTGATTTTGAATTTTTGACATTTTACAGAAAGAATAAAGATGAAATGACTTATTTATAAAAAAGCTTAAATCAATGAACTGTTTGTATGTATCCTCTATGTACATTACGTATTAATTGCTTTTTTCACAACAACATATACCGGTATATATTTATGTGTTGTCGTGTTATCTCCAGGATCCTCGTATTTTCTGGCTGGTAACTGGCTTCATGTTCTTGGGCAGCGGGCTGATATGGAGACGACTACTGTCATTCCTGGGACGACACTTAGAGCCTTCAGTACCCCCACTTGTAATAAACACACACACACACACGCACCTCTGTTGGTCAATGCATGTTTTCCCTCTCTGCATGTGCATGTACTAAGGCTTTTTTCTCACCCTGTATTTTTTTCTCTTAAACGAGAGAACATCATTTAACCTAATATTGACTTATAAAACAGTGGCTAAAGATGACATCTTTTGTGTCCTTTCTGGTGTGTGTGTGTGATTCAGATCCCTCCAGTATGGAAGAGAAATATGAAGGCATCAGACAACAAGACAGGAGTCAGATGATGATGATAAAGATCTACCTTCCCTCTGTAAAATGCCACAGATCTCCTGAAGACTCTTCAGCTTTAAAGCTGATTATTTCACCATCGTGGAGCTCCTGACTTGTCTACAAACGGGTACATTGTGCCACTATCAGTATATTTCTCGTACTGATAATAGGTTGTCAGATGCTTGATGAGATATCTTTTGATCAGTCATACAACATGTGGGCACACAGTACTGCTCCGTCATCTCAGTTTGAGTGGGTGGAGTTGAGGGCGAGTTGCAGCATTGGAACTGAATTAGCTAACCTGACGTATAACTACATCACATGCAGTAGTATGTTCACTCATTTCATAGGGAAAAGAAAAGTGTTGAAGCCATTAAATGTTATTAATTTAATTTAAATAAATGTATAAAGGCTATTGTTAGGGATAATAAAGTGTTATTTACTGTATGCTCAATGTGTTCACAACAACCTGACCCTTTTTTAAACCGAGTGGAGAAAGAGGATTTTTTTCTGTTTCTGAAATATTTATTGTGATGGCAAACAAGACTGTTGAATATGTTTGTCACATAGGATAGATAGTACACACTTTAGGCGGTTGGATTGTCAAAAAGCCATGTTTGATTAGTGTAATACTATAAATCCCTCTGATGCCACATTATACACTTTGACAACCCTTGTTGAACAGACTTTCATATCTTGAATTTATTGTCTTTTAAAAAAAATGTATATATATTATATATAATATTCTTTTACTTTTCTGATGCAGAATCACATAAAGCTTTGGTTTAAAGTACAAATTAACAATTTCAGTTGGTTAACCATTTTAAGACACATGACAGCAGCTGCTCCTGCTTTGATAGAGTCACAAAAATCCTCATTATTTGCATTAAGAATGGTGAGAAAGCCCGTAGAAATGATTGTACCTCAACAATATATATATAAAAAAGAGCCCAAACTGTGAATTACTTTTAGGAACCAGATCATTTAGAATAAAGGTATTTATGGTATGTGTGTTTTGTATATTACAGAATTCATTGTATTAAAGATCCACATTTTAACATGATTAACATTCAGCAAATTTGATCAAAATTGATCAAATACTAATGTGCTTATTGTCTTTATTCATGTGATGCAGTTTGTAGAAAGTGCCATAAAAACATGGGCATTATTTCTATAGTTATGGAATAATGTAAACCAAAAATACAAAATGAAAGGGAGCGTTCGTTTGTTTGTAAATGGAAACAAAAAGGTGAAAAGATTGTTTTGTTTTATTTTAGTTGTGGTTCTGAGTGAGGGGGATCATGGATGTGATAATGATGGTCGTACTCTGTTGTAACCACTTCTTCGCTAGAGGGAGCTATATCTAGTTTTAAATTCAGTTCTATTGACACACTTAATACCTCTAAACACGAAGAACAGTGGTCACTCCTTTATCTTATGCATAAAATGAGTTCAGTTAAAACAGTATGTGATGGAGAAAGTACCACATAACATTTTGTCAAGCTGTTTAGTTAGGATAGTGAACTGTCCGAATACGTTTTTTTTCTTAATTGCAATAAATTATCTATTTTTTTTTTTCTACATTCCTAAAGAGAAGTTGGTCAATTTCTCTACCCCCAAATAACAACAGGTCACACCCTTAATATTTACAATCTATTGTCACACCGCCTGTGAGTGTTGTCCATTTATAAATTGCCCACAGCTCTTCTGTTCTTCAATGAACGTCACGCCGTGCTGACGTCATTGCGGAGCCACGCTGCACCTCCAGTCCAAACAACTTTTTCCGGAGGAGGAACTCCACATCACAACCACAGAGTGATCACAACGCGTACAGCAGCCGTCTCACCAAGATACTGAGATTTGTCGCAGCAGCCGAAAACACGGTGAAAACGTGACGAGGAATCAGCGGAACGACACATATTTTCTCTAGAGTGCATAAAACAAGGTTTTGTGTTTAACTTTTAGACCTTTTCCCTTCTACTGTCTTTTTTTGGAAGCTGAGATGAGGAATCTGTGGTTGTTGTTCTTCGTCGGACTGTCGACTGGGTTCATCAGTGAAAAAGTAAGTAGTCTTAACTTTTAATTTACGTTTGACTTCTAATATCGAACAACTACTTTTTTTTAACCTGAATTTTATTTCGTTTTGTCCAGTTAACTTGTAATTATTTAATGGTATAAAATGGCTCAAACTAGCCGTTGAGACATGTTCGGCCCTTAGTTACGTTTGATTTTGTTTAGTTGCTAGTTCTCTCTGTTGTCGTTAACAACGCGTGAGAACGTGTTTTAAATGTCACATGTTCAGCTCTAGCATGTTCGCAATGTTATATTTTGTTCATATATTCCCCAACTGGTCCACCCGGTGGTTATGTGTAAAGTCTGTGTCAAAAGAAATCTATCGAAGCAATTTTTTAAGAGTGAGCAAATGTTATCCCATGGCACAATAACATTGAACATTATAGGAAGTGTAGCCCATGTCATGTTGTGGACTAATTATTACTGGTATTTATCCATAGGCTGTATTCAAGCCAAGTTCAGGCGTCCAGTTGGTATCAAGTTCACACAGGGCCAAAGTCTATTAAGCCTCCAAAGCTCACAGCATTGACGTTTGAACCAAACGTCCGGAACTGGCCTGAATATCTCACCCACACAGCATGGGTCAACTTTAAAATGTCATATTTGCTAAATGAAATCATGTCTTGTATACCTAATACTCCTTTAACTGGGGTAAAAATTCTGAGAATGAGAAACTAATTCTGCCTGACCTGACAGGTTACAAACGAGAAACATCTCTCCGTGCATTTTCCTCCTCTCCATGTGTGTGCCTGTTCGAAAAGGCTGGAAAACACCTGGAGTTGACAGGCTAAAAGCAGAGCTCTGGTCTGTGCATTGTCAAATGTGCCAAAAATATTCTGCCTGCATGTTTTATTGACTGTAAAAGTCCCTAATGAGAGCCAGAGATCTTCATCACCTCACAAGAAGCGTAGTATTTTTTTTATTTATGGACTTTCTATTGTCAGAAAGAGAGAGGTGAAACCTGAGATTGTTCTGCTGGATCAGATCTTGCTAATAGGTTAACGACTGACCTAATACTGAAAGAGACAGAGAGTGAAAGAATACACTTCAGTGTATTTCTTACTCACCAACGCCTAAATGAGGTTACATATTAGAACTGTAAATGGATTGCTTTCCAAAAACTGTACTTAGTTATACTCTGCTCTACACATGCTTTGATTCTCCTTGACCTTGTACCACTAATACATAGACTACTGTACTTAATTGCTGGTAATTGATGTTACCGTGTATATTCAAACTGTAGAATTACTGGTTAGTCAATCAATGATGTAGCTTGAATCTGAACGATGAATGTTGAAACAGGCTTCTCGCCCCCCGTGACAGATTGTGAGCCGGTAGTTGTGTCATTTTCTGGATGGATGACTCACAGTGAGTCCCACTGGGCTAGTCCAGACAAGCGTGGAACTGTGTGGGATGTATGCAGTGTTGCATCTAACCAAAGCAGGCAAAACGAAGAGTGTCACACCTGGTCTCATTATTAGCATGAAACAAGGACAAATTAAAATAAAAACTGATTTCATGAGGACACGTAGATGTAAATGACCAGCTATGGTGTAGATACAGTGGTCTGTCTGAAATTTCATGTGCTCTCAGTTCAAGTATTAGTCACATCATACTGTATTAGTCACATCACTGCTCTGTGTATAAAAGAGGTAAGTCTGTACACATCCCATCCGTATGACACCATCTGATTGGCTGACAGTCTGTTTCTGTTGCATTTTTGTGGATTTGTAGATCCTTCCTGTCTTTAAATCTCAGCCTGTCCTCAAGGGATATATTCATCACGCAGCTATCAAACATGTACAACTTATTAAACCAGTCAAGAGTCGTAAAACCAAACCAGAGCAAGGTTTCTTTTTTAAAACAAATACCAAATGAGGTTTTCACGAAATATTGTTGGTGGACTCCTGTGCTTCTTTTTGTTCCACCACAGAACTTAGTCTCATTGAATGCCCCCTCCTAACTGGTGATAATCGTATCTTTTGCCAACGGTTTTGACAAAAACCTTTAGATGAATAGTTGGGATTCACATCTCAAGGACACCATTCTATCCTCTGTGTGTGTTGGATTCAAATCAATGCCATGACACTGCTGGTCTGACTGTTAGATCAGTGCTTCCAAATAACCCGATTTTAATCCACTTTCTTTTATAGTTTAAATAACTGGTCTTAATGAAACTGTTGAAAGCTAAAACTTCTGTGAAATGTATAAAATAAAAGCCACTCATAGCCTTGGTGAAACATTAAGCCCCTCAAACACAGCACTGTGCTGCTGCTGCTGCTGCTGCTATCTACATGGTGATGACAGGTCTGCTGTGTACTTATGGATGTTACACAACCCCATTCTTGGCTCATATCCCCTTTATCAGTGGCTGTCATCTCAATGGGGAATCATTTACTTTAATAACTTTTCATCCATTTGAAACAGAAAGTATGGATTTGTACATAAAAAAATATTTGATAACACACTCTGTAGTGTTTTAGCACTACCACCTGGCTGTTTCTGGAAGACTGTCCTCACTTGGACAAACATTGGTACACCAGATATATACGGCCTGTCTGCATGTGTGTGAGCTATGTACATATGTATGTTTTCCAGATGTGTGTAACCTTTGAGTTACTTCGTCATGTCTTTCAGTAAACCAAAGCTTCTTCCTGGCAAGCGTAGTGCACAGAGACATGGGTAGCAGATGCCTTCTTTTTTTTCTTCTTTTTTTAACTTCTAGATCATTTTGTGTGATACATTGTCTGTGTGTTTGATAACACTAAACAAGTTGTCAATCAGCAGAAGTCTATTCACAGATAACCTTTATCATAAGTTCATCGCTTAAACCATAGGACAATCAAACGTGCCACATGGATTCCAGCCCCCCATAGATTGATTGATCTTTAAGTATTTATAAGCTTAGTGCAGCCCTACTGGTCCAGCTAATATCACAGAAGGGCTAAGCTATTAGTCAGGTCATGCTGAAGTATTGTGTTGTGATTTTGTGAGTATGTTTGATCATCTTATCCTTGATATAAATCTCTCTGAGAGTTCTGTTCTGTTTCTCCTAGAGCACACTAGCTTAAAACGTATTACTAAACTTACACATATGAAACCATCAGCAGCCTCCAGTGTTGAAAAACTAAGCTAATGAGGCAGGCTGCAGGAGCCCCAGAAGTCACATACACACCCATTCAAAAATGGCCATTTTCAGAGCAGAAATAATCCTGAATACATCCTGGGTTTTTTTTCTTTACAACTCGTCCGTTTAGATTTTATGGAGGATAAGAGTTAATCATAAGGGGTTTGTGTAAGACCTGACCTGAGGCAGGCACAGTGTAGCTGCCTGTCACGGTCTCATATTGGGGGAGGATTCATGAACAGTTTGGCAGTGAAAGCTTTGTGCCTGGCAGGCAGATTTCTTGAAAACCCCTGTAAACTCTACATTAGAATGAAGAACTTCTAGTTTTTAGCTGTGGTAATTTCCTCCACTTAAAAACCCAGGAGTAGTTTAGTTTAAGCTTTGTCTTTGTCACTCTAGTTGTTACTGGATGTAACTCCAGTTCTATGATAAGTGAGGAGAGAGGCAAAGGCTAAGAGGAGCTTCTGTAAGAGGGCACTGGCAGATGAAAGCCTGGTGTGGCAACTGGTTATACCTATAGACTGTGAATTATATGATAAATGTATGACTTGTATCTCAGTCCATTTTCAACTGTTTAAGATGTAAAGCCATCATTTGTTTAATTGGATTTTGACTTCAATCCATCAGTTCAGCAACCCCATGAGGGCATGGCAGGACTATGGACCTGTATGTACCTTGGTTGGGTCATATCGCAGTCGGGTGTTTGCGGATGTATTTCCTCCGTCACATTAACACTCAGTAATGCCTGGACCTCATTGTTTCATTCTTCCGGGTATTGATTTAAGAGCTTTTACTGACTGTTATTTGCTAATGTTAACAGTGGGATTTAGAAATTGCGGTTTGTGGTACTGGATTGGCTCTTATGTTTAACCAATCAATGTTCACTGACTAATGGTCCAATCACTGTGGACTTACATCAGTCATAGTACCCTTTGTGCTGGGAAATACTCTGAAGAGAAGCAGGAGCTAAAGAGGTTCCTCTAAACAGCGTTTTGGGAAATACAATAGTTCATAGTTCCTGCAGTGCGGAATCAATAAAAAAAAAAGGGGGTTGGGTTCCAACAGTTCCTAGAACTATGAAAAAGTTCCTGCGGTCCGAAAGCCCCTTACATGAGCTGCCCTAAGTCCAAGCTATCAAAGTGAGCAGTCAAAAACGTTGATGTGAAACCAGGAGCTACAGTAAAGTTGAGACAGCTCTAAACCTTACATTCATTGATTGTCCACTTGAATTACAAGTAATGTGATTAGAAATGCAGACGAGGACCATCCCATTTGTATGCAGTACCAGTTCTGTGTCTTTGAGTGTTTTGTTTTGAAAAGCAGCACGGCATCTGCTTTTGTAATCCTTAGGTTGACGACGGCAAGAATGCGAGCGAGCCCTTTCTGCTATTTTAGTCGGCGCTAGCATCAGGAGACCCTTTTTGACTTTTGAAAACATGGATGTTAATGATTTTCTGTTTGGCAATGCCTCACTACGTTACGTGAAAACAACATCTGGTTTATCTCACTACGGTTTTTTCTCTTGTTACGTCTCAGCCAGAATCAAAAATATAACAGAAGAGGAAGCTGCGAAGAAAATTGGCTGCTGGTCTTTGCAGTAATAACAACTGTGTGTGAAGTGTTTTGGTCTTCTGTTATAGAATTAAATGAAAATATTGATATCACTTCTGATGACTGGTGTTAAAGTATGCAGAGCAACCTCCTCCTGCACAACCTCCCATGTCACCAGCACCTGTTTTATGAGAAACATATAGTATTGTCCATGTCTCTCTCCTTCCATTCTCCGGACTCCCTCCTTTCTCCCTCTCTCAGCACCTGTGTTAGTGGAAGCATAGTATACATACCAGACATACTTCAGGTCTCAATGGCCATATTCATCCATGTCTGTGTGTGTGTGTGTGTGTATCTGTCTCGCTGTCTTGCTTAACCAACATCTGCTGAGCCGTCCCTCTCTTTTTGACTTTTACACTCATTATAAGGTGGCTTTCTTTGACTTGTATGTTTATCCAGGTCTGCCTTCTTATGCTACAGTCTGCTCCTACTTCTTATATTCTGCTTAGACATAGAGGCAGTCGCTTCTCAACAAGCTGGTGAATCACGTCATCTATTTAAGTACATCATCTCTTTGGCTTGAGCATAGTTTCCAAGCTTTAGATGATGAGATTAGCAGGGTTTTGGTTTACTTCAAAGCTCTCTTCTTAGTGTTTGGGTTAGTGGAAGGTTTTCCTCAGCTTCAGTCTTTCATATGAAACAGTTTTTCTTCCCCCCCCCCTCTCCCCCCTTTGTGTGTCGTCTTGTCTTTGAAGCTGCTTTATCCCTCCCCCCCTCTTTATAACCACACTTAGATCACTGCTGTCTCTCTGTGAAGCATCACCAATTACTGCCACAACACGTGAAATGAACAAGAAACCAGCCCCCCCCCCCCATCTACTGTACATGGACTCAAGACCACAGTTACACTCACAGACATCAGCGGACACATACAACATACTTTGCCAGCATAGATCATTGGTTGTGTGAGCTATAGACTTACTCCCATTCTTTCACATGTTTTCAGTTAGAGGAAGGAATTCTGCAACTGTGAATAAGGAGATGTACGCGTCTCTGTTCCTCTCTCCTTCTCATAATTTGTCTTTTGTAAATATTTCACTCTGCAACTTGAATGATAATCACATATATATTTGTTTCTCTCTTCCAGCTCTTTGTCTCCTCCCAGTCGCCCATTTCCACAGCAGATGATTTGTACATAGATGGACAAACGTCGGGTGAAGTGCCCGTAGATGATGAAGATGGGGAAGATGATGGCTCAGGCTCCGGATCCGGAGCCTACGGTAAGGAGGCCCTTACTTTGTTTTGTAATGTTTGGTGCTTACGAGTTTTGAAAAGCAAAAAGAGTTCGCAAACACTTTGACATTTTGTCAATTAGTGTTGATGTCTTCGTACTTGCTGCATCTGCAAGCATTAATTAGGACCCCCTCATTTTTTTCACGTCTTAATATTTCATTCCAGGCGCTCACAGTAGGTGTTCATCCTGAAGTGATAAAGACTTAACCCATTCACATTTTATTGGAAGTGCACAGATGTCCAATAGTCTCTGCCTTTTCTGTCAATGACTCATCTGTACAACCCCAGTGAATGATGTGTGGAAACATCTGTGTTTACGCTTTAAACCAAAATGTGGTTAGGTGTATTCCCATCAGTGATAAAACGCAGTTTGTGTTCCTCCTGTATATGGACACTGTCTATCAACATCCTGAAAGCCCATTTTAACTTTGCATCACTGTCGTAGCATGTATCCCCAAAACATCAACTTTTAACGAGGGAGAGATAACCTGACCTGCTTCTGGCCGTGTAACATCCAGAGATTTATTTAATAATGGCTTTAGTTTCTAAACCCATAAAGTGACACTTCTTCTTTCAGTTTATTTGAATAAAATAGATAACAGAAATGGAGAATCCTAGTTTTCAATTGTCAGTAAAGCCTTTGTGCCATTTATAAACGTCAAATACAAGTAAGTTCTAGGTCGCATTGGAAAAGTTTTTCAATTCGGTGTTGATTATTTTCCTCTACCTCAGGTTTTGGTGACCTCATGGACCAAGAGGAGCTACTGAAGAGGTTCCTCAACTTCTCCAGGACCACGGTCTCAAAAGAAACGGTTCCAGTTCAACCACAGCCAACAGCAGGCTCTCCTCTCAACCCACAAACCACAGCAGCAGTCAGCCAGGATCGCCCCACCACAGTGGAGGTGACCAACACGACACCAGACAAGCTCCTTGGTGTGGACAGCGATGAGGAGAAGGTACAGTATTGCTCTCTCTTCCGCACATTTTTATCTTTAAAGTTATATGATGACTTTGATCCCTAAATGTGATGTGATTTAAACAATTCAGCAAGAGAATAACAAATGGAAATACTCTTTATGTTCCTCCAGGTGGCTGGTGTTGGCCCAACAGCTGATTGGTTCACACAGGACACCAGTCCCAGCTCCACCAGCAGGCCTCCCAGTGACACTACATCAACCAAATTCAGCATCGACATCAGTGTGAGCAATGGTACTCCTGAGGACAACAGTCTGGATAGTCTGGATGTCTCGACAACCAAAGGCAGCAAAGACGAGGTCCGGCTCAGAGAGAATGACAATGAAATAGTGGCCGAAGATGGCCGAGGCAGCAGGATATATGAGATGGACTCTCCCGAGGAGGTGACCTCTGAGAACTTGTGGGAGAGGACCGAAGTTCTGGCAGGTAAGGACAAATCTCTGAGTTTTCATAGTCCACAAAGGTTGAATTTGACAGTCACTGAAATGTTGAAAATGAACCGTAACTAAGTCCAAATGGGTTTTCTATGATAGGCCTGACAGTAGAATGTATAAATGAATGCTATTGGGCTTGGAATTGTTTGATTATTTTTCTTGACTTGTCTTAACATACAGTTTAGAGCTATAGTCAAACATGTAAGGTTCAATGCACAGTCATGAAAATCTGTTTGACTCTATATTTAAAACTTCTTCAGCGGTGATTGCGTGTGGAGTGGTTGGATTCATCTGCGCTGTTTCCCTCCTCCTCCTCCTCGGCTACCGCATGAAGAAGAAGGACGAAGGTAGCTATGAACTGGGAGACACCAAACTTTCCTCAACGACCTATCACAAAGCACCTACAAAGGAGTTCTACGCCTGAACTAACCAATAAGGGACTATAAGGAATCTGTCTCCTCCCAATCGGGACTAAGATTGGATCCAAAAACAAGTGAAGATGATTCCTCTTCATGCCACTTGAAGTCGAGCTCGACTTCTTCTGCAGTACCCCTTCCTTTTTTTAATTTCATTTCCAACCTTTCTCCTGCTCCTCCCTTTCATTTATGTAATGACCATTGTTTGTGAAGCAGAGGTCAAACATGGTAAAAAAAAAAAAAGTCTGTTGAAAAACATTCTCGCCATTCCGCTGTGAGGAAGGAGTTCGACTTTAAATAAACATTTACATTTAAAGAAAATGAATCTTTTTACAATGGATAACAGATGTTCTAGTCTTTAAAACAAGTCAACTTCAAATATTGATAACACCGTGCCTTTCCTTTACTTCTCAAAGCTGAACCACCCTGTGCTGGACTTTGTTCTGTATTGCAGACAAATTGATTGTCCCATTTAGCAGAGCTGTAGCCTGAACATTTGCAGCTCAGCTCAACAGCGTAGTTGAAGTTCAAACAAATATATCAATAGCCTTAATGCATTTGAATGGAATCGGTACCAAATATGGGATTAGTGTTACAAAGAGCCTTCAAATATATTTTTCAAATGACTGGAGGTCAAATTGTCTCTCTTTATTAACTTGTTACATTTCATTTTATGAATGCTTTCTTTTCTAAATTGAAGTTTCTTTTGTTTTACCATGAATGAATATGTGTTTTGTTTTTTTCATATGCTGTCCAGTATTGATATGAGAGACCTTATTACTCTGCAGGTACATATTTTCATCGTTTTCTCAAAGATATTTGACCAAATATAAATGTGCTTTATTTGTCTTTTTGAAAGTTATTTTAGTAGCTTTTTTCAAGATGTTGTGACTTTAAGAGATTACGTTTCTTTAAGCCATTTTTAAAAAGAGATTCTAGTCTTTTAGTTGTATTCATACAGCGGTAGATAAAAGTCCCTCGCTTGTTTCTGCCGAGTATGCATCATATTTTATGGGACAGGGATGCTAAGGTAGAGCCAAAGCTAATAACTATAATTCAGAAAACCATAGAAGAAACCAACATTTTCTGATGACTGCCAAAGCACATTCCTGTCTCACTGTCAACTGTATATAGCTTGAGCGACTGGTTTGCATTTAAAGGGACAGTGGCAGTATCTAGTGTTTCTTACAGTATGTAGAATCAGGGCTTGTTTACACAGCAGGGCTGGAGAGTTACAAATGCAGTCAATATAACTGTCTTAACTCTCAAATAGAATAAGCAATGTAACAGACTGGATAATCCCAATCAGTAATTTATTCACTACTCAGACTTCTTTTTTTAAATTTGTTGCAATGCTACTCTGAGTGTAAGCATGTCAGGTTCTAAATGTGTTTTGTCAGTATTTACCTCTGCTGGCCAATCATGGGAGTAGGGACCTTTTGTAGAGTTTGAGTGAGGACACAGAAGGCAGTTAACAGGAAGAGAAGATGGAGATGAATCCTTTGTAAAGTCTGAACTACCTACTGCACATCATGTGTCAAAGAACAAAACGTTTCACATCAGCCACAAATTGAATTGGGAGAATGTTGTCTTGAGGCAGCGCTTTTGGTGGCCTTTCAATTTTATGAAGCGGTCACTTTTGTTAGATTTTTTACAAATCAGCTTTGTGGTCAAGACTATGTTGATAAATGTATTTCTAAATAGAATTATTATTTTAGAATCATTGTCCTGATCTGTTGCAAAATGTGCAGCGCTTGTTTTTGCTGTCTATATAACAGTTTAATCCTCTTCATCAGGAAAGTAGGTGTGTGACGCTACATTTATCCTTTGTCTCTTATTTGAGGCTTCTTAATAGACTTTGCATGGTGTTTTTGCGATGATCGAAAATACTTTCTTTAATTCGATTTTTAAGTGTATGCAAACTACCTATTTTCTATAACTGAAATAAACAGGAAGATCGTAGCTCTAATCCACTGTGACTTACTGATGATAACGTGACATTTTATGGGCCCTTGAATGCTCAGTGCCTCGAAAAAAACAATGTATTCATCAATTTACAGTGCTCTTGCAGCATTGGTGTTATGCTTAAATAGTTCAGGGCATGACTCCATTGTAAAACATTTTTTCGACCACACCAACAGAAATATTAGGAGATCTCTGACATAAATGAAACATAAAGGATTTCAAAAGAGGGTTAAGACAACTGGTTAGCACTTGCTACCAATACAAAAGGGGATGACACAACATGAGAGAACCTTTTCTCTTGTAGGATCTCTGTTAGTTTACACTATATGCTGATAATACTATAATTTATATGCATTAATTTATACTCGCTCAAAAGAAAATCCAGGTTAACAAATCGGTTATACATAGAGATTGTACAGTATTGACACATGGTTGAAGCATATTTGTTACTGCTTGTTATGTTTTTAGTATTTATGGTTTCAGATTATTTGATGGGCATAGTTCAATTCATTTTTGATTTTATTGTCAGTTGTCTTCATTCTTTTTTTAAAAACGTTTTCATATAAATACATTTAAGTAGTATAATGTTTCCTGTTAATATAACTCAGCTTTAATTTTTCATTAAGTTACAAGTTGACTATGAATTGACTGAAGCCTTGTTTTAATAAATACACACCTACGCAATGGTGGGGACCAACCAAAAACCAACTTAAGAGAGAAACGGTGACATAGGCACCAAAGGTGGCCAAAACAGAACTGTGTTGCTGAAATGGTGTGTCTTATGAAGTTCACTACTGAATAAAAAGGTGGCTTTGATGCATTTCTAAAACATGTTTTCTGTCTTTTTTTTGGGTGGGGGCTTTAGGCATGTGGTCTCTAAGAACATGCACCAGACTGCACAACAGATAACCTTATTGCCACTACTCTGCACTTTTGTCCACATTTTTCATTATCTCCTCCCTTTCAATCTTTATATCTCTGACACATACACAAAATGTATGTACTAACGGTAAGTGCTATACATTGGCAATCATTTTTCTATACATTCATTTGGAACCGCTTTTGGGTCATAGACATAATCTAACAAAACCCAGACCAGCCTCCTTAGTCCTTTAAAGATTCCCAAGTTCTTCATAGTGTCAGTAGAGGAAAGCTCTGACTGGACAATTATAGTTTGTAATAAGCAGTTGGTTTTGCATGTGTTATATGTCTCTGCATTGGAAGGTCAGTTGCAGGTAAAAGTACTCCAGCTTTTTGTCCCTCCTTTTGTTTGCACAGTAGCACAGAAAAACATTTCCTCCCGGTCTCAAGAGACACCCTCTTACAAATGTAGGTGCCAGGAAAAAAAAAAGATTTCCAACTTCTGTGTTAAACTGAGCCAGCAATATGTGGAAGTAGCCAAATGGTCAGATGATGTTGCAGAGAAGAAAACACAAATGGAAGAGGCAACAGCAAAAACAGCTCAAGTGAAAGACAATGAGACACTCAATGTCCTCTAACACTGTAACAAAAAACAAGTCCATGGTTGGACATACACAGATGTTAAACTGTGCTCTGAGTTTTAAATCAATTTATAAACCCAGGATCAAACTTAAACTGTATGTTAGAAAGGTATAAGTAAACATAATTCAGGCCCTTCTCACAGAGGTCCACGAAGTATCAGTTGTGAGCCTAGATCCTAATAATTAGATGATGATATGAATTGCAATGTGAAAGTGCTAGATTTGAGATGAATGGTTCTCCCGTAACTGCCTGGACATAAATGTGTGTTGGTTTTGCTCACATTAACCTGCAGGTTGGTTTGTATGAAAATAGCAATCACTACGGTAGATGTATTATAACAATAATACAGACACTGTAAGTGTAACGGGTTTGTTTTGAGCAGATAGCCTTATATGAAATAAAATAAATTGGAAAATATAAGTTATATCTTCCAATTTATTTTCCTAAAGAAAGTGGTTTCGAACCATATATATATAGGCCTATATATAAAACAATGTGTATGTAATAATAAATATATAATATTTTACAGTAAGAAGTCTGTGCCGATGGGGGCTTTTATTGTGAAAAGTTGGACCGGACGGTAACTGGCGTCAGGCACGCTGAAATCACGAGCGCGGAAACGGTGAGAGGTGTTTACATTCCGTACTCATTTCGTGTATCAGGAAGACTAAACTCAAAACTTTATGAAAAACTGTGACGCCTACGACTACAAAATATATTCAGTTGGCCTGAAGGGTTTGTGTTTAAATGTTAAATGAAGTTTAAAAAATAGTTTATGTTCACTGTTAACGTTAAGAGACTGTCGGAAGATGCAACTACCATGACGTGTAATTGTGATTCTGTAACGGTGCTACTTTGATTTTGGTGGTATATTGAAATTGATATCTTAACCACCGGAAACTGTCTTACCCTAACGTACGCTTACGTTACTTAATGCCACAAACTTTTCCTTTAAGTCAGTGCCAGAAACAAGCAAGTATTAATGCTATTACCATGTGAGAACCATGCTCAGCTCTTTAGGGTTTAAATGTATAACTAAAACGTATTTAACCATACAGATTATAATTGACATTGTAAAGATCACATTTGTAATCACACTGTTATTTCTCTGTCTGCAGATGGCTAGGAGAGATGGACCAACCTTCATCCTCTCCCTCTTCTTCTTTCTCTCAGTGCTATCATCTCTATGTGACTGTCATCCACACTCAGTGGCAATAGATAGAGCTGTGTCCAATCATACTAAAAGGAGAGGTAACCTAAACCCTCCCAACACCTCACATGAATGGAACGATAAAAGCATCAGTCGTACATCTATCTCTAAAGCCATGCACATCACACCCATGCAGCTGCTGTCAATTACTCGGGCTAACAGACCTCTAGTCAGTTTAAAATTAGCTATACTTTGAATGACATGATGCCATCACACTTTCTGGATTAAAAACAATGATAATTGTGTAAAGTGTCCCCCATTAGCAAGTTCGACAAAGTAGTAGAGGGATGGAAAGGTCATTTAGATTGTCTTTTTACAACTGCACAGCTTTAATCGCTGGAATACAACATATAAAAAAAATACATACCGCCACCCCATTCCTGTGATTTTCACTCCTCTTATTTGTGATTCAATAGAAAACATCTACATAGCACATTTCTGCAAATTAATACTTAATGAATAACGTAATGTTTTTTTTTTGGTGGGATAGCTCGTCGAAATATTACACAAAAAATACAATTTGGAAGTAAAATCTGGCTTTTTAATGTTTGTGTGTAACCCAGTCCAGGACATAGCAGCAGAGGTAGCAGGCTATGTAGATGTGGCCAAAAAGATTATTGACCTGGCTGTGTCCGGTGCTGCCCAGAATCGCTCCTACACACGGCTTGCAGACTTTACTGACACCATAGGGAACCGTGTCAGTGGCTCACAGAACCTGGACCTGGCTATCAAATACATGTACACTGCTATGACACAGGATGGGTTGGATGTACATCTAGGTGAGTATGCCTTGTTACTGGAATGTTATCACAAGATGTTATAAGAGTGCACTGAGTGTAAAAATCAGAAATAAGTTGCACATAGTGAGCTTGCATGACTGGTTTATCCTTTGATTAATGTAACAGTATTTTTTTTCATCATTCTCTTCTCCAGAGCCAGTCAAAATCCCACACTGGGTGAGAGGGAAGGAAAGTGCAGAAATGATTGCGCCTAGGGCCAAAAGTCTTGCTATACTTGGTCTGGGTAGCAGTGTAGGGACACCACCTGAAGGTAAAGACTAAATAATTTTACTGCCTTTCATCCACCTCCCGTTTACTACCTGTCTCACTCGTATCTCTGCAGGTATCGAAGCAGAGGTGTTGGTGGTAAAGTCTTTTGAGGAACTGAAGCAAAGAGCCAAAGAGGCCATAGGGAGGATTGTGGTCTTCAACCAGCCATTTGTCAGCTATGGAGAGACGGTGGCTTACCGTGCTTACGGAGCCACTGAGGCAGCCAAAGTGGGAGCTGTGGCAACACTCATTAGATCTATTACTCCATTCTCTATTAACAGGTATTGATCTATAAAGAAGATTGAGTAAAGCTACATGTTACTACTGCTGAAGGGCCCATAAACTTGGCATTTGACCCTAAACTTCTGAATCAAAAGGCTTAATAGATTTTTATAGAAGATTCATGCTTCTCTCCTACTTCAGTCCCCACACAGGTTGGCAAGATTACCAAGATGGAGTGAAGCGCATCCCTACAGCCTGTATTACCGTGGAGGATGCAGAGCTGATGTGGCGTATGGCACAGAGGGGGCAGAGGATTGTGGTCAGACTCACAATGGGAGCCAAGACTCTGCCAGATGCTGACTCCTTCAACACAGTGGCTGAGATTAAAGGCTGGCAGCACCCTGAACAGGTCAAACTCACTCTATGCTAACACTAGGGCTGGGAATCTTTGGGTGTCTCACAAAATTCGATTTCCATTCTTGGGGTCACGATTCGATTCAGAATCGATTTTCGATTCAAAACGGTTCTGGATTCATGGATCCATGGATTCAAAGTCTATTTATGAATTAGTCCATACTTCAGGATCTACTCCAGTCATCTGTGAGACTGGCTGCATTTCTTGCTGCTCCATTTGGCATTCTACTGAGTTAAAGAGCTAGCCTTAGCACTTAGCAGGGAGTGACTGATTAGCAAAAAAAAAAGAAGATTTTTGGAAATTATGAATCTATTTAAAATCTCAGAAGATAAGAATCTCGATTTTTACATAAACCGATTTTTTTCCCCCACCTCTAGTTAACACACACATCACTTTCTGTCTTGTTTTATTGTTTTTTTCTTATCATGCTCTTTTTATTACAGTGTTTTAGTGTCGGATAAAATCTCTTTCTGTAGGCCATCCAAATTAATTGCATGGGAAACAGATGTCCTGTTTAGATTTTTTAATTTTAATCCTAATAAAGGCTCCATTTTTTGGTCCTTTTCCCTCTCTTAATAAGTCTTCTCTGTGTCGATTCTTCAATTTAGTTGGACAAAGAAAGATGGTTAAGCCTCCCTTTGCTGACTACAGTTATTCCCACAGCTGTTGAGTCTGCCTTTAGTTTACTTGGGTGTGTGTGAGTATGAGGGTGTGTGTATGTGAGTGTATAATTCCAGAGAACCACTGACGCTCAGCTGAATGGAAAGGCTGAGATAATCAGCGCAGGATTTAATATTATCAACTATAAAATTAAAGCCATGCAATTCCATATTCCTCCCAGCATTTTCACATTGCATTAACACAAGTTTTAATTAACTGGGCATTGTGTTTAAGACTCTCATTGTGAGAAAGGTCTTGTGTATCCTCAAGAGGAGAGCTTGTCCTCTGTTTTCCAGGAAGTACATCTATGTGGAATGTACCCAAACCACGTATTCACCATCAGACTCCTTTTTAATAGAATAAAAGGGGAAAATATGGTCCAAGTCGGGAGCCTATCACTGCAAGGAATACACACTTCTGACTCAGCTCGCAGAGTGTAATATCATCCACTGTTACTAACAGGTCCTCAGCAGGTATGTGGGTATGGATTCAGACACGTCTAGCAGGTGTAACCTGATAAACAGAAACATGTGCTCCACATGCATGGAGGCAAAGAGGAGGCAGTATGATGCCAATGACAGAAGTGACTGATGCGTCTGTCACAAATAGGACTATATTGAAATGTAATGTGGGCTCAGAAGTCAAGGAGCAGAATGTGCACAAATGGGTCTAAAGTTAGGACTAGTAGCAAAGAAACTGAAGAGACATTTTTGAAGTCTTGTACTGTCTGCTAATAGATGTAGGCAGGATCTAGGTTCTTTATTCACAGGGCCAGCCCCAGCTGAGTTCAACTAGCCATAAATAGCTAAAGAGGGTATGTAAAAGTGACTGCATAGATTCATGCAGATGAGGGGGAAAACCTGTGTGAAACAGAACTGCTGTAAGCAAACCCCCTGAAGCCTGTGTGAAAGTCCCACAGTGTAATTAATGAATCATGGTGTGTAGTCTGCATCTAGGTGGAGGTTATCTGGAGCATGGGTGTTTTATTGTTGTTAAAGAAGTGTGTATATTGCATTGTGGATATAGGCTGCTGTACACACTTTAATCTAGATGTGTTTTGTTAGCAGTTGAAGGTAGATGGGTGTGCTCTCTGAATTTCTCAGTGTAATTATGAGCTGTATGTGGGTAAACCTTTATTCCCTCACAGCCTGTTGAACCTGCAAATGCAATGCCTGCTGCTGATTTAACAAGTGCAACAAATTACTTGCTAACATTGTGGTCCAGAAGGTAAAACACCAAGACTTCTGACTTTGGTCGCTAACAGAGAACGGTAAAGTCTAATGTATTTCAGCACTTCCCAGTTTGACTAAAATTAACTTTGTTCTTCTCCACAAACAGCAGTTTAATTTGTGAGAAAAAGTGGAGCTATCTGAAAAATAAGTCAGAAGACTTGGATAGCTGCTGATGTAATCTGTTACTATTCTGATCTGGGAACCAACCACCTCTTAGTCCCTCATTATAGAAAAGGGAAATGAAACACATGGCATGGATGACATCATAATTGGCTCTGTGACTTTGTGGTATGGCTAGCAGTAGCTGCAGTTATGGTGTGTGTGTGTGTGTGTGTGTGTGTGTGTGTGTGTGTGTGTGTGTGTGTGTGTGTGTGTGTGTGTGTGTGTGTGTGTGTGTGTGTGTGTGTGTGTGTGTGTGTGTGTGTGTGGTGTGTGTGTGTGTGTGTGTGTGTGTGTGTGTGTGTGTGTGTGTGTGTGTGTGTGTGTGTGTGTGTGTGTGTGTGTGTGTGTGTGTGTGTGTGTGTGTGTGTGTGTGTGTGTGTGTGTGTGTGTGTGTGTGTGTGTGCATTTGAGGTGAAGTGAGTCATTTCCACAGTTTAGCTTTGCTGAGGCAGCCAGAGTCAACTGAGAGTGAAGATATTTTGCTTCCACTCAACCTCTACATATTCTTTTTCATGTAAACTTTAACTTTTTACACCTAAATCAGCTTCAGGTCAGGTGTCAACCTTCTGACTATAATTATACATGAAACAAAATTAAGTTGCTAAACAGTAACCGGGACGAGTCCTGATTGTAAACATCACTGTGCAGTGGTTAATAAGATGTTTCTTGTTACTAGCATCTAAAGTACAAGCGCCATATCTAAACATTATTCTCACTTTGTGAAGTCTCATGATTCAGACTATGTAAATCACATTTTAACTACCAGTCCCCTCTTCCATCACGCTGTAACAAGCAGCCATAAACAGACTGCGAGCAATACTAGTCAGCTACTTGTAGCCTTTAATGGTAAGAGGGAAAACATTATGTCAGCAGATGCAGAAGGGACAGTTGTCCTGGTATTTCAACATGGCTGTTGGGCTGAATTTTATTACACCAGTGTGTTGAACTGTTAAATACCTTGTGCATGCTGTTACCAGGTGTAAACCTTACTTGGGAAATTCAGGGTTAGGGGAAGGCTGTGAAGTGGAAGACAGTTCAGACATGCAGAACCAGCTCAGTCATTCATAGTACCTGCAGACAGCAGCATGTCAGTGTGTTGTTGTTGCCTTTGTTCAAGTGTGTATGAGTGGTTATCATATTACTAACTGATGCTGCTTAAACCGTTCTCCCTATGACAATGCTTACATTAGGACTTTTAGCATGATAAATGCTAACTTAGTTTAGTACCAGTATATCATTACGCTAACATACCATCAGCAGAAAACACGCTGGTGCTAGAGGAAACAGTCAGGGGATCATCTTCAGGGCACTATGGAGTCCTTGCTAAAATTACAGGCCAATTCACCCAAAAGCTGTTAAGATATCTCCGTCTGGAACAAAGTGAAAGACTGAACCGCCAATGTATGACATTGCTAAGCTTAGAGTCATGACACTGGCTCGCCTAAAAAAATAACATTAGAACTTCTGTTAGATAAGATTTTGAATTGAATTTGTTGTCATTTTTCAATCTGTGCTCATTCAGGTCATACAAATGATAAATAACCAGGAATATCAGGTCAGGAGTATTCCACTGACGGGAATCCCACCCCCTTTACTTACTGGAAGTGTTGAAATCACTCTGAACTCTAGGTTTTTTTTTCTTTGTTTTCCTGTTTTAGTGGGTCAGTCTTTGTGTTGAATTTAAGTCATACAATGTCTGTTAAGGTGTTTGTCTGTACTTTAATAAAGTGTCTATGTGTATGCCTCCCTAACTGTCCTATCTGGTAGGTTGTCATACTGAGCGGCCATTTGGACAGTTGGGATGTGGGCCAAGGGGCCATGGATGATGGAGGTGGTGCCATGATTTCTTGGGAGGCCCTGTCACTGATCAAGGACTTGGGTATTACTGAAAGAGATGTATAAACACAACATACACAGTATAGTGATGCACTTGTGTAATTCCAGAGTAAGAGGATGTAAATACTGTGGAAATGCAAAGAGAGTTTTTATAAACAGCAGCATGTTACACAGCTCCTACACAAACAAAGTCCAGTAAATGATTGACTTTTGTTTTAGCTTTACATAACATGTTTGTTCTTCTGAGATCAGAACCTTTTAAAAAAAAAAAAAAACAAGTGACTGGTCATAAAAAACTTTGTAACCCAAGGTCTGAAAAAAATGTCACATTTGACTCTTCATTTGACTCACTGGTTGTTGAACTTGAACTTGAAGAGGGAGCAGATTGTCCAGTTCCAAACTGGGAAGCAAATAAAACAATTCCTCAGACTGTAAACAGTCATTTCCTACGACTGTAAAGGAAAAAGAATGTGCATAATAAGGGAACAGACTGGGATATACACTACAGTATTTCATGGACAAAAGAATGCCATTCAATAAGTCTATAGTGGGACTGGTTTAGCCAACCAAGAGGACAAGGTCTAGTGATGAACAATGTCACGGTCAGGAACATGGTAAACTTTGTATTAAGGATTTTCATCAGCTTACATGGCCATTTTGTTTTTCAACAATGTAAACGTTTTCCCTCAGTTTTTCTGTATATATTTTGAATTCTGTTGCTTTGTGTGTTTAGTTGAGCTTTTGTTGGTTTACAGGTTTGCGTCCACGGAGGACTCTGCGTACGGTGCTGTGGACGGCTGAAGAGCAGGGTGGAGTCGGAGCGCAGCAGTACTACAATCGTCACAAGGTACTGTTTACTGTTGCTGCACTATGTAATAGAAAACGTGCAGTAAAAAGGGGTCAAGCAAATTGTGTCTGCTTTAATTCACAGCTTGGTCTGAAACTATGACCAGGCGAACTGAGAACCTTCGCAGACTTCCTGCTGCTTTGATAAGAAGCAGGAACAAACACACCACATTGTAGGTCCTGGCTAGCCATCAGATTTCTCTTTGTGCAAAGCAGTCAGACAAACAGTCCTGCAGAGATTCCAGCTTTAGAGCTTTGGCTGCCCACCAGGAGATGATCTGTAATAAAGTGCAGAAATAGAGGTACGCACTTACCGAATTTAAACAAAAAAAGTACATTTACACACATGTGCCCTCTAACAGACTGTGAAGTTCTAACATTTGCTCCTGCATATTATTTAAACTAAAATAGCCACAGTTATATGAGGCAGATAATGCTTAAAACATTCAACATCACCTCCTCAGGACTCATATGAAGACTAAATGAAACGGCCTGCTATTTCCATTGAATGAAGCTTTCTTAGTTTTAGTTGCTTTGTTTTGTGTCCATGTGCTCTCTTGATATATTTTAGTCTTTTCCCTCTTCTTTCTGCTCTCTCTTCCCTTCCGTCTATGTCGTCTTTCCACAAAGGTGAACCTGTCCAACTTTGACATGGTCATGGAGTCTGACTTGGGAACCTTCACCCCAGTGGCTCTGCAGTTTGCTGGCAGTGATGCAGCACGAAAGGTAGGATTAAAATAGAAACTGCCATGTTCTTCACATAGAAATTGACTTCTCTGTTTTTTTTCTTCCATCCTCTCCCCTCTTCATATTAAACCTATCTTAAGACATTGCTTCTTAGATTAGACATATTTAAGAAGTCTCAACATGAAAGGTTCCATTTAAGCTACACATATTCTCTGTCTAGTAACTCGTCGCAGGAGGAAATAAATCACTGCCACAGGAACCAAAGCAATACATTCAGAAAGTCAATCCCGCAGAAAAACGGTGTCCTCTATGTGGACGTTACATCCAGTTACATGGTCATATATTCACGATGACCACCAACATGTTAAATTATGTTCTGATAGACACTTTGCTGGTGTTTGTTTAAACAGGTGATGGAAGAAGTGGTCAAACTGTTGGCTCCCATTAACACCACCAAACTGGAGGCACACGGAGAAGGGACCGACATCTCACCTTGGATGCAGGCTGGTGTGCCAGGTCAGAATCAATGGTTCAGCACATGTTGGTGATAGGGCAGTACTTCTCAGAGTGTGAGGTGTGTGACTAAATCATAATCGTAAAGTTGTGCAGAGAAGCAGAAAAGAAATGTTTGGTGCTTAAAGAACCCCTTACTTGATCGTGACAACTATTAAACAGCGGGGTCTATTTAACCAAGATGAAGAAGTAAAACTGGGCCCGTTTAGTCACCATTTTATAATTATAACACATGATTAGAACTATGATGATATGACTAAAGGCAACTGAAAAACATGTTATGTACATGACTCTTTGTGGATCATCAACAGAAACAGTGGAAACAGGAAGTAACACGTCCTAATTTCTGGGGTAGAAGTTTAAAATGACCTTCCTTTTCTTTGGAAAGTGCTGTGTATCACTTCCTCTGGGAATTTTGTATTTTTTAGTGGGAAGTGAGCAAGAGTTCACTTTGAGGGGATTTATTTTTTTAAATTGGAGTTTAAACTAAAAAATGAGTAAAGTGTCAAAAGGTAAGTGTCAGTACGGTCAGTTCTCAAGTTCCATCTCAGACTTGATGTGACCAAATGATTACATTTGATAAGTTGTTGATCACAGAAACAACAGGGTAATTGAATTGGTATTTTATTAGTTTCTTTAAAAAAAATATATCATTGCTTGTTGGATATACTGAAACTCAGTCAACATAAATCAGCCTTTTAAAGATGGATGCTAACAGTTTATTTAAGCAGTTTTCACACTGACCTCTTCAGTTTTCATTTACTTCTAAATAACATCTTTGCCTCTGTTTCCGTTTTGAAGAAGTGAATAGAGAAAGTCATTTTTTATACTTTAGAAAAGTGGATGAAAAATATCATTACTATTATTTTTAAACTATCAGAACACAACAAGAAACTACAGATGTCCATCTTCTAAAGAAGGATCAAAGGAGAGTCCCTTTTTCTAAATTATAGCAGATTTACACATTCTGTCGTCATTATACAAATAATTGTAGATGTTGCCACCAACACACTACTAACCACAAAGGTAAGTTTCAAGTAAAACAAAAAGGTCATGTGACTTATTGACATCTTGATAAAGAAATAGGCTATATGTTGTTCGTAACTGTAGGACCATGAAGAAGGTAGAAAGATGGGCTCCGTAGAATTCTGATTTTGGGGTGTTTGAAAAATGGATTGGCATCGAAAGCTGTTTAATTCAATCACATTTACAAACCTTTAAATGGTTTTGGATATCATTTTTTCTGTTCAAAAAGCTAATTATATAATGAAACCCAAAAACAGGGTCCAGCCTTGGATAGGCTTCTGACCAGTCACCAGTTTCTAAGCAGGTCTGAACTCCAGTTTCTTGCTCGTTACCAGCAGCTTCACACAGATGCCAAAATCTTTGTGAAAATTTTAGTTATTGCTATTTTTTACCTTAAATTAAAATTCTCTAAACCTAAATTTCTACAAGATTTCTTACAAGATTCTAACCAGAGTTTGTTTTGTAAAACATCTGACCAATATTGTAATCAACCAAACTGTCCTTTTCTTGTGGTTTTGGTCCAGACTGAGTCTCATCATCTGACTAGCCAAGTAGAAGTGAAATTGCTTTTTACTCAGAAACACTTTTAGGTTTAACTTAAAGAAGAGGAACTGAAAACAAAATGAGCTGCCTCTGCAGTTCTAGTTGCTACAGAAGTATTAAATGGGTGGTATGAGTGGTAAATGGACTTGAGCTTGTATAATGCTTTTCTAGTCTTCTTCTACTTAAAGCACTTTTACACCGCAGGCTACAACTACACGTTCACACACTGATGGCACAGGCTGCTATGCACAGTGTCAATCGGTATTAACGAAAACCATTTATACACATTCATGAGAGGGTGTGGAGATGGAACATCCCATTGCAATCCCCACTTCCATGTCAGATGTGTCCTTTGGCAAGACACTTCAGCCCAAGTTGCTGCCGCTGCTTTGTCGGTGTGAGCGCACACGGGCTTTTCGCTGTTCACCAGTTGGTTGCAGCACCTGGAAGTGGGGATTGCAATGGGATGTTGCATCTCCACATCCTCTTCATGAGAGCATTTGAGGTCATCCTAAATAGAGCGAGGCAGGAGGCGGGTGGAGTCTGGCCACTGGTAGGCCAGAGTCTTCCTCCACTGGGATCTACATGGACGAGACCATTTGTCTGCTCCAAACTGGACCATGTACATCGAGACACCTGAAGAGGCTGAATGAACTGATCATCTGGGCAAGGATGAAATTCAGGCCACGCAAGTCAAGGAGTCGTTCCTTGCAGAAAGGAGAATTGAGCGTCAGTACCTTCGATGGGATAAAACCCCTTGCATTGCAGACCAGAGGTGGTGGGCAGGGTCCAGACAGGGTAGGAAGGCTTGGGATGAGGTGAGCCACCCATCGTAAGGTCCAGAGCAAACAAGAGGGAGAGCCAGGACCTTGTTGTGTCTGAAGGTGCCAGAATGGGGCAGGAAGAGTACAGGGTACAGGGCATTGCACTAGAGCAGTATGGGTACTGGACAACATAGGGGGAGTGTCAGGAGTTGACCCTTTAACTAGGCAGACATTGAGTCACGGGCTTGACTCAGCTTTAACACACCCTACCCTGCCTTGCAACCTCTTCCAGTGGTTCATGACAGTGACGTCTGCGGGACCAACTAAGCCTCCCTCCAGCACTGTTTGTTTAGATGCAAAACAACCCAGGGTGGGTTCAGATGTTGACATGACTAAACGCTCATGAAGTTGGCAGAGGGGATTGAGAAAAGAAGGCAAGAGCCAGTAAGAACTCAGCAGTGACCAAGCAGCAGATCCACTTTCCCAGGCAGAGTGGAACCAGAGGCCAACACCAACAGGAGTAGATCTGTTCAGAGATTTCTTGAATATTTGTGTCACAATTGTGTTGTCATTTTAAGGGAAACTTTTTTTTTTAAATCTCTCTTTTATTCCATCTCTCTTCTCCCAGGTGCAAGCCTTCATGTTGAAGACAGTCGTTACTTTTGGTTCCACCACAGTGAAGGTGACACTATGACAGTCCAGGACCCTCGAGACATGGACCTCTGCTCAGCATTGTGGGCTGTGGTTGCCTATGTGGTGGCAGACCTACAGGACATGCTTCCCAGGTAGCCAGATGGCAGATCTGAGCCTCAAATCAAATTAAATTTGGGATTAAATAGATTTTTAAGATACAAATTGAATGTCAACTGTTCGAGGATAAACTAGTGAATCCAGAGGGTAAAGGGAGAAACTGGATCTTTTTTTAATCATGTGTAAATGCTGTTTTTATGAACAAGACAAGACCAAGAAAATAAAGAGAAATGTGAACTTTCTCAGGTACTTTACTGTGTTGATGCTTCAATCAATGTTCTGTAAAAAGAATAAATACAAGATTGTTTTTAGTTTCTGGAAGTGTAGAAATTAAATGTAACATCCTTAGGTGTCTAAAATCAACTACACAATGATAAGAGAGGGAGAGTGCTTCTTGCAGTCCAATGGAAAAAACACTAAGATGAAAATAAGTGTATGGAGAAATTGTAGAGCTGTCCAAGTTCCCAATGTTACTGCAAGTATTCAAAAAGCTTTTCTTTTACCCTAATTTGTATCATTTTTATCATCTGTTTTTAGATTGTTTTGCTGGATTTTTTTAAGTATAATTTATTCTACCTGTATTCTTATTAACTGTGGACATTTGTTTCCCAAAGCCACATTTTAAGAATCACCATTATTTGCCAGATATGTATTGTACTTACACATTCAAGGAATTTTAATCAAAAAACTGTGCTCACCATGTACAAACGTATAACATTAAATAACAACAATAAACAAATATAAAAGACTAATATGTACAAGGCTTAATGATACAATAGTGTAGCGTTGAAGAGGTGCAAAAGATGCTGAAATAGACATGATAATAAATGTTAATTTACATGAGTTGTCCATAGATTCATGTCAGATGAGAAGGAACACTATTTAGAAGATTAAGAAACTGTTCTTGTGTCGGGTTCGTTTTGACGTGCAGTGCTCTGTATCTCCACACCGGAAGCGGGGGGGGGGGGGGGGGTTTGAACAATGTTGCGGGGCTTTTTCCAGAAGTCGACTGTCATCTCCACAGTCTTGAGTGGGTTTAGCTCCAGATGGTTCTGACCACACCAGAGGACCAGCTGTTCCACCTCCTGTCTGTAAGCAGACTCATCATCATCCCTGATTAGACCTATGACAGTGGCAAACTTCAGGAGTTTCACAGAAGGGTCGGCTGAGGTGCAGTCATTCATGTAGGTGGAGAAGAGCAGTGGGGAGAGAACACACCCCTGGAGGGGGGGTGCAATTGCTTATTGGCCGGGCGCTGAATGTGATGCTCCCCGGTCTCATCTGCTGCCTCCTGTCAGTCAGGAGTTGGTGCTCCACTGACAGCTGGAGGGTGGCACTGTGAGCTGGGTGAGTTTCTGGTTGAGGATATCTGGAATAATGGTGAAGTACACAAACAGGAGGTCCCCAGGGAGTCGAGGTGATGCAGGATGTAATGCTGTCCTGGGCTCGCTATATAAGTCATGAAAAATAAAAGTACAGACTAAGAAAAAAAAGCAGTAAATATGACATAAAACAGAATTTTATTTTATTACAAAATATCTATTGAACGTGTACATGTGTTCATGGTTTCCTTCATAACAGACTGATAAAAGGAAATTGTATGTATTTAGTTTCATATTAAACCCCTTTAAAAGGATCCTTTCCAAAGACTAAAGATTACATACAGTCTTCAGCTGAGATCAAAACCATCCAGGTATATCTATATGTTTCTGTCTAGTTTAGTGGAAGCATTTTATACACAGAAACACTTTGTGGAATAACGTGTAGAGGCAGAACAAACTACAACATTTACAAAAAAAAACGTCATTAAAACAAGCCAACCAAGAGCAGAATAAGATACCTTAAGCAAATGAAGGCTTGGTGTTTTGATCAAGGACACATTGATTCAGATAACTTTGTTAATCCCCGAAGAGCTATTCAGTTTCGTTGAAGGCAGTAAGGATCTAGACAGATGTGTCCTCTTTAAATGTCAAAGAAACTAAATCGTCAGCTGAATTCCGTGTATGACAGCAGAAGAGCAGATGGAGTGACGTTCTTATGTAATGATTAATGCCTTATTCATATTATTGCAACAGTGAGATCTATTTTTAACACAACATTTGCAGAACTTTCTGTTAATGTGGCAGTAACTATTAATATTATAGGTCAGTATTACAATCACATTTACAAGTACAATTTGAATCTTTTATTTACTCAGAAGCCCTTCTAGGGTTGAGTGTTGCAAATTAGCATCTGCTATAAACACTATGATACTTTGCATTGGACTGCTGTTTGTCTATTTATGTATTTATGTTGTATCTGTCCCCATCAAATAAAACGTCAAATAAAAACATCTAAAACAGGTTTAAAAAGGAATAATACTAATATTACTTTTTGGAGGAAGAGAAGTAATCTTATACAGACAGCATCTATAAAACACACACACACACACACTCACACACACACACACACACACACACACACACACACACACACACACACACACACGCGCACACAAACACACGTTCACAGCTGGTAAGCCAGGAACCCATAAATTAGCTCTCCTGAGGTATGATGTCAGAGTTAGTAATCAAACAAGTGCTAAGTCATATTGGAGACACAGATGTGTGTGAGTGATTGTCTGTGTGCGGATTTGACCCTTTCCCTATTGTGCACTTCCTTTTCATGGACCACTCACTCTGATTCACACACTGAGTTTATTTAGTGAAGAACCACAGTCTGTCTGTGGATGTTTAACACTCACTGACTCACACATGTGAACTTCTGAGATGACCACGTCTTCACCCACATCAGACTTACATCTGACTGACAGGACTGTTGGAAATTACTTCTAAATCCTAATAAATTGAGGCCGCAATCCTTTTTTTTATCCTGTGAGTGGTGTAAGATTAACTTACCGTTTAAGGACCCTTTTAGAGTTCATATCGCCTTTTTGTCTTTTAGAAGTTTGAAGTGTAAGAATGTTGAGGAAAAAAAAGAACAAATTGTCAAATAACGCTGGACATCAAGGTGACATCTTCAAATGTTTTTCTTTTATTAATCAAACTGTCTAAAACAAAACAAACCTAAGACAGTTCACCATCATATAAAACAGAGAAGCAAAATATTGACACTTGAGACGATGGGAATTAGGATTATACCTATATATGATGATCAAAACATACATTGATTACTTCCTTATTGATTAACACTGATCATCTGAGTTCATAAGCGGGCTCAGAATAAAATCCAGTCTGCAGGAAGGTTTTTTATAATCTGGGGAAATTATGAAAGTGAGTAAATCAAAACAATCTGTAAGTCATTTATTTATGGTGATCTGCTGTTTTCTATGCAAGTTTTTTTTAACTGTTGAATGCAGGCAGAACATACTGTTTTACTAAGTCAGTTACGTGTGGAGATCATAAAGCATAAAGCACCACCTTGTGGACAAATTCAAGCATGGCACCTTGTAATTTCCTTCTTGTATTTCTATTGTACTGGAAATCAGAAAGGTGCTGTCGAATAAAACTGACAAACAAGACCCTGGAGACAATTGTTTTAGAATGTTTGAGGTAATAAAGAAAACATAGACTATCAAAAAAAATTGTTCAGGCCAACTAGTTAGTAGCCAACCATATCCTCTTGATAAGGATGTAAAAAAACATGTTCCTACTCCTTGTATTCATTGAGATAAAAGTTAGCGTCTTTGAACAAAAATCTAACTTATAGGGAGCAATTGACAAACAAGAGGAAGAAACTAGAAGTTAACCATTTGTGTATGTTTAAAAAACTGCCATAGTTATAGTTAATTTAGTTTTTATATTTTAAGTAATTATATTAATAGTTCACCGTTAGGTAATGGGGGAAAATTGCCACAGTTTCTAGAGAAACAATGTCAAATGAACAAGGAGGTACTACAAGTTAACAATTAGTTCATGGTTAAAAATGATTTGGCATAACTACGAGGGAACCAATGTGGAGTCAATGAGAAACAAGCTACTATTTAGCCGTATGTCCATTTTTTTTCTTTTGAACCACTGTGGAACAAATAAGGAACTTACTACCAGTTTACTATTAGTTAAAAGTAAATGATTGCCACAGTGGGTGAGTGTGCGAGTGCAGGTGTGTTTATCCTCAGGTTGAGTTATGGATGTTGATTTGTTTGGTCTACGTGTTTTCTTCCACAATATGTCAATAAAAACACAAAAAAGGACAAACAACCAACGTGACAATATTACAAAAACTTGTTTTATTACCAACATGAAGCATTCTTTGACTTAAAAATAAAAGCAAAAATAGGTCAAGGCTCTTGACTAGACTTATGGTGATGACTTAAGGTTTATAGTGATGACTTTTTTGTCATATTTGAATTTAAATCAGTAATTTTTGTCAAATACTTAACAAGCTAGTGAGTGGAACTGCAACAATACAGTTGACTGATATACCTATACAGTTAATCAGGTGTGTTTAAGAACAATAAGAGGTTAAATAGTTTTGATATTTGCTAAAGTCACTCATGGAATGAACAAAACCACATTTATATTGCCATGACTTAACAGTGGGCGTGTTCATGTAGCCACAGGCCGCCTGGAGTTGAAGACCTTTACACCGTTTTGCATTGAAGATCGAGCGTGTTTAGTCAGCAGGGCTCCGGTGGTTTGTTTGTCACCGCACAGGTCCCTGAGTTGTGGAGAATGGCAGGGAAGCATTTCACATTATAATCCATCAAAAAGCTTCAAAAATAACTGTCAACAAGACAAATATCTGCTCCTTAATTTTTTAATGTATGAGGAATGGATAAAACTTACTGTATGTATGGGGTGATATCCTCCTCTGTCCATTTTTCTCTCAGTGTAAAGAGGTGGTTGAAGCGCTCCAGCGTGTCCTCTGGGAGATCATCCACCCGCAGCAGGCAGATGGTCTCTGGACGGGAGGTGCGGTCCACCAAGGCAACACTCTGGAAGATTTACAAAGCCATCAAAAAGTTAAACAGGTTTCTCGAGAGAATAAGCAGAAAGAAACGGCAGTTGCTCTTTTGAGACTATGTCATGATGCGTTTGATGTCGTGTGTGAAGCACTTTGAATTGCCTTGTTGTTGAAATGTGCTATATAGATAATGACTGACTGTTTGGATCAGAGAGCAGGAAATGCAAACAAAGACTCACGGTGGAAGACTCTGAGCCAGAGACAGTTTGAAGATGCATTATTGAAAGGAAAGTGTTTTTCTGATCGACAGGTTGTTTTTTTAATGCTGAAGAAATTCTTAAGTTTGATTCAAAGTGTCGATACTAACAGGTAAATAAACATCTTTTTCTTTATAAAATTTTAGGACTGAACTTCAATAGAATCATGTGGAAAACCTGTATCCAAAAATGTTAAAACACATAGACGTAAAAGAACTTGAGCTCCCCTCTTTTCTCAGCAGGCAGTTTGTAAGAGAGCTACACACTCACCTTCAGCTGCTCCAGTCTCGTGCTCATGCCGTCCGGGACGCTCTGCTGCCAGACTTCCTGAAACTCCCTCAGGTTGAACTTGACGGCGTTCTGCAGCAACAGCAGTGCAGTGGCCCGACATACTTTATCCTCATGTAGTGTGTAAAAAACTTTGTCTATTTTGACAAAGGAAGACATCGCAAAGTAAGTGCATTACACTTTTAGATTGTGCATGATTCCACCACCAGTTTAATGACTACTAAATGTAGTTCAGTCTTAAGAAATGTGTTTTACTTTACCGTTTTCAGTATAGCATTTCCCGTAGCAGTTCAAACAGTGCTCAATCATCTCTCTGTGACAGATAAAAGAGAACTTGACTCAGAATCTGACTCAGCATCTTTTATAAGAGTCACTAAGCCCTAAATCACATGGCCAGTATGAGGCCCATTGGTTGTGTAATATCTTTTTGTTTTCTAAGCCCAAAAAGTAATCTCTAGTTTAAACTCTCATATTTTCCTTTTACTGTTGCATGACTATGAGGATCACAGATGTTAACATACTTTGGTTCCAGTGGGCTTAACTCTTCTAGACTGGCTTCAAGAGGAACCTTGTTGAGGGACCAGGACTCAGAATCCACCAGCTGAGTCACGTGACCCAGCAGCTTCATCTCGTAGTCAAAGTCCAGCATGCGCCAGTAACCTGGAAGAGAGAGAAACAAACACTCTCTCTAAACAACCGGAAGGTTTCTGTTTTCATATGAGTGGATATCACCATTTTTGATCGCTGTCTGAACCTCAAGCGAGCATTACATGTACAGTATTATTTAATTTTCATTTGGTGATGATAAAAAGAAGTGTTTACCATCTATCTGGCAGGCATTGATTATCTCTAAGTTGGTCTTTATCTCTTCCTCACTGGCCTGGATCCTCTCCAACAGATCCTGCATGGTGAACTGGTACCAGTAGAAAAACAGTTACAAAAAACCTAAATTAAAATAAGTCACATTTTAAAGAAGTTGCTCTGCAGGTGCTTCACCTAACATATTCATTTGTTTAATTCATGTTCTTTGTGTACACAGTTATACAAGATGAACTGTAAAATGTATTCACCCTGGTTTCTGTATTCTCCTCCTGCCCCCCTACAGCAGGTCCCTCATAAGGATTCTCCATTAAAAGCCTCTTCAGTTTCTTAAGCTTAGGACGTTGTTTACGCAGTTCCCAGTAGCTGTTCGAAAATCCCCATATCTGCAACAGAAGAAGTATATTGTCAGTGTGTGAGATTCATAAATGGTTGTGTTTGTTTGTGTGACTCAGTTCAGTACCTGTCTGTGCACCACATGAGAGCTTTCCTGACTGTTGGTCAGCTCGTCTGGTGTTCTGCAGCCCGGTACAAACAGCAGCATGTTGGATGTGTCGGCTATTTTTAGATCGTAGGTCTTGTCACCGCTACAGAGAACCGCACGCTCCTCCTTGTCCCCTCGAATCACAAGACTGGACAAAGAGAGATACATTTAATACAGGAATTCATTTGAAGTATGTTTACATCACTCCAGGTCATACATCTTGTGCGACTACATTGCAGGTCAGTTTGATTCTTCATTCTTTCTTACAACGAGAAGAAGATAGTGGGCTCTTACTTCAGAAAGAAAAACAAAACAAAAACAATTTCGGAAATGTGTTAATTTAAGTTTTTTAAGTAGAAATTATCCATTAGATACGACCACCGAAATTATATACATCATTGTTTTTGGTTGTTTTCTCAAACTGGAATTTAATACTTTTAATTTTTTGGGACAGTTATCAAATTAAACAGGCGTTTAAATATCTGTAATCTTAAGATTCATCAACAATAGATAGATCAGGCTTAATGAAAGATCAGAACTACACACAGATAATACATTAAACAATGAAGTTACCTTTGGCCAGCTTCTATGTGTTTGCACAGGTTATCGTCCAGCTCCATCAGACAGTAGTCTGCGGATGAGACATTTTCTCCAAAAGACAGACACTGAATTGTTTTCTGGAGATCCTCCTCTTTCAGCTTGGCGATCTGCAGAGTGGCCTGACCTCCTCTAAACTTCTCATTCTGGGTCAGACGGTGAGTTTGAATGTTTTGATGAATAACTTTCCTCTTCACTCGCCAAACAAACTTTCACAAAACCCACCTTTCTTAACAGTAAAAACAAATATAAAGATAACGCTCCTCTGCAGAAATGTCCAATGCCTGTCAAATTTCCCCGCTTTCTTTGTCGCAGGAAGGAAGTGTGTTAACTAAGATGCGACGTCAAAATAGGACCGGGTAGAAACTATTCATTGACAGATCAGATATAAAATGCTTAAATTATTTTACTTAAAGGTTTGTCGTTGGGAAGCTGCAATATGTAACACAAGTGTAGAAACAAAATGAGGTCTGTCTTTGCAACATGTGCTTTACATATATGAAGTCCTAAGAAACATAGGAAACATAAATCACATTTTGTGTTTCAACCGGTATCATTTAGCAGGCGGACCGCTGTTCACGTTGGTTGGGGGTCAAATGTTTTGAGGATGTGCTGGTAGCGTCATCGACATGTCAAGTTTCTCTAGATCTGCCCAGGTAATAACCATGCGCATTAACATTGTATTATTCTATATTAATCATTATTTTATTTATTTTAAACAGAAATGTGACTGGTCACCAAAGAGCGCGCGCTAGCTAACAAGCTTTGGCCGCGGTGTGTGAGATGTGATTCATGGGTATCATTAAAAAGGTTTAGTTACTAATGTAACTAGTGAGAAGTCACACTACACTCTTACTACAAGTGTAATCTAAATTTACGCTTTAATGTGCCCAAACCGGCCTAATCCCCTTTACCATTAGCCATATCCTTTCAGACGGCTGAATGAGACCACACTAATCAGCCACTGATCACCTCTGCTCTATTGGGCATTATTTTATTGAACTCTTGTGTTTTGTTATTTACTTTAATTCAAACGTGTGTAGTAGAGTGTAGTGTAGCTAGCCCGTTGATAGGTAATAGCTCTTCGTTTGTGTTTGTTGGCTGAGATAAGTGTTTTCTTAACTTACCCATTTAACTCTATGACACAAACAGCAGGAAAGATCGGTGCTTGATTCGTATGGTCTGCCCTTCTGGACCTAAAGAGTGATTATAGTAAGAGTAACTTGTTGGCTTAGAAAACCTTAAGGCAAAGTTAATAGTGCCTTATCTGAAATATAAATATCATGGTCCATTTGGCAATGTTTTACTCTGACAATTGCTCAACCCTGCTGTGACAATGAGGCAACGTACCTAATCCCTGAAACTGAAGCTGCCATATGGAATTCGGTATCATTTCTTGTGTCTTAGATTGCCAGGGATGGCCAAATATGAGTCATTATAATTAAATAACAATCTTTTCTCATGTTTTTTTTTATTTCAGCAATGGGCGACCTTCGCTCGTTCCTGGTTCCTGATTGATGCCAGGATGCAGCCGCCAGGAAAGATCGCAAGCATGTGCTCTGTTAGATTACAGGGGAAACACAAGCCCATCTACCATGCGCTGAGTGAGTGGGAGTCCAATCTATTACAAAGGACTTTTTCTTCTCTTAAGAAACCACAACACCCCTTAGTTTAAGATTGATGCAGTAGGAATATAACAGTCAACCACATCAAATTTTATTCATCCAGTACCTTTCAGACAAATTCTATTGTAGTTCAAAGTGCTTTACAGGAGAGTGGAAAAGTGATCGACAGAAGGTAGTTTGTAAAAAAAATGTATAGAGACAAATGCACACAAATAAAATAAAAGATGAAGGATAATAATAATAATAATAAGAGACAATAAATAAAAGACAACGCAATAAAATCATACATTAATGCAAGCTAAAACATTACAATATTAATACAATTTAAAATGATAACACTGAAAAAGGAAAAATACAGTTAGATTTACAAATCCTGAAGATAAGAAATACATTTAAATGCAAAAAACGATGATTTAAACAACAAAATGTTAATTTACAGAAGAATAGAATAATTGTAGAGACAAAAAAAATATATAAATGATCACCATACAATTAAAAAGTTTTACACAGACGCCAGACTGAATAATTCATTTTTCGATAGTGTTGAAATATTCTCAGATTCCTCTGGAATTCTGTCCTGTCACAAGGTGGCACTAGAGGATCACATGAAAGTATTTGCTTCCCTTCTGCTTGTTTAATAAAACGATGTTCTCACAACACTCTTTGACATTTGGAAGATAAGTCTTTATTAGTGAAGAACACTAGCAGCTGTTATCATTGTTAGGCCAGCTCTGTGTCTGAACCTGTCTGTCATTGTTTTTCAAATACTGTCAAGTATTTATTTCAACCATTTTATCCCAACCACATGTCTGAACACAAACATCTGGAACATCTTTGCAGGTGACATCGGTGACCACGTTGTAATAATCAACACAAGACACATAGCTTTCTCTGGAAACAAATGGGAGCAGAAAGTCTACTCATCACACACGGGGTAAGTTCAGGCTGGGGTCATATGAAGGATCTGTATGGTATGCCTCATGTATCTTTGACGCTTTGGTAGAGGGCCAATATACTGTTTTTCTTGCATAGCAATGCCCTGACTTAGCTTGCCTTTTTTTCCAAAGATATCCAGGTGGATTCAAACAACTCACAGCCGCCCAGATGCACCAAAAAGACCCAAAAGCTGTAAGTGTTGTCTATCAGTATTATCCCCTTTTTTTAAATTCTGATTTAGAGATGATGGTTCTAAATGTCAGGAGATGCCACTGCCACATACCTCACACCGTGATTTTTTAATTCTACTTAACGTAAAATTTAACCCACATTCTTAGAGATTAGTCTACTTTCGATGTCAGCCATGTGCAGAGCAGAGTAAGTGCGGTGACATTTATCCCTTCCTTCACACGTGCATACTAATGTGAAGAGCGGGGATTAACCAGTTCGAGGATCTGTGCCGGTGATGGTGGAGCTGTGGAGCTCAGTTTAAGGACAGTTCCTGCAGTGTTAGTCATGTTACATATTCATAGTGTCAGGAAGTCTGCATTGTGTTACACACTACCCGATCTTTGTCACATTCAGAACTTCACGTGACCTACATAGCAAACGTTAATGAAAGTCTTGTCACATCTGTTTTACAAAACTTGACCACTTTGTCACATGAAAAATGGTGAGCCTTAAGGATAAGAATAGCATCAGTGTGTGTATTGCTCTTATTTTCAACATACTCATGAGTCTGTTTCTCAACATTTAGCTCTACTGTTGTACAAAAAAAAATGTATTTGTTGACGGGGCGACATGTATGTTGCAGAAATTATTACTAGCTGGAGGTAGTCATTTTTAATAAGTTTTGCTAACACAAAAATATAACACAGTATCAGTTTTATCAATGTGGATGGATGTTCTTGATCTGATCCCAATCTGGGAAATGGTGGTTTTATAGCAGCAGGGTTAAATGCTAAATGGACTTGAGCTTGTGTAGTGTTTTTTAGTCTTCTGACTACTCAAAGCACTTTTACAGCCCCGGGTCACACCTACACATTCACACACTGTTGGCAGCAGCTGCCGCGTAAAGAGACCATCAGTATTAATAAATCCATTCATACACATTCATACGCAGCCGGTGAAGCAGCGGGAGCAACTTGGGGTTAAATGTCTTGCCCAAGGACACGTGGGACATGTGGCTGCAGGAGCTGGGGATTGTTATCCTTACGTTGACGGAGCAAACGTAGCACCAAGAATTTAAACACACAGAAAATGAACCCTAACAATAGAAGAAGAAATAAATACATCCAGAAAACCACTTAACTGTTAAAAAAAATCTGAAATATAATAATATAACTAAGTCATAATTAAAAGTGATGGTGCCACTCTGGTTTCTGTAGCTCTTACGTTTTGCTACAGAGTGTGACATGACCATATGGTATCATGATTCTGATTTGGCCATTTCTATAAAAGGGGAACATGGTACTTCAGACTTACTAGAAGAACCAGAAGAAGATTAGATGTTGGTTGGCATGGCAACAAGGCTGTTCAAATTGATTTAAAATGAAGGCAAACTGTCTTAGACACAGCTAATAAAATGACTATTAAAATTGTATCTTGTGAAGCATAAAAACGTCATGTGATCACATGAACTGGTTTCCAAACTGTACTTTACAAACCTCTGAAAGACATGTACTCTGCTGTTGGCTCTTTGTCGATGCAGGCTTCAGGCCAGCCGGTGGCCACAGACGCGTGTCCTGATGGTGGTTTAGAAAAAATAAGGTTTGGCGAGCAACAAGGGACGAATGGAATTGAACAGATGACTGATTTGTCAGCATTACCTCTGTGTCCAACATCTCTTTCCAAAAAACTCTGTCCAATATCTTGGTCCAGTAATATTTTCCAAGTCCGATTCACTGTTGTGCAATAACCTTTTTCAATGTGCTTCCTCTCACCAGATTGTGAAGTTAGCCGTTTATGGCATGCTGCCTCGGAATCTGCAACGACGCACCATGATGGAGAGATTACACATCTTTCCTGATGATGTAAGTCCAGTTTCTTACTACCTTTCTGAACTAATGAGTCTTTAGACAGACTACCGTATGCCAGTCCATGAATCATGCAGGCTAATCATTAAAGACAGTCTGAAAGAGGACACATTATGAGGACTGCATTGATATCATTTCACAGATACATACAGAAAAGAAAAAGTTTTAATCATCCATCTCCTGAGCCATTTATTGTCTTGCAGCTCAGTGTTTTAGTTTTACCACCGTCACTGTACTTGTAGGCAAAGTGATTGACTATGCTGGTGCCCAAATATTATCAGTACAATTCTGTACAGTGTTTAGGTAAAGAGTTAGGTCCTTTATCTGCTCTTTTGTAAAGTGTCTCTAGATAACATTTGTTATGAAAAGCCGCTATACAAACAAAGATTGACTGATTGATCCCTGATTAAAAGCAGATGGGCTGTTTGGTCCTTGTGTTTGTCCCATCTGCATTTCGAAGTGGCGTATTTTGGGGAGGTCTATTTTAACTGTTGGTCCGACATTTATGCCCGCTGTTTAAATGAATCAGGAGGCACACACCCATGTGTAATACTGAAGAGAATGGCTGTCAATACTGGAGTGATGGACCTAAAACTCCCTTCAATCTCTGAAAAGAAAATCTGTTTATTTTTTTGCCTTCTTTTTGGTCACCTCCTCCTTCCTTGAATCATTTCCCCTGTAGTTTTCCTTCCTTTCTCTTTGAATATATCTTCCTTTTTGTTAATACCTAAAATCTTCTGTTCACTAAATAGGAGCTGCCAGATGAGATCCGTGCCAACCTGACAGAAGAGCTGCCTCAGCCCAGAGAAATCCCCAGGAAGCTCAGCGAGTACACCCAGGAGGAGATAGACGCCTTCCCCAGTCTGTGGACACCGTAAGTACAGACACAAATAGTCTGTGATAACATACACAAACTACCCTCTGGCCCCTGAAATCCTCCTGATCTGGTAGTTCACACATGCACCTCTCAGCCGCAGACTATACCGGTCGGACGGGAGCAGGGGCGGGGGAGTCTCCTGAGGCAAGACGTGACGTAAAAAGAATGAAGCTGAAGTGGAGTCTGTTAAACGACGCTTTATTGAGAATACTTATCTTCATATCAAAGCTATGTGAAGTTGGACGGAATCAGAATATCAACAAAAGAGCGGAGAAGAGCATACTGGCGAAAAAGAAAACGCAATGCATCAGTTTAATTACGTGCACAGAGAGATCATAGCGGTCGCGTGCATACAGTGGTCGTGCACCGATCACAGGTAATAAAAGTCAACAGCACCAGGTAGGAAGGGAAACATGGCATCACTTATCACCATGCCAATGTTTGACACCCCTTTCTCCCACATTGTTATGAACATCGTAGAAACCACTTAGAGATATCCTGAAGCATTCCCCCTAAGAAAGGTCAAGGCACCCCCCGGTTTCAAACTGCTCTATTCAAATGTATAAAGGGTAGGAATCCTCACGGCCAGGGTTCTCTAACCTCTAACTTCTTAAGGGAAATCTACAAACTGCTGGGGATTAGTAAAAGCTTGTCCTTACCACCTGCAAACAGATGACCTGGTTTGTGGAGGACTCTGGGGCAGACTGGGACCAGTAGCTCCCCTTCTTACTTCTTGCCTACAGAGATGGGCCTCAAGTGTCAACAGGTTTTTAGCCATTCCAGCTCCTGTACGGTCAAGCAGTTCTCGGCTCACTGAATCAGCTGTTTAAGTAATGCTCAACTGCTCATTTACCTTTAAATGGTTATTTTAAAATGACCTGACAACCATTTTGACAAAGAACATCGCCTGGGCGTCATCTCCTTCGCTGTTTGTGCTTTGAGGCTCTAATACACACATGCTCAAACAGTCATTTTTGCTTGTGTTGGTGAAGAGCAGCCAGAAGGGGGCGATGTTGATGTGAATACAGTCTCACTTTGCTCTTTTCTTACACCCTGCCTCTCTTACAGTATTTTTCATAAAGTAGAGGGAGGTGATAGTATTTGCTTTTTGGACTGCAGAGTCACATCAGATAAATAAAACTATAACATATGCTACAAAGACTGCAGAAAATGTTCAGAAATCTAACATAAAAAAAAAGATCAGCATTTTGTAGTCTGAATGAATTCAGCCTCAAACTCCCCAGCAGATGGTGAGGAAAGGAACACAATGGTGGACTTGACTTTTAGAGGAGAGGCACAGTGGGTGGTGTGTCACTGGTCTTTAACCAGCAGAGTCAAATCTTTATGTTAATGAGGACGTGGGATTAAATGCTCACATATTGCAGCTCTTTCTTTGCCAACAGTGAGCAGTGTAATGATTTTCCACAGACCTGCGTTGTTTTCACGCTCTAACTAAGCAGCAGGGTAGGCATGAATAGATCCAGTTTGAACGCTTACCAAAAGCCTGTTTTATTTTTTAGGCGAGTTTGACTTTTTTGACATTTTGCTGACCCACGTTAGGAAAAATCAAATGTAACCTTTTTCATTGTAACTACAAACTCATGTTGCCGTTGAGTGAACGACTGTCAGCCAACCGTTATCAGTCAGTTTGTGGCACGATGAACAGAAGGAAAGGAGCAGCAGCTTGACTCATCAGGATGAAGTCATGAAAGGTCCTGTGTGGGGCTCAGATGAGAAGAGTTAGCATAAACACTAGTTATTATAACCCTTTGCTCCAAATTCACATTTTGATTTACAACATTTTCTGTGGTGTTTGCTGCGTCTTGACGTGATGGTCACATGCTACAGCCTTGTGAGCTTCCTTGAAAAGCTTCATAGACAACAATGTAACAGGCCACCCAGCTTGTGTCTGCAGTTGTATTGTGTAACAGAAACCCTCTACTGTATGAAAAGTCCCAAAACACTTGAACTGAAACTGTGAAATGTCACAAACTCGTGTGGAAGGTCAGTTGTTCCCGCCTTTCTCTGACTGTTTGGGACGTTCAAGGTTTCTCTGTGGGCGGCGAGAGAGCATCTGTTATTTGGCATAATCATATTCATGGCTTTTTGAGGAAAGTATTTTCCGGCTGCAGATTAGACTGACATCGTGACCTGCGGGTTTGCCCTCGTGATAATGTCGTCCTGTTGCATTTCCGTGGCCTCACCTGTAGTAAACATCACCCCGACAGGTTGAGTGAGACCACTCTCTCTTCCATATGCTCCGCACCACCCTCAGTGTCCATCACTCCACCCAGCCATGGGTCTTCTGTTCATCTAGGTCAGGGGGGTTCCTCTTTAGCTCCACAACAAAATCCACTGACAACTTTATTATTTTTCACATGGTGTACGTTATTTTACAAGACTACAGTAAAACCAATCCAGACACTTTTATTAAATGTTTCTTATAAAGGCTTTAAATGAGATGTGAACATAACCGCTGGGTCTTTCAAGTGAAGCCACAAACCTGCATTGGCTCTAATGACCTGTAGGGGACGACTTAATAACCATTCCGAGATTGCATTTTGTCAGTTTCAGGTCTTCTTTAGTACATTACAATGTTCATTCTGAAAATGAGGGTCCCATTCAGGATAAAACATGCTATGGGGGATAGCTAGTTTGTGATTGACAGGTCGGCACCAGACAGAGACCAAAACTTTATTTCTTCAGTGTTTATTCCCTTTTTTATTTGGTACATTTTCTTAAAAGCCCGTCCTTCACCAGCAAGTATTGATGGTATTATAGATGCACCCTGCTAACCATCTAAAGCTAACATTAACTAACTAAACAGTAACCCCTGCCTCCTGTGTAGCTTGATCCTCTTGTCCAAGTTCACTGTAGTGAACTTTAACCACAGAGTGTCTAAAACATGGACGTAGTCTCAGTGACGTCACCCATTGGTCGCTAAATGCTGTCTAAAACTAACTTTCAGTCAACTTAGTAACAGGCAGAGAGTAGGAGCTGAGGCAGGCCTTTAAGTCCCCATGAAATCATTAAAACCGGGAGTAATATATTTTTTATTTCATGGGGACTAATGAAGCCACAACTCTTATCCTTCATGTTTTATACTTCGGCACTGGCTTCATTTTTCAACACCGGAGGTCGCCGCTTGACAATAACCAAATCAGTTTGTGACTTTACATTTGCTACAACTTCTTATATAAAGTTTTTTTTTTTTCACGAGTAGATTAAGTATTCCAAAGACATGAGTATCACCATTTAAACTGTTTGTCAAGTTTAAAAAGTAACCCTAATATACAGTCATGCAAGTAGTTTTGGTTTCATTTGTTCAAGTTTCAAAATAATCTCAAAATGTCATTATCCAAGTGAATACAACTGAGGTGAAGGGGGGTCTTTTTGGTTCTCATTTTAAAGTCTAAATATTTAGAAAAAAGAACATTTCTCCAATAAATCATGTTCCAATTACCCTAAGAAGAAACAGCCGTAAACAATTACCACTGGAACCCCTTTCTACCGAAGGAAAATGCCCAAATAAAACAATGGACATTTCTGTGGATGTCTTGTGGCCATACCTGTGACCGTGTGGTGGCTGAATATTTCAAAGCTGTAAGCAAAGTAAAAACATTCACCGTCTTCATGTTGGAGATGGAAACATAAATCGAAGACTTTAAAAAACCTGGAGTAAAAAAAATCTTACTTGTATAAACTCACTGCTCAAGAAATGAAGGGAGCACTTTAATCACACATCAGATCTTAATTAACAAAATACTCAAGTTAAAAATCTTTTCTGAATCACATTGTTAAAAAGGGGCTGGATTCAATTCCCAGAAAATCAAAGTACAAAAATTGAAATCACTAAAATCATCCAACTTTTTTTATTTCTATCAAGGCAACTCATTGTGACTTAATCGTGTCTATGGCCCCTGCGTGCCTGTATGAACTCCTGATGATGTCTGGGCCTGCTCCTGATGAGTCAGTGGATGGTGTCCTGGGGGATCTACTCCCAGACCTGGATCAGGGCATCAGTGAGCTGAGACAGTCAGTGCCAGTGGCGATTCATGTCGGCATTAAATGCACCGATACATAACATCCCATAGGTGCTCAATTAGATTTAGATCAGGGGAATGGGAGGGCTAATTAATGGCATCAGTGCATTCATCATCCAGAAACTTCCTTCACACTCTGGTCACATGAAGCCGAGCATTGTCCTGCACCAGGAGGAACTCAGGTTCCACTGCACCAGCGTGAGATCTGTCAATCGCTCTTAGGATTTCATCCTGTTACCTAACAGCTCATCAGGGTACCATTGGCTATGACATGGAGGTCTTTGTGACCCTCCAAGGATATGCCTCCCCAGACCTGTAGACCCACTGCCAAACTGGTCATGCTGAATAATGTTACAGGCAGAGTAGCATTCACCACAGTGTGTCCAGACTCTTTCACGGCTCTCACATGTGCTCAGTGTGAACATGCTCTCATCTGTGAAGAGAATGGGTTGCCAATGGTGGACCTGCCAATTCTGGTTCTCTCTGGCCTTGGCCAATCGAGCTGCACAATGCTGGGCTGTGAGTACTGGTCTCTCTAGAGGACACTGGATCCTCATGCTACCCTCATGGAGTCTTTTTCTGACAGTTTGGTCAGAAACATGTACGGTACACCATTAGCCTTCTGGAGGTCATTTTTTAAGGCTATGGCAGTACTTCTCCTGTTCCTCTTCGGACAAATGAGCAGATACCGGTCCTGCTCCTGGGTTGATGCCCTTTTACATCCCTGTCCAGCTCTTGTGTATCTGCAGGTCTCCTGGTATGTCCTCCATGCTCTTGAAACTGAGCTTGGAGACAGAAAACCTTCTTGGGACAGCATGTATGGATGTGCCATCCTGGAGGAGCTGGACTACCTGTGCAACCTGATTGGGCTGCAGGCCCCGCCTCATGCTACCAGTACTGACAAGGAAACTAGCAGAACACAAAACTAGAGAAGAATAAGTCAGGAAGGAGGAATTGTCTGTGGCCACCACATTTAAAGCCATTCCATTTTTTGAGGGGGTTGTCTTGTTTTTGCCTCAATAAAACACCTGTTGTCACTTTCATTTGCACCAAAGCTGGTGAAATTGATTCACAATCTCTTGTGCTTCCTTAATGATTGATATCCTTAAAGTTTAAGTGACTTGGTGTTTAACTGAAATGATTAAGTGTTCATTTAGTTTTTTTGAGCAGTATAGTTTACACAGGGGGCAAATGATTGACCCATAATGAACAGTGATTCACTACCTTCATGGAACCATTTCAATAAGTCTGATGTGGTAAACCCTCCATCTGGTACCTCAAACACATTTCAAATACAACACATGATGGATGTGAACAAATAATTAAAAACTCTGACACTGAATATACAGAGAGGGCTGAGAGCCAACAACACTTTTTCATTCACTTTCTGTGTGTTTGTGCGTGCGTCGTTCAGGCGTGTACAGCGTGTCTTTATTATGTTCCGCGTTGCTGTCAAAGTGTGTGCTCACATGGTGATGAATGAGCCACTTCTTATTGTTTACTGGTCCAATCTCCACAGCCAATCAGTGCGTGTGCTCAGGCCTGTCGCTGTGTGGTCACCAAGGTCAAAATAATTCAGGTTTATTTAAGAGATGGGGCCTCAAGCTAGTTAATATTCTCCCCTAATCTTATTCATTTTACCGTTCAAATATGTTTGTGTATATATGTAGGAGGGGAAGACAGGCTGAGGTCATCCAGGGCGACTCGATCGTTGCCCTTTATTAAACACATAGTTAATATTCCCTCAGAAATCCTCGGAGCAGAGGCAAAGATTATTGGATACCCCCCCCCCTCCCCTTCCCATCTAACACACACACACACACACACACACACACACACACACACACACACACACAAACACACAAACACACACACTGCTCAGACAGAAAATCAACAACATAAACATACTGCTGTAGTTGATAGCAGAGCTATTACAATTGATAAAATTTTTCTACTTTGTATCACAGCCAATACAGCAGACCTGATATCATCAGTCTGCTGCAATCTCTGCCTCAAATTAAAGCGGGAAAAACACAAACAGAGGATGCTGTCTGGTCTCAGTTTGTGAAGAAAAAAAAAGGAAACAGATAGGATCTTTCTTGTTGCTCATCTGTCACTTTCTCTCCAGGTCTTTCCATGTAAAAATGCTTCCCCATACTAATGTAATGTCTCGTGTTTCCTCCACAGACCTGAAGACTACAAGATGAAATGAAATCAAGGCATCCAAACGTGACCAAGGCGCAAAAGGTTTTTCTTTTTAATGTCAGGGACATTTAAAGAATCATTTTAGGATTATCAGAGAAAGAGAGTCTGAATTTCTCTGTTTGGATGAAACTTTACAGAAAAACTGTCAGATTGTGTGCAAATCCAGGCAACAGCCCCGGTATCAGAACTTGACTGCTTAGTTAACACAAAGCGACACAAAATCTGAGCTACCCTTAACATAACAGACATTCCTGTCAGTTTTGTTACCCCTGACAGAAGAGCTGAATTATTCAGCCGCAGCCTGAGATGAACCCATGTGGCTCAACTCTAATTGATTTTGTCTAAGAACCCACAGACCTTCATTGGCAGATTAACGTGTTGCTTTGACAAATTCAGGCAATCACTTTGGTTCACTGAAAAAGAAAAAGTTAAAGTTGGTCAAAAATCTTGAGCTTTTTGTCTAGTCGATGTCTGTTGAACTACCATTGCTTTATTCAAGTGTAAATCAATTGTGTTTTTGAGATCTGTAAAATAGGCTAATAAACAATTTACAAAACCTTTCCCTGTCTAGTAGTGTTTTCCTATGAGTCTAATTTCAGTTTGACCTTGTTGTGTGATTAAAGTCGAACAAATGACCTAAAACTCAGTTTTATAGTCTCATTACAGATTTATTGGTTGTAAAAAGCAAAGAAAATATAAAATAAATAAGTTCATATTGTACTAAGGGGCGTAGTGGTGGCACCAATTCTTGTTAAGTGTTCAGACTCAACAGTTTGAATTTCAAATAAACCAGGACCAGCTCACATCTTCACTTGCAGTTCCTTTGGTGCTTGTTTTTACAGACTGCAGCGCAGGAGCTGGGAAGTTTACGCTCGTGGATCAGTCCTTACTGGGTTTCACTGGAGGGCAACTCACTGTTTTGAATAATAATTGGATTCAGGTCTCATTCCAGCCAGAGGTCAGGGGTCAACCAGTAAGCAAACGGCTGCCACAGTTAGCTGGCCCCACTTCACATAAGAACAATAAACAAGAACAACAACACAGATTTGTCCTCTTTTAAGGCTGAGTAAGCAAACAGTTCAGTCTTTAAAACAGTGACATATTAAAGGACAAAATATGATGACAGCCAGATTCTTTGGATAAACATTCAAATTTGACTGAAAACTATTTATTGAGTTCCAGTGTTGAGGTAAAAGAAACAGTCAGTTCAGGGGGCTTAACTTTAAAAGTAGTTGGTCAAAAGAAGCAAACTCAACACAGTAACATGAAAAAAAAACAATTCAATATTCCTCAACAAAGTGAAATAAAAACATAGTGGAAGCGGGGGATTCATCTTTATAAAAAGCAGCCTGTACAAATGTTAACAGCTCATCATCTGTGATTTTGGTATGTAAAACAATTGAGTTGAACGTTACATAAAACCGAAACAAGATTCACATGTTCAGTTACACACTCGATGGTTGGCTCAAAGGAGACATGCAGCTTCACAAAAAAAAAAAAAGTTCCAGTCCTAAAATCAGCTTTGAGACGGGCGGACACAGATCTTACCTTTACGGGACGATGCTAACATAGATCAGGCACTTCTCAGACCCCCCTTTAACAGAGATATCGTACAAGAGTCCACAGAGCTATTTACATCTATCCACCTGGTGGAAGAAACCACTGAATACATAGGGAGGGGGGGGATCTCACCACAGTTCCAGAATGGGGAGGGGGGGTCAATATGTATGTGCACGTCAGCGTCTGATTTGTTTCCATGTGTCATTATCAGCTTGTGTGTGTGTGTGTGTGTGTGTGTGTGTGTGTGTGTGTGTGTGTGTTTGTGTTGTAGCGTGTGATGCTGAAGCACTTTAGGTGAGTCCATCCTTCCTCTAGAGTCCTCACTTTTCATTCTCCTCCATGAGGATGACATCACGGGGAAACCTCCTGGAGACGCCTGGCGACCTCAGCTCTGTGTCCTCAGAGTGGGTGGGGCTAGAGCGGTATCCTTGGGACTGTTGGGAGGGCGGTTGGGGGTAGTACCGAGGAGGGTAGCCTCGGTAATGGGGGTCTTGCTCCTCTTCTCCCTCCTCCTCCTCGTCCTCCTCCTCGTCCTCGACTCCTTGGTCATTGTTGTAAGCCACTGCAGCAGGGTTGTATGGCTGGTTGTACGGCTGGTTGTAGGGCGGGTAGGACTGGTAGCCGCCATGAGGGAGGGGTTGGACTGGGGTGGTGGGAATACTTAGGGTCAGTTTGAGTGAAGGTTTGTGGATCATTGTAGCAAACATTAAACCACCACCACCAAGGCAGAGCATGTAGCAAAGTTAAGGCTTTTTAAAGATTATTTTAAGGCCGTGTTGCCTTTATTTGATTAGACAGCTGAGGAGAAACATAAATGATCAGGAAGAAAAAGAGTGACGGAGACATGCATCAAATGGCAGAGGGCTGCAGTTAAATCCGGGGCTGCTGCAGCCAGGACTTTACACTCACAGACTCACAAACAGGCCAATACCTTAAGATCATAGCATCACTAATTTCCCTAAACTTTTTAGCAATAAAGAGGCAACATGCTTTTTTAAATGGGAAACAAAACAAGTAGAATAGATGTAGAGGCATGTTTGGTTACTTGCCAATGTAAAAAAGATCATACAGTGTTGAAGCAGGTTAGTGAAACTGAAGAAAATGGTTTCTATCCCATAGTGGCCAAATCTGCTTGTTTTTCAGGGAATAAATATATCACCACTGGGTTGGAAATTTGAGGAACATTTGGCCCAGTGTATAGTACCTAAAGATAGAGGGAATTGTTCAGTAAGGATAACAGCCAGTCAGCATTAAAGCTATTCAGCACTAGTTAGCTGATTCATCAGGCTTTGAACGATGAGATTAGCTTAGAAGAGATTTGAGCTTGAAGCGGAGGCTGCTGCAGCAAAGCACTGTGAGCACGGATAATCGTTAGACAGATTGAAACGGGATCAGTGGTGGTGATCATCACAGCAGTGATATTGGGGTTTTGTTTGGTCTTGTGGGATGGGAAGCTAATCCTTTTTTTTGTCTCTGAGATTGTCCAATGATGAAAAACACCCAGATTAGCATTCAATTCAGTGCAGTGAAGTTAAATGAGAGTGGAAAAGATTCTAGTTCATATTCTCAATGAAGAATCCTAGAGTTTCATGTGTGTAAAGACTGGAAATCAGGTTTGAGTGATGTATCTAAAAACTACAACAGACTGAAATGAGGGCAACAATTAGCCTTAAAACACTTATTGGTTAAGGGAGGCTGCTTGTTTATTACTTTTCTGTCTGAATAAAAAGTTTCAGACTGTTTGGCTGTTTTTTACAGAATTGTACAGAACAAGTAGTATTTGTTGAGTTAATTGGAAACGGGAGGTCTTTAAGAAAACAAAATGTAAAGTCTGAAGCTGCAGTGATTAGAGACTAGGAGTATTTCTCAAAAAATATGGAGGCCTTGAAGGATTTTTTATCAGTTTAGTGGAGTGGAGGGGTGGAGGGAGGTGAGCACAGGACGAGGAGGAGGAGGACGGTTGGAGAATGCTCTTCAGTAATCATTCCCATAGTCCTGTTGAACTTCAGGCAGAAAGAGGAAGAGACAGAGGAAGGAGGAGAAACAATTGAAGACAAGATGTTACCTCACATCAGGATGAAAACCCAACGACACCACAGAGTTAAACCTCTCACATCTACCGACAGAACAACCAGATGTTGGGTTATTATTTGAGGTAGACATTTGTGTTCACACCCTTTCTCATTTCCTTACAATTAAAGTAGCTCTGATCAAAGAATTAAGATGACAAGTTTAATAAGCATAAACCAATAAGCATTCTTCCGGCCATTTCCAAAATCGCAGAAAAATGGGTGGCACAGCAGATTGTCCATCACTTAAACAGCAGCTCCCCCTCTCTCCACGCCATGCAGTTTGGTTTCAGATCCAAGCATTCCACTGAAATGGCTACATGCCTCCTTATCGAGAAAATAAAATCCTTTCTCGATAAGGGTGGAGTTGTAGGGGCGGTGTTTTTGGACCTCAGGAAAGCATTTGATACAGTAAATCATTCTGTTCTTCTTACCAAGCTCTTAAAATTTAACTTCTCTCAAAACGCTGTGAGTTGGATTGAATCTTATCTGCATGATCGAACACAATCTGTATCAGTTAACAACTGCAGATCTGACTCTCTTAAGCTAACCTCTGGAGTCCCTCAGGGGTCAATATTAGGCCCCCTTTTATTTAGTCTTTATATTAATGATTTGCCCACTGTTTGTTCTGAAGCTGAATGCTTAATGTATGCAGATGACACGGTTTTCTTTGTTCATGGTCACACCAAAGACACTGTTGCCGCTAAACTCATTAAAACAATGTCCTGTGTTACAACTTGGCTGCAGGAGTGCTGTCTGCAGCTAAACGTTTCTAAAACTGTAGGCATGTATTTCACTAAAACAAATAGAGTATCATCTGACCCCGACATACATGTTAATGGAGAAAGAATACAAATTGTCAGCCAATATAAATATCTTGGGATAATAATAGATTCACAGCTTTCCTTTAAAGCCCATATTGGCAAATTGTGTAAAATAATCAAGTTTAATCTCGCAAATTTTCGTGCAATTCGAAATGAAATGTCAACTGAAGCCGCAAAAATGTATTTGCATTCCATGATTTTCAGCCATTTTAACTATTGCCTGACCAGCTGGTCCCAGGCTGGTCAGAGTTCAAAAAAACCATTGGAAATCTTGTACAAACAAGCAATCAAAGTTATGGATCAAAAACCTAGGCACTATCATCACTGTGCAATTTTAAAAAAATATAGTATTTTAAATTGGGACAGTCTTCACACCTTTGCAGACTTAAAACTGACCTATAAAGTACTGCATAAACTGGCTCCAGATCCTCTGGCAGAGTTCATCAGCCAAAGAAACAGCCTTGAGCGTGTCACTCGAGGCTCTGTCAGAGGTGACTGTTATATTTCTCTGCGCAGGAGCACTTTCAGTAAGTCGGCCTGGTCAGTAAGGAGTGCAAAGGTGTGGAACTCAGTACCTGAGGAGGTTAAACTGCTCACAACATACAAGGCCTTCACAAAAAAATTGAAAATGTGGCTTATCAACACCTACAGCTGCCAACACTAAAAGATAAGCCTGTTGTGATATTATGATAAAATGTTATGTTGTGATGTTGTATTTTTTCTTAATTGTACAGTAAGTGTTTGTATATGTATTTTGTATTATATTGTACATGTATTATGTGCTTTTCTCTTCTCTCTTTTTCTTTTCTTTTCTTCTTTTTAAATTGTAATTTTTATTGCCTTTTTCCCATCATGGCCAGGGGACTACGGATGAAAACTAGCCTTCTGGCTAATTCTGGCTTTTTTAAACCATGTGTAATCATGTGTTTTATGAAATTGCACTGTCCCCTTCTAAATAAACTAATAATAATAAGTTTCACATGAAGTGTCTTGAAAAGAGGGGAATGTGTCAGATCTCTATTTCTCTTTCTCGAAAACAGAAAGCGCAAATAAAGATTTCTAACACAGAAATCCGGGGTTATAAAGAGAGATTACCAAGAGAAACATGCGCAGTGAGTCAAACTGAAACAAATGAGATTCATCAGTTCACTGAACACACACTTATTTGAAGGAGATTGAAGCCAGATTAATGTATTCATTTTAGAGAGCAATAATCAGTAACTTTTTTCCTACTTTCCAACATACAACTACCAGCCTCTCCCTTTAAATGAACCTATAAAGACATGAACTATTCAGACCAAACTCGTCTTTTGGACCAGGTCGTAAACATGTCTTATTTCTGCGGTCAAATCGGTTTTCTTACGTGGGTGTTAATGGGACGCTAAGGTCTTTTGGAGTCAGTCTCAAGTGGACACTCGAGGAACTTTGTTGCCCTTCCACTTTGGCCTCATTATTCAGGGAGTTGCCACTTGTTAAAAACGGACACAGCTAGACTGGCTCGTTCCAAAGTAAAACAAAAAACAAAAAACAGTCTACTAGCATCTCTTAACTTTAGATATCAACATGTTATATCTATTTACGTCAATACAAACAAAAACAGTGTAGAAAGGATCTACGGGGGAGGCTTTTGTTTCAGACTATTTCTCAGCCAGGAGCCTGAGAAGAAGCTGTGTACCTTTTTTTCTGTATTTATGCTAAGCTAAGCTTAACTTAGCCAAGAGGTTACTGTGTAGCTTTATAGCTGCAAGACATTTGTTTTTTAGGTTGACCATATTTCCAACCCTACAGCTTTAGGGAGCAAAGAAGTTCTAAGGTTTCCAAATATCTTTCACATAATGATGCATACTCTTCTGAACCTAGCCTAGCTTGATAGGAAGTAGCAGCATTTCTCAAAACTTGTGGTTGCCCATCTCCTATACCAAAGAAGACAATGAATTCAACAATATGCAGTAATTAAAGCAATTTATAATGTTACAGATGTCTTTCTTTAATAAAAGTTTGATCTGGTGGTTTTCCAACACTAAGGGTAGCAGAAAGAGTGATTCCAATAAATGATCTAACCTTTATCGGCATTTTGCTTGTACCCATGAAAACATGACATGATGTTGATGCTTGTTTAATGAAGGTTAGATAGACATATCTTATTGAAATCACAGTTCTTTAAACTGCCATGTTATTGTAGCTTGTGACTGCCGGTTGTTGAGCTATGATGGGCCAAAGTCATTGTTCACACAGATTTATACTCAACACAGAAACATCAATTATATGAAGCACAAATGGGTTTGGGTAAGAAGAAAGTCATTTTTAAATATCTCTTTAAAAATTCCAACCTTGAATTTATGGTCAAAAAGTGTCTGCTGTTAAAGCACCAATACTACTCTACAAACTGTATTTTAATATGATTCCTTTTAAGTGGGCAGGGAGGCTGTTCTTAATCCTCGCTCAGTCGAGAACAACAAGAAACTTCTAAGTCATAAAATAAGAAATGTTTTTTTGACTGGAATCCTTTCATTTGAAATAAATCTAGTTTATAATGGATGAAGTAATGTCTCAACCATCAGCTACTTTTCAAGGATGATATTTCACTAAGACGCCTCATCGTGGTAGCGTAGTGGTTTGTGTGCGCCCTGTGTACAGAAGCTGTAGTTCTCAAAGCGGAAGCCCGGGTTCGAATCCAACCTGTGGCTACTTTCCCACATGTCAATCGCCACTCTCTTTTCTGACTCTATCCACTGTCCTACCTCTAAAATGGATGCATTAAAAGCCCAAAAAACCCTTAAAAATGAACACCTCATCGGAACAGTTTGATGTGTGAAGTCTGAGCTGACACATTGGACAAATTGACTCCTGAAGGTCCTCACCAGTGTTTTTTTGTAAGATTTTTTTGGGGCCGTTTTTGCCTTTATTGAACAGGACAGCTGAAGAGAGACAGCAAATGTTGGGAGAAGAGAGTGGGGGGACGACACACAGAATAGGGCCGAGGTCAGATTCGAACCCACAGTTGATGTGACGAGGACTATAGCTTCTTTACATGGGGCGCAGGACATAACCACTAGGCACCCCCTAGTGGATAAAAAGACATGTGTTCGTGAGTGTGTCTGAATGTGTGTAGCAGCACTTTTTATTGACTCTAAATGCAGACAAATAGCTTTGGTCAATGACACAGTTACCTTGTTAATCCATCAGTGTGGACATGAATGTATAAACTTCATAGTGGAACAACCATAAAAGTCAGATTACTGTCCAATTCTCTAAGAGCTTTACGAGAACAATAACTGTCTCAGAGCCAGCTGTCACTGTGAACACTATATTTCAATGTTTAACACATATAAAAGATGGTTTACAAGATGGAAAACTGGGCAGAGTGAGACTGTTTGAACGGTAAGGGCCACTAAATTAGAAAATATTGTAAATAAAACTAATGTACACAGTGGTGGTTTCATTGAACAATAAAAAAATAAGAAAACGGATTTAATGCTCATATCTTAGGTTTAAATCAGCAAAAAAAAAAGGTTTAAAAAAATACAGCATAGACTGTTTTGTAAAGTCTGGGTTTTTTGTGTTATGACTACTTTTGAAAGGATATTCCAGTCCAAATGTTTTTGTTTCTATCGCCTGAATTGTCTACAGCTGTGTAAACTTAACATTAAGTCAAACCCCTTTGATGTCCTTTTTTTTTCATTTACTTCTGTTATGTGACTAAAAAATGCTGGTGAAACCTTTCAGTTTTTCTGACACAAGTGAGGCTCTACTGCTCTGAAGACAGCGATCTCAAGAGCAACAAGGATTCTTTATACTTTGAAATGTGCTATTACATGTCAGATTTAAAAAAAAAATCACTGTCACAAATCTGACCTTATTTTATAATCCACCAAAAAAAAAAAAGTGAATAAGCCGTTCTAACCAAAATCATAATACACTACTAGCATTGTTTTACTTTTAATACACTCCAGAGATTTCCTCTTAGTGAATCAATGCACATGTGTGTTTGTTTACACCCACTGCAAAGACGCCAACTAACTTTTTTAAGTTCAGGGTCTTTGAATACATTATAAACGTTAATCTGCTCATTTTTGATTTAGGTTAAAAAATTAAAGTTGTTTACGGGGCGTATTAAGTAAAATGGTTTACCTCCGACGTTGTACCCCATACAGGAGTTCTGGTCACAGTATCCTGCGGGGCCAGCTGGTCCTGTGCTGCCTGGATTACCTGACCGCCCGGGTGTTCCAGGGTTACCAGGCCGACCAGGAGGACCCTGACTTCCTGTCCGTCCTTCACCAGGTAGGCCTGTAGATGGGGAAAAGGTTTGTGTAAAAAAATGTGTGAGTACACTAAGCTGGTCCTCAATAAACATTTGGTAAACAAGACTCTGGGGGTTTGACACCTGATGAGAGCAGATAACAGAAAAAAGGGAGGAAAATAAACTGCAAAAATGCCTTTGAGGATTTCTCCTTTCACTGTACTGACACTATCTGTTCTAAATCCCTCTCTGTGCTGCTGCGACAACATACAGAAGACGTGACAGGATTGTCATTTCCAGATGAGGGAGTTGATGGTAAATGTCCTGAGGGCACACGCAAGAACTGAAATTTAGCCAGAGGCTTCTATTTTCTGTTTACACGAGAGAAAGCACTCCAACAGGACTCACTTCAGCAGCCGGCAGAAATATGAAATCAATATTTTGAGGGCAGTGCCATGTGCCAAGTGCTAAAATTACTTTCCCAAAAACATTCCTCCAAAAGTACAGCGGATGAGGACAGAGAGGCTCTCTCCTGTACTATTCCCTCTTCCAGTATTTTTAAGTTTTCAGTCTTTTTCCCCTCTGCTATTGGATCACAGAACCGTTTTGGGAGCTTGTTCAGAGTGTGTATTGACCGCACAGCAACATAAACCAAAAAATACCAGCACTGACATATTTTCACAACACAAACTTCACAACTCAACGCAGAGCAGAGAAAATCAATACAGAGAATTGTATTCATGGTCCAAAACATCTGCTTGCTTCTCTCAGACAGAGATTTGACAAAGAGAAAAACATTTAGTCTCTGTGCCTTTCTTTTGGTTCAATATTTGAAACATTTCTTGGTTTTGTTAGCAGGGAAATAAATGAAAAATCTTCCTTAAGGCTAGCTCAGGCTTGGTGGCAGAAATAGAATGACATTAATCTGTTTTTTCCAAAAGTGTATATTGAATCTCCTAATATTCTAGCATTTTAGCATGAGGACCAAAGGGACAGGGTTCAGTTATTTTAGCTGAACAATCCACTTTGGGACAGCTTTAATGGTTGAGGGTATCTTACCTGGAGGTCCAGGCGGTCCTCGAGGTCCCTGACTCCCAACACCTGGATTCCCCTTCTCCCCCTTCCCTCCCGTCAGACCTGAAAAGAAACACAGTTCAAACAGATCAATATTCAACTCTGAATGACATAACGCCCTCGGAGCTCCTCAGAGGTTTTAACAGTTTTGATTTAACCCCTGGGTGGAAAATGTTTTATTCACTTTTTTTCCAAAATGTTTTTGTTTTTTATTCTTCTTCACACATTTATTTATTTTTATAACGTTTGACAAAGCTTAAGCACATTTAGCTGTTTATATTCCTGTATGATGTCAGCAGGACTTTGCATGCAGGATTTTAACTTGTCATGGTGAATTATTCAACTAATTCTTTTACCACTTTTTATGAAAATGTGCTGAATAATTTATGCCTGGATGATCCATCTAATAAAATGTATGAACCCGGAGTTTTGTCTAGAGCTTCTGTCCAGCGTTGCAGCTGTTTAAATGACATCATGGAATATTCTTCGAAGGCTCTAATATGAGCGAACCACAATCAATTTGATGAACTGCAGATTTTCTGCTCTGCTGCTTTACGATCGTTTTAATCAACTGCATAAGTAAAGAGGAAGTTAGCATAGTGAGGCAGGGGGAAAAACATGACCTCAAATTTAAATTTATTCTCTACACTGACAGCCTTGTCAATCATTCTCTCTTTATGGCTGACACATGATCTTTCTGTGCTCAATACAACATTGAATGTGTGATGTAGATTACATCTGTTGACTTCTGGTATCATCCCTTTATGACTTCAACATGTCTAATTTTCTTTAATCTGCCATACGTCTTTTTTACTCTTTGCCGTGCTCTGGTTTCAGTTCAGTCTACAAAACAATATAAGTATGTGTGAGTGTGTATGTGTGTTTGTGGTGGACCAGTGGCTGCGCATCATAAATGTTATCGGGGAGTATCAGAACGTCTGCACTGCTCAGGAGGAGGTAATCATGTCGGACAATTTCCTGACAGTTCTCAGCTTTCCTAACCCTCTGTGTGTGTGCAGCCTCACAGGATGTGTGCTTCTTCAGTGACTGGTGCATGTTTTAGTGATGAAGACGGAGCCTCATAAAGGCTGTTACTCCTCTGAGGTCTCGTGGCGAGAGAATGACCTCATCAATACTGGAGTTACTGTCTTTTGGCCTGCACTTTACCTCACTGTGAGTCAGACAGACAGCAGCCAGACCAAGAAAAGTAGCAAACAATCAGGGTGGTTGAAGCTCTAACTGGAGCTGTTGAGACGACATGCTCCCTTTGGAAGTTTTTTAAAAACTTTTAAAAAAAGAACCAGAGATAGTCTTCCTGTCTAACCTGGCGCCCAAGTTATCAAAACATGCACTTTGAATGCTGACAGTTTGGTTGGTGTGTTGTGCTAGTAGTTGTAAATTGAGCCTCGAGCCTCAGAGAGAGACGAGGAGTTGGATGCAGAGTTGTAGTGACCTCAACTCTGCTTTTTCAGTTTTACTAAGAAGAAAGAGTTCCAAACCAGTGATCCCTTAGATTATTGTAAGCTACCTAAAAGCTTAGGCGTCCTGTTGTCCTAAACTTTTAAGGCGCTAACCATCACCCATGTTTTTTAATTCCCCATGTGTGTCTCACTTTGCTCTTTGTTAGCTCTGATGACATAACAAGCTAGTAAAACATGAAATAAATCTCAAATTTAAACCACCTGAAGGCTTTATATAACCTATGTTTATTTAAACTGTGCTGCATTTCTTTCTATCCTACATATTATTTCTCCTTTTTTCTTGACCATCCTATTTTCCGATTGGACTTTCACCTTCTCAATGCAGCAAAGGCACTCTAGAAATGCTCTTCACTCTGTCTAATGCTACTATAAATAATAGCATGTAGTCAGAGTGTCTAGACAAAATTCAAACAGTAAAGGAATCATGATTGACTATGTTCAGTCTGTATATTACTGAGAATAAAATAAATACGGTATGTATGAAAATAGCAGTGTATATTTCTCCTGAGTGCATCTATCTCTGGACATGTGTTGTGCATTCTATAAATAACTTTTTCTACAGTTATAGACTTCCCCCTCTCTCACCTCTCTCTCCTGGTCGTCCATTCTGGCCACTGGTACCCGGGAAGCCCGGCCTGCCTGCTGGGCCTTGCTCTCCCTGGGGTCCTGGGAGGCCTCTCCTTCCCGGCTCTCCGGGCGGTCCTGGTACTGTTCGGACTGACACTGATGACTGGGCGGGTATCTGGTTCAGTATGGAGTTATAGCGAGACAAGTGACCTGCAAGAGGTAGAGGAGGCGAATGGATTGAAAAAGCCCTTTGATGTTTTAGCTTCTATTTATTGGTTGCTATTTCTAAATTCTGAAGTTTAAAAATACACCTTAAGAACGGACAAAAGAGTAGTTAGGCCAGCATACAGTAGGTTAGAAGAAGTTGTACCATTCATAAGGTGAACACGTTTGTGTTAAAGTGTAAACTGAAGGATTACTCACTCTGGATGAGCTGCTCACACACTTGCCGTGCGATGGCACGCACAGCAGCTTGGGATTGCACATCTCCCTGAAGGGCAAACACAGAGCTCTTACACTCTGATACTACTCAACCACACAGTTGCCTAATAAAACTTTTTTATTTGATAAACTGCTGGGTTATGAATGCTTGTAACAGTGGATGATAAATTAGCTGGCAGGTCTGTTGGTTTTAAACGAGTGTACTCCTTTGATTCCACAGTCGGGAGCCCCCTCATATTTACGGCGGCGATAACATGAAGTAGGAAGAATGTTTAACATACACAACAGATAGAAATCAAATGTTATTGTATAAAGTATTTGTGAATAACGTTGTTGATTTTGACTGCACTCTCAATGAGAATGTTGTTGCTAGAATTAGCAGTGTGAATATATTCAACTGCACAGTCAAAGCTTCATTATTAGCAGATTTTTTTTTTCCTTTACATAACGCTCAAACTAAATAGCAGAAAATTTCTTAATGGGTATCATCTGTATTTTGAAATAACAAGATCTATGAATATAGCAGAATATCGGAGTGGATGTCTTTGTTGACTGAGTATATGTCGTGTATTCTAGACTGAAAGGTGACCCCCTTAAAAGATTTGACCTCTTTTATGTGAATTTGTAAATGCTTATTATTTGAAGACCCATTAAAGGGCTTTCTGCAGGTTTTACAAACACATTTCAGTAGACTTGTCTTAAGGAAACTACACATCCCTTGAAAACAGATTTATAATATCTTCAATGTCTCTTGTGCTAAAATGCTAAACTAAGTGATATAATGCTCAAATGAGATAACCCAAATGTGACCTAACTGTATAAATCATCGGGACTAGACTTTATGATACTAACCATATCGTAACCAGCATCATTCACATCTTGGCCTTCTCGCAAAATTCAAAACACTGATGACAAAAATTCTGTCATGTTCATTTTCTCTTTACACCTTCATATTGACTCATCCAACCAACATGTCAGTGAAGTACAAATGTCCCTAACACGTTAGTAAATGGGGCGGAAACAGGTACTGAAGGTTTGATTCAAGTTGGCAGGTTGCATCTATCTCAAGCCCTTTGCAGAGGATGGCCCTGATGCTGTGTCAGCAAAAATACACATTCTGTTCTGTTGCCAGTTTGAAGTGTGAACGCAGATTTGATTTGGTTTCCTCTAAATGAGGCTCATGGAGTAAATGGGGAGAAATAAGCCGAATGTTTTCTGCCAAAGTCAAGCGTTAAAGACTTTATGTGAACTGGAGAGTCATTTGGTTTCTTCCAAACAAGATCGTGAAGCATTAGTGGATAATTGTGTGAGCAAAAATAACAGTGTTACCGTTGCAAAATGGTGCTGTTAAACTTGATTTGCTACAACCAGTGTGTGAAGTGAATTAGTAGAAGAACTTACTCTTTCTCCCTTATCTCCTTTGGCACCAGCAGGACCCTAGAAAATAAAATCACAGGAGGAGGATACATATTCAACTTGGACATCTACAGTAAAAAAACAAGTAATCTTCTTTGATAACCCAACCTCATTACATCACTCTCCATCGCTCTTCTTATCTCTATACCTTCATCACACAAACACATCCTTTCCTGATCTAACAGCTGCTATATCTAAACTCTATTACATTATGAAAGTATGTCCGGGGTCTTTGTGTCCTGTGGCAACACACAAACACATAAGCTTTTGTGCCCACAAACACTCATTTCTGTGCCTTGGATGAGCTCTTTGCACGCGGCTACTGCCAACACTGTAAAGCACACAGATGCATATCTGATCACAACACACACATCCGCACAAAAAACCTGCCAAACACATAAAAGCCTTTGAATGCGTATCGCAGTGTAACGCATTGTAATCCAGAGGCCAATAAAAGACATGTATTTCTTGGCCACAGTAGCATGTGCTGATACGATAAATATCACTTTGATTCTAATGAATAAAGGTTTGTTTATCTGAGGGAGAAAAGTGTCCTTGACCACCAACTGACAGACTGTGTGCTTGTGTGAGGGGGGGGGGGGTTAGTGGAAAAGGAAGGATAGAGAAAGTGTGTAACACGCCTGGCATGTCAGATGCATATTATATAGCAGATGATATCAAGCCAGTGCCAACATTTGACACAGCCGTTGAATTGGAGAGCATGACTCCACAATAAAAGTCCTCCTCTGGACCCCCTCTTTGTCTGTCTGGACCTCCTCCTGGGTCTTTCAGGGCATATAAATGTCTGCTGTCTTATCAGGGGGACATGGGAAAACCAAATCAAACTGTGTGGGAGCCAAAAAAAAGTATCTGGGCTTAGAAGGACAAGAGTATCGCTCATAAAAAAAAATCAGATTTCTTTATTATTTTACCAAAAGTATCTTCCCATAGTGCCTTGCATAGGCAGAATCTTTCCAAAGCACAGAGGTGAGGATTTTTTCACTCTAAATAGTTCACAGTTCATGTGCAGCTGGAGGTACATTAATATCCTCTGCAATGGTTCGGTCACAACAACATTGTTTCTTTTCTTTTTTTTTGTAAATGGCAAAAACATTCTGGTTTTCCTACCAAGTCCAACAAGATGAATTGAAAAACCCCTCAGGTGGTTGTGTTGCTTGAAACAACATTCAGAAAAAGGTATTTTTTTTGTCCAGGAGAGACACACCCTGAGGACATCCTCAAGTGCTGAGATAACTTGGCAGACTTGTGAGGCCAAATGTAAAAAACAGAGGTTTACGAAACAGCAACAACATCCAGGTTTTGATGTAAATCTTTGCCAGTAAAAATGTAAACAAAGCCCTTTCAGTCTGTGTGCTGTAAATCACTTTGTCTGACTTGATGGAAGTGATGACAGGCATTAAAAATATCTTCTAGTCTTCTAGTTGATGGTTTGTTATGCTTTTGTAGATCATGTGTAGGTCATAACCAGTAAAAAAATAAAAACTCCTCACATTTCAGATGAATGACTATTGATCTTGATAGGTAAAGGAAAACATTCTCAGTTGAATCAAATCTTTCCTAAACCTCTTAAACCTAAACAAGCTGAAGAGAGCAGATAGTTCTGTAAGTGCTTAAACTGTGCATCTTTATATTCTAAGAGGGACAGATACGGTAAACTTTGTGTCCCCCTGAAAACACTGCTGGTTGCTCTGACTTTCACAAGGTTTCTGTGTCTTTGGGATAAAGAAAAGTGTTAGATTTCCCTGAAGATTTAAATTTCAGATAATGTATATAGATATTCTTCTTCAGAAAGAAAAATGTTCTCCTGCTGCAGAGACCTGGCGAAGGGTCAAAGGGGCAGAACAGGAACTGAATCAGCAATTTAATGTTAAAGCAAAGTTTGAAACAAACTTTAGAGATCATGGCTCAGGAAAGCAAGATTTGATATACCTATTTTTCTCTTTCTGTCCGTGTTTGCTGCCTGTGCATACATTTATGTGCTGAAAGGGATTGTGTATATCTGTGTGTATTGGTGTGTGTGAGGAGTGGGGGGTTGTTTAGTGATTTATAGCTCTTCTGCTCTAAGCCAAACTCTGTTGCTGGCCTGCAGAGCTGACCTGAGACTAGATTAGCTGTCACCGCCATCTCAGTATCATCTGTTCCTGTTAGCATTACACACAGTTTGGAACCAAACATCCTCTCCTCTGCATCTTTCTCTCTGCTTGTGGAGTGTCATTTGCACATCTTTCTTCTTCTTTGGAAAAGCTCAACAAAATCTTACTCACTAATATTTATTATTCTTTAAAAAGCCGCATTATGAGATAACTGCAAAAGGATTTGTCTTTTCAGGTTATTGAAAGAGCTCAGCCTTGTGAGAGGTTTTAATGATTAAATTATACATGTTATAACGAGAAGTGAGTCCACCACTAACAGTCTGTTTCCAGTGAACGTGAGGGGGATCAGAGAGTGGAACAAAACAAGAGACAAACACGAACAATCCACCAAACATAAGCTCCTTATCAGCTCTGGAAACGAACCACAGTGTTATTGATATTTAAACAAATCTGTATTTTTTTGTGATAGAAGCTCTGATACTTTTGTTTTATGTAAAGGCATTATGGGAGAAATTTGAAGGTAAGAAATCAGTAGCAAGAAAAGAAGGAGGTAGAGGAAGCAGTGGAGAGGTCATGTCCTCCTTGTTAATTTGGATAAATTATGTCATAGTCTCCTGAGTGGAGGGAGAACATGTGAGCCGAGTTTACAGTCGACACCACAGGCCACTTATGAGCAGTCTGGGCTTCAATGGAGGCTCATTAATGAGGTTCAGGTCAGGTCATAGTGACACCATAGATGTGTTACTATTTCCCCAGCCTGCACACTAAATCCCTAACTCTATTTCTTTTGTATTGAGCAAACTCAATATTAGAATTTAAAAATATGAAATTAAAACATTTTGACTCACAGTAAGTCCTTGGTCTCCTTGGGACCCTGCTGAGCCACCAGGTCCAGGCGATCCTGGTGCTCCTGGAGCTCCCTGAGAAAAGGGGAAAAGAAAGTTTACCAAAAAAAAAAAAAAAGCAGGAAGTCCATCCATAAATCAGGTTGATCAAACAGGAAAAAGGTACTCATTTTAACAAGACATAAGTTTTACCATGGGTCCAGAAGGCCCTTGTCGCCCCTGCGGTCCAGTATTACCCGGCAGGCCCTGAGAGACACAAATGAGTAAACTGAGTGTAATACCATAGGTGAAATTTTATAACTGTGGGTTAGTTGTGCATTAGCCCTTTATAATAGGGCAGAAGGATTTCCTGCATATCTCCAGACAAAATGAACACTAACAGTAAAAATACAGCAGATGGAGAGCGACTCAAAAGCTAATGAATCTGTTTGAACTGGTTGTTATCCAACCAAAATATCTGACAAGTTACTCCAACCAAAGCTCTGCGGTTGATTTCACTTTTAGACAAAACACATGGTGCCTTCCTCCTGGTGGTTTTACACAGTCTCTATTTTAGTTGAATCAGGGTGTTTAAAACGAACCTCACCGTTTAATGTGTTCTTCATGACACTGTGGTTTGAAAAAAAACCCATTCAAACCTGCTGGATGACAGTCCAGTAGTCTGTTTTTGTGTATAATAACATGATATAGAATAACATGATGATGGCTTCGTTGATCCTCAGTTCAGAGCTGATAATGACACACTTGTATGAGGGTAGCTAAGCATCAGATTGTCCTGGAAAAAGCTTTACCTGAGGATCAGCAAATCCTTTCACTTGAGCTTTGGATGTCTGAGTTTACTTTGTGAAGGCTGGTACTTTTGAAACAACCACTCAATTCTTCCCCTTGTTAGAGTGAAGCCATGCATTAAATGTTTTTTTTTGCCCCAGAATTGAGAATGACACAGCAAGAACACAGTGCTAGACATTTGAATAAAAATGTGTTTAATATCTCAGAAGTAGCACACAAAAAAAAAACCTGATGACTTTTCTCCAGTGTCTTCGCGTGTACTCTGGACATCTGTTCTGTTTAGCTTGTACAGATTTTCTAATCCCATTTGGTAAGACAAAGAGGGGCGGCAAACATTGGAGCAGGGATTTCCCCTGTGGCAATTTCAAGCTTTGTTGAAATCTCATGGGCAATTTTACCCTCCAAATAAATCAACCAAACCCTGCGTTCTTCTTTTCCTACTTAAAATACGAGTCAGCACATGACATGACAAAGCTCCTCAGTGAGAGTCCCTCTGGTGTCACGCAGTAAACACTTGTCCTGGTGAACCGACTAATGGGACTCTGGAGGAGGCATTGGTGTTCAAAGTCTCACAATGTCACACGCCTCTCACTTTAAATTCCTTTCAAATTGTGGCATTAGCTCATTGGGAATAAAAAAAATCACGATCTTAGGACAAAAACAGGTTACAAAATGTCTCACAGTGAAGCAATCAAGCATTTGAGTTGACACTGAGCCAACAGTCAGCTCGGTGTCACACGAGAAAACAGTCTGGATATTGAATATATTATAATACAAACTTGTTCTACTCAAAGTTTAAATAGGAAATGCAGCCTCCTACCTTCTCACACAAGAGTCAGGTTCATTAAAATGTATCACTGCAGTTATATTTCTTGAGCCGTGCTGCAACAGGTTCACAGTCTGACCTAATGTCTCAAAGAGTTGCGCTGAAGCTGATCTAATTCAGATTTTGTATGCAGACTGAAACAACCCAAAACAGATTCTTAAACTTTTGATTTAAAGAAAACTTTGAGCATTTTGATCCTCCTGCAGTATAGTCTGACTTAATGTTGGAAAATAACAAGTCTTTAGTATATCTTGAAATCTTTAACAGCTGTGAGTCAAAGTGATAATGAGTTTTAAGGTGACACGAGTGCCAGCATGTTTTTATGAACCTACGCTAGCAGAAGGAGAAATTGGTCTGCAGTGTCTGGTCCTGCCTTGAGAAAGTTCTGAACATTTTTGCAAACAAGCAACAATGAAAAATAAAGATATAAATCTTTTCTTTCATTCATCCATATCTGGGATATGGACAAACCCCAGGAGACATTTACTGAAGTATCCCCTTATCTATCTGGTCGCTGCAGTATTCTTCTTGACAATGTGTACACTCTTTTACACTGAGCCAGATGCTTTTGTTTGTTGTATACACCTCACAAAAACATCAGTGCAGTGTGTTTGACCAGTGGACAGTGCAGTGTGATGATGATATGTTTTTCTATGAATCAACACAAGGCTATGTGCTGCTTCCTCTGTTCAGCTCAGTACACTTACGCTAAACTCTACTTAAAAATGAAGCTTCGTGAATCTATATTCATTTCTAAAAGCTGTTTCCTTTTCATCTTTTTTTCATCGCTATCAATGAATAGTTGAAAGCAAAAGAATTGGTGTGTATCACTACTCACTACATGGCCTTTACTTACATCGCCTCTTACTGCTTTCATAACATCTGCTGAACATAAAGAAAAAAATAAAGTAAGCATGCTGCTGTAGACACCAGAGTGAGAGGCTTCAGCAGCTGCTATTACTTGAAAGCACCGATCTGATTCGTTTCCCTGTGTCTGGTGGCTGATATACATAATCATTTCTTTGTGATTTTACAGGATTTAGTCTACCCATTTTGTTTTTTCTCTCTAGATGTTTTTTTTTTTTTTTACAAATAACACACAAGAGATTTGTGTCATTTGATGAGACATATTTCAGGGCTACACATGAGGATTTGTGTACCATTTGTAGCAGCTAACAATGCTCCCAGTTTAATTTCACATGACTACTCTAAACTTAATAATAACTTAATTAACATGTACTGTAATCTGATAGAGATGGTGTGGGTTAGGGGGGTTTACACTGTGGGCTTAGATCTAAGGAGGATACAGCAAACAGTTTAAAGGTCTCAAAATTGTTCTAAAAAACCGTAAAGCTTTCTCATAGGGAAATGTTAATACTTGTGTGATTTAAAACACTGCCTCATCTTTGAGTAATATGTAACTCACCTCAACTCAACTTTATTTATATAGCACTTTAAACACAACATAGTTGATCCAAAGTGCTGAACAATGCAGATAGTAGAAAACAACGCATTAGAAAGTAACAGACAAGAAGAACAACAATCAAAACTCCACTAAATCTAGAATGTAGACTTGAAATTATCCAAAAGGCGACAAGCCTAATTAAGAAATCAAGAAAGGTTTGATCTGAGTGATCAGAGATCTGACTTGAGTTCTTTTTCTAAACCTAAACCTATAATGTGGACTCTTTTTTTGTACTCTTTCACTATAAGCAGAACTTGCATAACTGTCTTTTTTCCTGCTCTTTTTAAGACATTTTATTTTCAGTACTGTCATTGTTTTGAAGAGAGTCCACTTTTTTTGAAGGATTTTTTTGCCTTTATTGTAGCGATAGGACAGTGGATAGAGCTGGAAATTGTGGAGTGAGAGAGAGTGGGGAATGACGTGTGGGAAAGGAGCCACAGGTCAGATTTGAACCCGGGCCGCCCGCTTGTTCATAATACTGCAGATGTGCAAGCTTTTATCATTGAGCCAAAAGCTCAATCACAGCTGGGTTACAGTATTAGACGATACAGAATTTGTTGTAATTAATATTATTAATATGTTGTTTCTTTACAGACAATTATTTAAACAACAGATTTATATACTTTAGTTTAGTGGCATCCCCCCAAGTAACAAAATACGCACCTTTCATACTAAAACCATAGTTTATATTCATCAGTATACCAGTTTTCCTCACCTAATCTAACCTTTGTTAGATTATAAGTTTTAATAAGACCACAATATATGATCAAACTGCAGTCATTTAAAATTGATGGATACTGACAAAGTCTCACTCTTGGTGTCTGCAGGCTATTATATGTATCCCTACTGTTCCAATCTTCAGAAACCTTTAGCCTGGTGGCTTTTAAAGAAAATATAGGAAATGAAATCCTAACTGAAAGAACTAAAAAGAATGGAACCCAGATGTGATTTTAAAGTGTTCTAGTTTACACTGGCACCTGTAAAAACCAAAACAGAACGTGGGTTTATGCTGTTCTTCCTATAAGTTCATGAACTTCAAACTTATCTGGCAGCATGAGAAGAAAACTGAGCCAAAAACCGAGTGTCCTGGCGGAGACCACGTGACACGCCTGAAAAACTACACATGACGTCTGGTGCAGACGAGCACTGGGGGGATGATCCCCTGTCAGCCAACAAAGAGACAGAAGATAGATGATGTGTCCAGTTGTTCACCTCACAGGAGCCAGACCAGGACAAAACTCTTCTTTTATCACATTACATATTTGGATAGAAACGTCTTTTTTCTGCTTGCGGACACATTACACTCTGACAGCGTTATAGTTTTGGTATTTACAGCCCAGTTGGGTATTGTAAGGCCTGATTCCTCTGTCAGCCACCTGGTAACACAGAGTCTTTCTGAATGGGGTCTAGAGGAAGTGGTTTTCTACAATCAGGGGAAGACTTGCAAGCTTTTATGAAGACACAAAGCAGAACATGCAACACAGCTGCACATTTAGAAACTGAACACAGCTGCAGAAGTACAGTCAATGTTTTTCAAAGAGACTTGTAAAAATATTGTAAGTATCGTAAAGCACATCTAAAACATCACCTGAAATAATAATAACAGGCCACATCACTTTTAATGCCAGACAATTGCCTACTCATCCTTTTTGTGTGATTCACATCATCTTTGGTAAAGCTTCTAATCTTTACAGATGTTCTTGTCAATGTTTTTATCAACTCGTCTTTGCAATACGTATCTGAAATAAAGTATCAGGAGTGTCTCACAAGTGAAGGGCAGCTCTGAAAAAACACTGAAAGCTGGAGTAGTAACATCAAGCAAATATAACATAGAAGGTAATGAACAACAATGAGCATTTTTAAATGAGGCCGAGTTAGAAATCAGAAATGTTGTGTTGTTGTTGTAAATTCGTACCTGTATAACTTCATGTAGTTTCCAAATGACTTTTTTTCGTATCTAAGAGCATCCTCTTCAGCTTGTGATGGATGCAGGCAACACACGAGTAGTAATGTCACACTAAATATATATCTTTGCCCAATGTTTATTTATTAATCAACACCGCAGAAGTTCAGATTTTTACTGTTGTGTTAAACTGCTTTATAATACCTCATTGAACCCAAAGATAAAAGAAAAAAGACTCCTGTTTTCTTATATCCCCGATTATACCAACTCCATGTCAATGATGCAGTAGCACAATAGAACGATGCATTCACTCTGTGAAACAGTAACAAGTGGATGTGATGCCAGTGTGTTTTCTTACCCTTGGTCCTGGTGGGCCGTCTCTACCAGGGGAGCCCTGGCCTCCAGAAACACCCTAAACAAAAAAGCATAAACAGGCAGATTTGTATCCAGTATCCACATTACTAAACGTCCTACTGTTGACATAAAAAACATCATGTCATTGTACATTTAGTGCAGACAAACATAAATAGCACAGAATTTAATTTGCTGATTTGAATTCTTGTGAAGTCGAAGGTAAAAAAAAAAAAAAAAAAGGAATTAATTTTTAATCTCAGTCACGTCAAGCTGATTTTCTTTAGCATGATTTTTTTTTTCTAATGTCAATGCAGATCACAACAGTTCAAAATCTGCCAAAAGTAATTCCTCAGTCAAATGACCTGCAGTATTTCTAAGAATGTCTTTTCTCTAATGAGGATTTATATAGCCACACACTCATTCACCCAAAGGTCAGAACAGGTAGGGATGTGGTGTCTTGTTCAACTATGCTTTGACAGTTGTAGACATAAATTTGATTTGTGGACAGATCCAGCCCCTAACCCTTGGGGTGCACAGGACCGTCTCTGTACCGGCATGCCACCCTGCTGTGCTCAATCTCCCGCCCCATTTCTCCTCCATCCACCTCTCTGCAGGTCAGTGCACACAGCCGAGTCCAAAATACAGTCATGGATTAAGTGTTGAGAGGATTTATCTCTGCACTTCAGTATTAGCGGAGAGCTCATAAAACAGGACAGTTAACACCATTAAAGGTGCCACAAATTACAGGACAGGGTCGGAGAGGACAGGCCGCGTGTGATTAATGAGGTGCTGCTGTTTAGATGTTGGCTGATGTGCATTCTCCCAAGACGCCAGCAATAATATCCCTCTTGATGCTTTTATTCAGTCAAACCTACACACGCACACGTGCGCACACACACACACACACACACACACACACACACACACACACACACACACACACACACACACACACACACACACACACACACACACACACACACACACACACACACACACACACACACACACAAACACACACTGTAAGAGTATTTTATCATGTTTAAAGGACTTTTCTAGAGTTCTGCCTACTGTAAAAAAGAAAAGAATAATCAAGAGAAATAAAAACTTCAATTTTATTTTTATTTATTTTGTATTTAACTTTTATTTAACCAGGAAAGGAAAACTCATTGAGATTAAAAATCTCTTTTTCAAGAGCGTCCTGGACAAGACAGGCAGCAGCACAAATAACAGAGTTTCAGACAGACAACGAGCAGCCAAACATACTTCAATTAAGAAACTACTTGGAACAAGTTTTGATGCTTTCACACAAAAGGCTTTTTGCCCACAACAACAGTTTTTGGAAAATTCCAACAAAAGCTACAGATCAGAGGATCAGAGAATTACATGATTGCTTTGTTTGAAATTTTAATTTTAATATTCTGAGTGATGCTTCAGTGCATCACACCCACTTGTGAGAAATTTGGCAGGTAACATTTTTTTACACCATCTGCAAGTACAATTCCTGTGGTGTGAAATTACTTTTGAAAGACAAACGAAAGCCAATTAGAGCGCAATACAAAATTCAAGGCGATAGAGATATCAGGGGGAGGGTCATAACACCTACAAAAAAAAGTTTTTTTAAAGATTTTTCAAATTCAATTGAGCACAAAAAAACCTGAAATCACAAACTCCTAAAGAACATTAATTGTTGGAGGACAGATGTTCGGTCTAGCTTGTGGTTTCACGCCTCCTCCTCTATCATTTCTAGTGTGCGATTGAGTAGTTTAAGGATCAGACGGTCTTTTACTTTCTTTACAGACAAACAAACTTAATGGAATGTGCAACACCCTTACATGTCCTGAGGGGGAAAAAAAGTTGTTGCGTTTAATGTGCTTATCGATAGAGATAATTTCCTTGTAATGTTTGTCATTATATTTGTCACAACTTTGTCATTTGAACTGTTTTGTAACGCCATCCATTACTCAAACTGTCTCTGTTTGAGTAATGGTAAATACAATTTTTTATCTGGTAAAAAATGTCCATATATCCATTTACAGAATCATTGCATTACTTTTATTATTCTTAAGTGCTTTAACTGTTGTGCTTTAACAGACAATGTTTTTTTTGTTCACCCTTTCCTTTGTTATGTGTAGTTTTATGGCAGGGACCAAAGGAAAAGAGGCATATATGCACACCCATACATCCTCAGCACACCTGAGCCTCTCAAGCAGGACTACAAAAGGCCAGTGACACAGATATAAGAATTTAAGTGTGTGCGTGACTGTGATTCAACACATCAGCATTAGGATGGCATAGCTGCAGAGAAACACGCACACAGTAGAGTTAGAAAGACAGCCAAGTACAGACTATCCATCTGTACACAAAATCTGTACTCTTATTTCAGACAAAACTAAAATTATGACCCTTTAACACAACCGCTGATAAACAGAAATAAAGAGAGTGACAAAAACATGTGAACACAAACACACACTTTGTTATTCATCGCCGCTGCATATTTCACTGTCAAATAAAAACAGAGGTGGAGGGGACGCTGATGACAAGGTTACATGATATTTACTGCATTGAGAGATGCGGAGGGAGAGAGACAAAGAGAGAGAGAGAGTGAGAGAGTGTGAGAGAGGGGGGACAGAGAGTAGGAAATGGGAAAAGGTAATTGATGTTTTAGAGTTGTGATATTCTCTGTGGTCCCTCGTATATTACAAGAGGGCCCTGGAAGCTACAATATTCCCCCACTGAGCCAAACACACACACACACGCACACACAAGCAAAGCCATTCATATTCCTCTCTCTGACAAAATACATTATTACACGGTAACATAGTGCGGCACAGGGCAGCGCTGCCAGCTTTTATTAATAGGACTATGCAGGAGGCAGAGGGAGAGCTGGATTGTGCTGCATCAGGAGGTGTTGCAGCTCTTTGGAAAGAGAGACTAGTTGGTCTCTTCTCATGAAATGAGGTGACTGACTTCTTATTCAAACGGGGGCTCATTTTAAGTAGTGTCATTTTATAAATACTCTAGGATTTGGTGTGATTAGAAGCTTTCTTTCAAAGCTAAACTAAAATGCTTGTGAAGAAGCTGAAACTAGGGATAGATTTGAGAAATAAGGTTTACTTTAACATGTTAGCCACAAACAGTCTTGAGAAGGCAAATTGTGAAGGGTTGGGGACTTTGGTGATGTTGTCGACAGCCCTGTCTTAATTCTTCCCTTTCGTCCTAATTTTTTTTCTACTGCAAGAAAAAGTCACCAAAACAAAAGTTGAGGGGAAAAACAACAACAGAACAGAAAAAAGGCTAACCTAAGGAGGATACGATTAAATGGAAGAACATATTTGCAGCCTTATGTTCCACCGCGGAAGAAGGGGATAAAGTCAAGTTTTTTTGAGTCATTTTTACCTCTTATAGTTTTAGTCTATAGTTTAAATCAACAAAAACTAGTCCAGTTTTTGTCAATAAAAAGTCCTTACATTTTAGTCGTTTCTTATAGTCAACATTGTCCCTCTTCGAATTAAATCGACGAGTCAGATTGTTAAATTAATATAACCATAAAACACTCACAGGGAACATTTCCCAGGTGGGGATGAGCTCTAGCCTAAACTGGCTTCTCACACTGGCTCTGCCTTCCCTTTTCTCTTTCTAACATCTCTCTGCAGACTCTCCTCACTGTGTTCCCTTTTATCTTGTCATGGTTGGGGTGGGGAATTTCTTTACAGGGTGCTTGTCCTTTGAATGGGCATAGGTATCATCGTTTCCATTATCTTATAATTGTTTTATTATTCGTCCATTTGTGTATGTTTTTACTCGTTTTTGCTCGATTCTACTTGTAACTTAAAAAAAAGCTATATAAATAAAGTTATTATCAATATATATAGTGGAGTACTTCCACAGTTTGGTGAGATTACTTTTACGGCTGCTCCTGACATACATTTTTGCATAAAATAGCACAAGTTATCAAAAAGCTTTAATACCTCTTTGTAAAGGGGAAGCCTCAGGCTTAAGAGGTTACTGATATTTGGTGTTTTTGGACCGATCAGTTCTTGTAATTTTTTAAGGAGGAACTGTCCACTAGGGCAATAATAAACGTAATACTATTGTTATAATAATCATGCACTTATGTCTCTCAAAGTCCCTCTTGTGTTGGGAGAGTATACCTACTCTAAAACAGGAGCTAAAGAGGTTCCTCTAAACGGGGTTCTAGGAACTAAAACAGTTCATAGTTCCTGCAGTGCGGATTCAATGAAGGGGGGGAGTGTTCCAACAGTTCCTAGACCTTTGAATACGTTCCTGTGGTTGGAAAATGCCTATTATGATACCGTACAGACCTTAGTCACTGCCTTGCTAAGCTATTGTTATCTCGTTAATTCTAAAACATTGTTATACGACTTATAAAATCAGCTGTTCTCTCTGTATTCCACACACTCACATGTGCTCCTCCTTCTCTCTGCCTGGCAGTGCACAGACTATTCTCCTCTCTCTCCTGCTTGTATTTTGATGGAGGGATATATATTTGATTTTAAATGACCGACAGCCAACCATTAATATTTGTGTCCTCTTTGTGCAGTCAGAGTTTCTATCATCAACTATCTCTATTAAGCCCTTCATCATCTCTTCTTCGTTATGGAAAATAGTCATTAAAGAACATTTATCTTGCTTTTTATTTGCTACGCACAATTTCGACAGACGTTCTGTGGTGTCAGATTTTTCTTGGCAAAGACTTCAACCTCCTTGTCGTTACTCGGTTCCTAAGGTCCACAACTCTGTCAAAGTGCACTTCTTGTTTGAAAGGTGCTACAAATAAAACATACCATTATTATTAAGTCCGTCCTTGCTGCTGCAGAAAGCACCCTGTAGTCAACTGTATAATTCATTTATTATCACCTCTGATTGGTTCAGTGCCCAATAATGGAGATGCTGGTAATGATTATTCTCATCTCAATGATTTCATTACACCGCTCTGTGTTTGTGCGAATGTGAATATGGGTGTCAGCAACAAAGCTGACCACTAACACACACACACGCACGCACGCACGCACGCACACACACACACACAAAACACACACACACACACACACACACACACACACACACACACACACACACACACACACACACACACACACACACACACAAAACACAATGAGCTAGATATACCTCTTTCCAAACCCTCCTCCTCTCCTTCCAGTCACTTTCTGTCTCTCGCACTTTTTTTTCATAGCCGTAAAAAAAAAAAAACTTTGCCAATCAGTCTAGTCTTCATACAGACATTACACATGTAGGGTATATTTGCCACATGTTTGAATTTCAATTCATTTTTTCATGGCCCTGTACCAAATGTTTGCAGCATTATAACCTCAATGTCATTCAAAATGAAAACAGCTGTAGCAAAGCCTTTACACAGTAACTACACATTTGGTTCTGAATAAGAAATGAAATAAAAATGTTGAGACAGCCGGGGAGATACAAAATATAAATGAAATCACTGATTTCTGTGATTTGTTTTTGATGGATACAAACTAACCAGCTCAACTCCCCCTATAGCTCATTTAACTAGTTTAATAGAGGATCAATGACTACTGTAGAAATTGTGTTGTTTGGGTTGTATAAGAAACCTGTAAGCACAAATATAATTGTATTATCAATATGCATATTCATTTATTATACTTATAGTATTCGATAGGAGTGCAGACACACTTGTAGCCAAACAGAGAACCGTCTTATCCCATGTGAGCAAACAACAGACTTTACTATTTACTAGTTAAAATAAAGGTCAGTTCATTTTTAAGGTATTAGATCAGACTTTTTTGGCAGTGATTTCTTTGGGTTCAACAATGAGTGTCAGAAGGCTTAAAAGCATTGCTAGCTAGCTAGAAATGTGACGTGTTTTTAAAGCCCTGCTTTTTCTTTAGGTACTACTCTTAGTCTGTAGCATTTTGCATAAGAAACAACTTCAAAAGTGAAAACCATTTTTTTAACTTTAATTCAACATTTAAACTTGTTTTTCTAACCCCAAAATGACTCAACAGGAGATCTTCAGCAGCAGTTATCTAGAAAGATCATAAACAGAGAGAACGTCTTTTAAGAAGAGTTGAAACATATTTTTGAGTTAACGTATGCTGTTTGGATGTTATACCGGTCCTTAGAGAAGAGGGTTAAATGTTTAAACAGAATAAAAATTATTGTAAAACATAAAGTAACAGAACACTGCCTTCAAAGAGAAGCATGCTCATTTCTACGAGGCTGCTGGCACATTGCACCACTCTGATCATGAATGACTTATTTGTATTCTCCACAGATACAGACAAAGGAGAGCAAATTAAAATGACAGTCACACACATAGCCGTGTTTGAAAACACAAATACTATAGCATATTTGGTCAAGACAAAAACAGTTAGAGAGAGAATCATGTCAGGCAGATTGCCAATGTCCTTTTATTTTGACAAACGTTTTCTTACCATTGGTCCGGCTGGTCCGATCTCTCCTCTCTCTCCCTTCTCTCCAGCAGTTCCCTGTAAAACAAACAATGTCATTTCAACTCAGCTGGACCGGTGACTATTTGAAAGCTACCAAAGGACTGGAAAAACCAACATCAGTTATCTTAATAAGATGCTGAGCTGCCACAGGTCCCCAGAACAGTTTCAGCAGTCTATTTAAGGCAGACTTTGATGTGTGTCAGTTTAAACTGGCACATGGTCCAAAGCTCTATATTAAGTGAAACTGCACTTATTCTGTGACCTGTGACTCCTACCTGCACTCAGAATGAAATGGCAAACAGCACATTTATTCTACTAATGCTTCACTAATAATTAACTGGTGCAGATGCTCAGATTTACTGAAATAACACGTTTATGATAAGAGCATTTTAATGTTGTAAAGTTTAACATTCAAAGAAATCCTGAAAGGTTTCATGATTTGACTTTGCACTCTAGAAATTTGACATTATACTTTACTACACTATGCAGATACAAAAACACCCACAGGAGAAGTCTTACCGGGGGGCCCTGAATAGAGAGACCATTCGGTCCCTGAGGACCAGGTGGTCCTGAAGGTCCAGGAGGGCCAATCTCTCCCACTGGCCCCTGAGGCCCCTGTAAAAAAAAAAAACAATGATTTTTTTTTGCACAAAGTGTGTTTCAACATTTCTCACTTTCTTTAAGAAGTCATCATTTGAAAAAATAATGTATTGTATATTGGAACTACTGCAGCACATGAAATAGTAGTATTGGATAAACAAAACAATTCAATGTCAAATCTGTTTTTTATATTTATTATAATAGCTCTAATAAAAAAGAAATATAACGGCATGTGACAGTGTTCAGCTAATATTAGCAGCGGTAATGAATGCTCATCTCTCTTCCCAAAGACTGCACCTAATTTATTAGTTAATATCTCTAACCTCTATTTAATATCATCACCACATCTGGGGTTGTTCTCTCATTATTCCTACTTTTATAATGAAAAGGATGTAGAAACATGTCCTTCTAACTACAGTGATGTTGAGCTGATGTTGCAGCTCATTTGCTCCATGTGTATGAGCTGCAGAGACGGTTCCTGCATTAGGAGCTTGAATAAAGGAGTTCCTGCAAACAGCCACAGACTCACATCATTTGTAGTTTGTTTGCACAGAAGCAGCTGTAGTCAAAGTTATCGTCACTCTGGCTGTATTTATCGTTTCTCTGTTCAACCATGCAGTGCACTGGCTACATGTCTTTTCTATCCGGATCTGATATACACGAGTGAAGTGTGCAAAATAAACAGAGGATGAAACGTTTAACTTAATGATAAACATCAGTCAATGATGGCGCCAAACTACTGGAAGATATTTAAAGATTTTTAAAGAGATTTCAATTACACAGAGGTTTATTTTGATCCCCTCACCAATTATTTTCTCATTTACAAATGCTTTCCCTATAACAAGAAATATGAACTAAAATGATAAGTGAGAATAAAACAAGAAGGATTCATGGTGGAGCTGGTCTCATACGACAGAACAATCCAAATAAAATAAACTTGGCTGCAGCTACACACATACAAATGCTGCTGAGCTAAAGACGAGTGTGAACTGCCAGGCACATATTAATATATAAAAGTGTGCCGTATGGTGTTTGTGTGCCAGAGGACAGAAAAACCACATCTCACTCCAAAACTAACACAATTACACGCATCAAACAGAACACACGTGGCCTGCATTTAGAAAACCTTACATGTCTTTGTTGCATTTTTGGGAGCTTCTAGCAAGATGTGCTCAGATTTAAGTTCTGGGTGGCCATCATGTTATGCACCCACTACACTGTCACTCAACAGAGTCCTATAGCTGAGATAAACAACCTTATGTCCTTGAGTGGCAGCGCTGCGTGTCTGAGCAAAACTAGCGGGACCCCTGCAGCTGCTTTCAAAGAAGAGAAGTTTAAATAACCGTCATGGGATCTGAGTTTTGAGAAACTTCCAACAGCATCAGGCTTTGTAGCGACTGTCACAGCTGGAGATTTTGTAACATTTTGGACCGGACTGCCTCAGCAGAACCAAAGCAGATGCTAACTTGACCGCAAATCTGTCATTAATAGTCCAAGACAGGATTTGTTAGAAATGCATCCATAAAACACAGAAGTTAAGAGCTGGGATGATAAGAGCTCGCCTTTAGTCTGAGGAAGAGGAAAAAGTCTGGAAAATGTTAATGTCCATTTCTGTCTACCATGAGGGCTTCACATTCAGTCTGGAGGATGGAGTGGGCTGCTTTGTTTGTGAGTCAGTGACATACATCTCAGCCCACTAAATCCCATTTCAGGACAAGGGCTGTTTGATCCCTGGAGGTAGAGGTGTGGACCAGCATGTTCGGATTGTAAATAAGTACTACAATAAACAAGAGTGGTCTCACCCTTTTTATTGCAGCAGGTGTGGTGTATTCACTTCCTGTTGCAAACCTACCCTGCCTTTGTTTTGGCTTACAAAGAGTTCAATTTCGACCAAACTCTGACATGTTAAATTACGAGGCTCTTCTATGTCACACAGTTTCAGAGATTGTTATAGTCTGAACCCACATGAGCCTCTAAGCAATATTTTGGAAATATTTTCTATCCATAAAACACCAGCATGTGCCACAGTAAGCTGTTGGTCTTATTTCAAATTGGTTGCTCAGTTGCAGGAAATACTGCAAATGAAAAATATGATGGCAAAAAAAAAAAAACAGCAGAGGTTTCTTTGTATGGATGCACAACAAGATGGAAATGTTAGTAAAGGGAACAGGTGTTGGGCAGTCAAAGCCGACTGATTCTAGGTCATCATTTTCAAAAGTGCCTGTTTCTGTTTGTACATACTGCAATACAGTGTCCAAGTTTTAAAAATATAACACGACCTTTTCAAAGGCTTGAAGTAGTGAGGCTGCTGCTGAGTGTGAACATTGCAGACACAAACAATAATTCCTGTGTCTGTTTTGTTTTTGCCAAAGCACAGGAGAATTAATGTTCCACTGCAAAATCAAGTCCACCAGCGCAAACTGGAAAGGTTTGGAGAATATGACTCAACCACATAAGTGATGCAAGCTAGACAGTACTTGAAACTCATAATGTTCTGAATGTTCTGATGAAGAATAAATTAGGGTGCATTTAAACTGACCGTCACTCCTGGCTCTCCTCTGTCTCCTCGGGCCCCTCTTATGCCTGGACCTCCCTGAAACACACCAAAAAACACACAGTGTCAAATCAGCATAAAACATCAATGTCTGCCAGTTGTGTGCTTAGGAGGAGCTACAGCAAAGAAGCCAACATCTGAGGTGTATACAGTAGTCTCCCTTTAAAAAATGAAAGTTGTAGATCATTTTTTAAAGTACAGGTACACTGGTCTTTGTCATGAACACATTGATAGATGCCAACAGTGATCAGGGCCACTCCTCTGAGCTGCACCTCATTATGCTGCATCTGTGAGCAGCAGCAGGAATTTGAGTCTTTAAACCTCAGGCCGACCCCTCACAGCCTCAAGGTTTATCTGGGGACACTAAACATATCTGTTGATCATTGGTCCATTTGGGAAGCACCCTCTTCCTATGTTTGCTTTAAAAAGTCTCCCCTGGGGAAGAGGGCTGATGAGGTAGTTCCTACAGGATTAAGCCAGAGGGGACGGGAGGATGTTTTTAGAGAGGATGAAAGAGGATTACGAGGGGGGACAAACTAATATGGTTTTAGAGAGAGGTCAGTCCTATTGAAACATTGAGAGGTGTTTTGTTTTTTCCTCTTTCAATACCACATATCACTAGATCATAGTAGAGTCAAATATCTCAATTTAAACCAATGAAGTTTGTCGGTTTGCTTTACCTCTCAGGAGCTTGTAGAACTGACACTGACATATGTTAATATTCAAAACAAACATGAATGAAGTAACCAGCTGAACATGATGTTTATGAGGCCTGTTTACATGTTTCTGCTCCACCTGCAAAAGGATTGGTTCTGACATTTCAAATCTAGCTTAGTATAAAAGTCACATGCCCATCAGTATGAATTGTTTGCTATAATGATTCCTCCTGCCTGAGCTGGAATTCTCAGTACACAACTTCCTCTTTGTTTTTTCTCTTGCCTGTGTTTCCTCGCTGTGAAACAATACTTGGTGGTTCACAAAGCCAGCAATAAACCCATAGATGACAGACAGCATGATGAAACCTGCTCTGACTAAGAAGCCTCCCACCACCACCACCACCACCACCCATGTCAGTGTCCATCAACAGTGGAGTGATACTACAACAGGCTTAAAGGCAAGTATAACAAACTACTACAATATATAACTGTTTTAAAAACATATGTTCACTAAGAATTGAAGTATAGTAGAATATAAGCAGAACGTATCCTTTACTTTCCTCCTATTAGGAGCAAGAAATCAAAAAGGAACCTTTTTGCATCTCAACCTGCAGTACTTGTGAGTCAAACACAACTTCTTTGCTGCAGTAAAAAGAATTCATGTGTGATTCAAAATGGTTGATTATGAACCCCAAGCCAGCAATTTGTCTCTGCAAGTCGTTTTTAATGGATAAATGCAAACAACAGGAGCCTTTGACTTGTTTGATTTTTTTTGCAAACCAGCAGAGAAACTGAAATCATTTTCAAAAAGCAACAATACAAATGAAATAATAATACAAATTGTATTTGAATTTTTCATGGGGCTTTAATGCGACAGAACCCCCCCACTGCTATGACTGAGTGACTTGATGCCACAGGCAAATTTACATTTTTTAAACAAACACTTGGCTCACAAACAGCATGGGCACAATTCAATTTGAACAAACGGAGATGGCAGGCAGCGCTTGTCTTGTTTTTCATAATGTCAGATTGATTGCTGACTGATGTTCTGTATTGAGCCTGTGCCAAATCAGGCGGCACAGATTGCAATTCAGTTTGAGCAATCAATATTTTTTGCAAACATGACTCAAAAAGATTTACAAAACTGAAGAGACCTGCTGCTGTGCGAGACAGGAAGAGACATGCGTCTGACAGAAAACACAAACACAGAAATTACTCCGAGAGAGAAAAGCACAACAGGGTTTTTGGATGAAGACTGTATGAGAGCAGACTTCTGCTGAAGCTATAATTCAGACTGCCAAAATGCTGTCTGCTCTGTGTAGATAGAGATTTAAGTGCATATTAATAAACCCAACAAATTAGTCACCTGTAAAATGGATATTTTTAGCTTTTATAATCTCTCTGATTAGATGTCAGCCACTCTTGTTTCTAAATCCTTTTTAACTCTGCAGCTCTTACGGCCTCCAGTTGTCTTTTCATGGCAGTCTGGGTGTTCAAACATGCATCTCATGTCTCCACAGATTCACCTATTTATCCATCTTTCTTCAGACTACACACAATCTCATAGAAACCCCCCCCCCAAAAAAAATTCTGTACACATCTTTTGTTTACAGTGGAACTCTCTGTTTTCACAGTCTGATAGGATTTTGAATGTTTCCCTGCCTGCAAGAGGCTCGACTTCCACAGGGGATGTAACTAAAATGTATGGTCTCAACAACCGTTATGTTGTGTTAACAAGGAGAATGGCATTGCTGTTTCATCCTTTTTCAAAACCCAACTGAATGTACTTTGCAGTTTCAGCACAACATGTCCATATTTGTCATTAAACCATTCATCTATGCCCATATGCTGCAGTCAAAATGTGATATAAGGAGCCCATTTGGTGCCAGCGAGAGAAACAGACACAGACAAAGAGACAGACACGGGCACAGAGAGGCATTAAATGATAATAAAAAATAAAAAAGAGAAGAAGAGCCTCAGGCATCTCGGTGAAGTGGAGGTATAGAAAAAAGAGAAAAATGATGAAAAAGTTGAAAGCTGTACAGTACAGCTATTGATCTCAGAGTGAGAGAGCAGGAGAGTGAAAGAGAGAGAGAGATGGACGCAGTATAGAGAGGAGAGAAAATGAGTTTCCAAATCCAGCACTCCATTCTCTAATTAACTAGAAACTTATCTTATTGGAAGAAGAAACATTTGTAGCACATTTTTTCACATTTTTCATTAGCTGCCTCCATATAATGTAAAGGCACTAAAAATGAAAACCGTAAAGACAGACTGCAAAAAAAAAAAAACACAAATACAAAACAAAGAGAGGTTAAAACCAAGAAAAGACACATCCCAAAGTTGGCTCCTTTAACAAGGCTGAAAATTGTTGGGATTGCTATCGGCTTTTATAAATGGAATAGCCATACAATTTATTTGTTAAACTCTACAGATGTCGATCTACACCTCTCTCATGCCCTCGCACATGCCATCCAACAAAGGAGATAAAGAAAAGAACTAAAAAAGAAAGAGAAAATGAGAGAAAAAAGAGATCTTGTGATGGGCCAAAAGAAGAGATTTATAAATAAAAATGCAGAAGAAAGAAAGAAAGAAAGAAAGAAAGAAAGAAAGAAAGAAAGAAAGAAAGAAAGAAAGAAAGAAAGAAAGAAAGAAAGAAAGAGAGGGAATATAGATTGAAGTCTCAGGCTGTAATTGAGCTCATTTACTTGGTCTCATCTCTCAGCCTCTGTCAGGTCGTACCTGCTGCTGCGTGAGACGAATACAACTTTTCCACAAGCTCATCCCTTCTCTCTCTAACATATTGAGACCCCAAAGAAACAACCCAATTGTTTATTTTACATTTCACAGGTTTCATTAAAACAATATCAACTTCGATAAAAATTAAATTAAATGTCTTTAAAATGTGCTAGTCATAGTGTTAATGAATGAGCCTATGGCTGGGGACAATATAAGGCTGCATTGAAATGTGGAGTTTGGTCAACATGATCAGTTGTAAGACTGGTTGAATGTACAGTTAAACCACTTAAAACAACCGAGGAGAAACTTAACGTTGACTTCCCTGACAACAGCTCTGGTGGTCATTCCTACAGCCACATGCAGATTACACGCGCACTCAAAACAAGAGATAGATGTGGCACTGTGCTCTGTGATGAAACCCAACATGTTAGGGTGGCCTTTAATTGCCTGACTATGAGGAAGATGTTGTGTTTATTACATTTCCAAGACTGAGAAAAATAATGACGATGCCGTTATTTCATTCGTGGTACATTAGATTTAAATGGGGGGACATACCCAGTCGTGCAGAAGCAATGATGACTAATCCTCTGTCCCTAACATTACACGAAGAATATTTTGTCTCTTCTGTTTTAATTGACACCAGAATGGCTAAGCTTCATTTGTGTTTTTGTCTATGTTCTAAAAACTCAAGTGCATTTTACAGCAGTCTGCATTTATAAAAAAACAAACAAAAAACCCCTCAAAAAAAACAATCCCTTTTTTTTTACTGGAATAAACCTAACATTTTTTAAGGACTGTCTAGACAGTCAAAGGTAGTGAGGGGATCAGTGATATATGAGGTAAACTCTGAAGAAGAAAGTCTCTTAATGATTGTATTGCAATATGAATACCATAAATTATCATGTTTAAAAGAGACAGAGGGGAAAAACAAATAAAGAGAGAAGAGGGGAGATATCCGTAAAGAGTTCTACACATGTCTGTGGAAAGACAGAGACGCAAAAAAGACAAAAACAGACAGAACAAGATGCTCTTCATTCTGGATTGAGCACAAGAGTCTGATAATGTAATTACATAAAAGAATTAGTGAGCTCTTACAGGAGGTCCAGAAGGTCCTGGAGGTCCTTTGCTGTCCTGGGCGCAGGTACAGGCATGAGGCATGGGAGGACACTGCTCCTCCACTCTCTGAAAACACACAGAAAAACATACAGTAGAGGGATTGGGCTGAGTATTTAGAAAAATAAACATGCACTAACTGACGGTGATTGGTGCTCTTACATGATGCCTAGAATAGTTTAGGAGAGAAATAGAATTCTGGAGATGCTCATTGAGTGCATTTCCAGCTTCTGACCTTAGGAAGTGTTTGAAGTGTTAAATCTAAGCCAACACTGACACCATTCATACAGATTCAGAATACAGAAGTAATTAGGCTTACATTTGATCGTATCCACAATTATCACCCTTGTTTTCTAAAGCTCTATCAGTCGTAGATCTAAACTACTGCACATTTAAGGCGGACAGTGGAGAAAACATCATGTATAAAAGTGTGTGAGCGTGTACTGTGTGTGTCAGGTAGTATTTGCCTGTGCTAGTTTCTTACCAATGCTGGCAGCTCGCAGCATTTATCTCTGCTGGCCCAGGAGGTACTACAGATGATGTCGAACATCTGGAGCTGGAACTGTAAACGTGCACACACAAACCAATTCCATTAATACTGTCATGACTAAATAAGTAAGCATGTTTGTCGATGCAGAAAAGTAAATGGGAACCATAACAACTGTGCGGTTTTGAAATGATGAGGGTTTTGTGGTGTTTTGGGTTCATAAGCAAGAAGAGCGGCAACAGTTTTTCTGCTTACTGTACAATGTGTAATGACCAGCAGAAAAGTGCCAGGACATAGATACACAAAGTCTGGCTGACAGCTTCTCCAGACAGAATTAATGTTCTGAGGCTTCCCTCGACTATAACTATAAACCAGGCAATAAATTAGGTAATGGGCTCATGTCTGATTTATATTAGGTTTTAAGTTTATCAACAAGATTGATGAAACAGCTTCTGACAAATGTTTATCCTTAGAAGGGCAGATTCCAGTTTCTACACTTTTAACCATCCAGACACCAGATGTGATGTTTTAATACTATAAACTTCAACAAAGACCTTTATCAATGTTACAACATTTAGATATCACAAAGGCACCTCAAATTTTGCAGAACTTCTAAACAGGGCATGTTTGTTGTTCTCTCAGTTACTGTTTCAATAACTTTAAGTCTCCTGTTAGGAATCTAGTGTAGTCAAGACCGCACTAACCGAGACCAAGACATACCCGAGACCAGAGTGCTCCGAGACAAGACCAAGACATTTAGGGATTGAGACAGAGTCAAGACCAAAACCAAGTCAGGGCGAGACCGAGACAAGACCAATACCATAAATATCAATGAAAAATCATAATTGTGTGCAGTAGGCTTGTTACTCACTTAACACCGGTCTTGATTTAAAATTCGGAGTCCGCCCAGTCTGAGACCGAGACAAGACCGATTAAAAATGCTCTCGATTCCCAGACAATACTGAAACCTTCAAAAAGGGGTCTGGAGACCAAGACCGATTTCAAGAACTACAACACTAATGGAAACATATACAGTATATAACTTGTTTTAATTAGATTTCATCTTCACTTAATGTAGTGTCCTGTCCTGTATGTATTATTTCAGGAACAGATAGGGTCATTTCCAAAGTTTAAAAGCAGCCACAGTACTCTGATACATTCTCCTTATCAAATGAATTACTTTGATCGGTTTGGAACCTCGAGTAAATGTAATAACTGACATTACAGTGCATGACTTAACTTATGAGTGCTGATGTACTGTTACTGTTGCACTCCTATCAGTCATCTCATTGACTAATAATCCTTAAAATCTGTGGTTATTAGGACTGTCCACCTATTAGTTTCTAAAAAATGAGACATGTTGCTTTTTGTGGAACCTGTAGCAACAAACAATAAAACTCAATGAGCTGAACAATGTGAATGCTTGAAGTAAGAATTTCTAGAAAAGGCTTCGATTACGGTTTCATTTTTCAATACTGGAGACTCGTTTTTAAATTAACAACCTCCTCCTCTAATGGTCTATAAAGGCCAATCTGATAATAAGCACAGAAAATGTCACATTTTTCTTTATAATCCTTCATATAAAGCTCTTCTCCCAGCATATTTCAGATGATTATTTTCTTTGGTAGCAGATAGGACGTATAAATTTAATAATAGCAGCTCTCAGTGTGCCTCTGATATCTCACCTCCTCACTTGCTTGTGTGTGAGTGAGCCAAAATTCATTTTATTTCTGTTTGCTTGTGCTTCTTAATGGTTGGAGGAGAGACAGTAAATTATTTGTACAGCACTTTGTGCATCTCAATTTGCAGTAAATAAAGTTAACACCCACTGAGCGACAAAATGGAATGGTTTTTGGATCTCATAAAAAGACTACAATGGTTCACGCAAACTTGTCATTTTTTGGTCATTGCCATTAAGGCACAATGGACAATTAAAACCAGCAAGGTGAATATGACTTGATCAAAGAAGGTTTTTATTACGTCTCTCTCTTTCTGTACTTTAAACCAGCCTGACATGCTGGGGTAAAAATATCAATAAAAAATGTTTATTTTAATGAGTATCTGGATCAAATTGTAAAATACATATTTTTCTTGGTGTTGCCTCCTCTTCTTGATTTTACTGCTCTGATGACCTTTTAATTCTTCTGCTTTGGAGGACACCTATCACATTTTTAGGACCAGATTGTATCTTGAACACACAGGCATCCCCCCCTCTAAATCACCCTATATTCTGAGTTTACCAAACAAAGATGCAGACAAGAACTGATACTCACCGGAGCAGAGTTGTCCTGTCTGCCTCGGGACCGAACCATCCGTCCCAGTATCTCCACTCCGTCGGTGGTGATGTTTCCAGCAGCGTTGATGGGTTTCTCCCCAGCCACAGAACAATCTAACACCACTTTCACGGATGTTTTGCTGACGGTCACATGGAGCTGTAAGGGAGACAGAAAATAAGGTAGATAAAGACTTGTAACTAAAGTGTGATAGTGTTGTGACCCACGAACAACATCAGTTTACAGGTGAGGTATTGCATATCATCAAGTCCATCATTGTTTTGTCTGTATAATCAATACTTTTTCTGTCAAATACTGAAATACATTAGAAGACATAACTATAAAAAATCCCTTTACGCACAATATTTTGACAGGCCTCGTCTCTGTGATCAGCCAGAGGACAAAACATTTGAAACCTCTTGTGTGCATATGTACTAACAACCACAACAAGACACCTTTTAACTGACTAATCACCGTGGAAATGGGTTCCTTTGCTTATGTTGGGTTGTTATAAATGCAGGCTAAAAGCACACAAATTAGACCCTTCCTCTTAAGCTGCCTCTGAGCTCAAACTCTCTTCTTAGAGAAAACCAATGCTGATGCCATGAACTGTGAAATTCAACTGGTCGCATTGTTAATAAGCAGAGAGGGCCGCAACCCACTGAACGATAGAAATAAACTAGTCTATTAACGCCAGCACGTTTCACCATTATAGCAGCTTTTCTATCACTCTTCCCTCTTTCAAACCTTCAATTAAATACGCACGCACGCACGCACGCATGCACGCACACGCACACACACACTCACACACACACACATTAGCAAGGTGCAGCTAATGTGGTGTTAGACAAAGTTCATATTTGGGTGTCAGAGCTCGTTTCTCTGCAGACGTCTGGAAGGCTGCTTTATAATGACTTTCTGTTCTCATCCTTCAATCTGCACACTTCACTGGACATGATGTGTGTGTGTGTGTGTGTGTGTGTGTGTGTGTGTGTGTGTGTGTGTGTGTGTGTGTGTGTGTGTGTATGAGTGTTATACTTTGAAATATAAAAGCTAAAAATCCTCTAAGGTAAGGGCATTTGGCCCGTATACAGTGATATTAAAAGGTTGCAGTTTAGTTTCAAATGGGGGGTAAGAGAATAGGGAAATAAAAGGTATACTCTATGGTATATAAATGTAAATATATCTCGTTGTATTTGTGTGTGTGTGTGTGTGTGTGTGTGTGTGTGTGTGTGTATGTGTGTGTGTGTCCTTTAGGCTATCTTGTTCTTGTATTCATTCCTGCAGAAATTCAGACCTTTTTTTGAGTTTGGAGAAAGTTTATTCTTGAAAATGGGCTTTTCTAAACAACTTCTTCAGTTTTCATCTTGAGCGTATAATGTGTGTAAACTCTGGCCAGCATCGGAAAAGTTGCTGTTCATTGTTAAGAAGTTGCTTTTGGGGGAATTATATTCTCACCTTTAACATAATTCACTTCATACTCTAATGGTTATCATTAGGAAATGAATACAATTCAACTTTCACTACATGTAGTTATACCAGAGACCATCTTAAAGGCGATCTTTAAATTTGAAGTTAACATGCATAATAACACATCATATTTAAATACTTTCCCACCATGTTTCTGCATATACTGATTTAAACAACTTGTTGTTATGCCACTCAACGTCCCTGTGTTTTACATTTGGCGAAGTATTACTCCTGTCAGACCATAGTCAAGGTGGGATTTTATTGTTGGATCTTTTTCTTACAAAAGCATAATAATATGGGTGAATGAACAGGTGAATATGTGAAATCTAAATAACCATGCAAAAACAATATTGTTGTTTTTCTTTATCTGAATAGACAGTATATAATCCTTAAATTGGAGACTTGAGATGAGTTTTATAGGCCTACATTCACAAAAACAAAACAAAACAAAAAGCCAGGACCACGTGAAATGACTTAAATCAGCAATGTCAAATGATTCCAATTTTTAATTGCAATGATTTGCAAGATTTCAAAATTTAATCGTGATTAATCACATTTTTAACTGCATGTTGGAGATTCCATTATTTGGCATGTCTTGATCTTTACTTTCTGTTTGGATTCAACCCTGATTTTATTTTGAAATAAAGTAAGGATCTTCTGGTAGATCGAAGGTTACACCATTAACCTAATCATAGAAAAAAGAAACTTGTTATGCATCAACAACTAAATGAAAATAGCTAAAAGGAACGGTAAAAAAGTGACATGTTTGATGCCATGCACTGTCGTTCATTTCCTGCTCTGTGTGACCTTGAATTGCCCCCCGGGGATAAATAAAGTTTTTTGAATTGAATTGAATTGAATGAGGTGGATTTTACTTATGATTGTCAGTTGAGCTGTGTAAGAGTTTTATTAACATGAAAAAAAACATTCAAAGATGCAACAGTGTCGTTCTTTTCCATCACTGTGACTACAGGGAGACACTGCAGAGGCTTTTCTTGTAAAACCTTTTTCTTGTAAGGAATATTTGATTAACCGTAGAATGCTGCTTTCATGTCTTTTTTTTAAATTAACAAATCTATGTGACGTGAATACTGTATTTTCTGATGAGACAAAAATACACCTGATTTTTATTCTAGGAAGTGTTTATATCCCTTTCAGTGCAATTTTTCTGTCCAGGTATCAAGTAAGTCCCATCATTGTTTCATCCATGTCTAATCCCCCCTCTTCATCACTTACCTAAAGCCATGATCAAGATAACAGCTACAAGCTTTTCACTCAGGGACAAACATTTCAAAAGCCTTAAAAATTAACTCCATAAAATCCTCAAAACTCATGTCAGTGAAAAAAACTGTTTTCAAATTTCACGTTCAAGTATTTTTTTTTGTTTAAAATCTAAAATGATTATGTTGTTTATCGCCAGGAAACAGATCCAAGCTCCGCATGCTGTATCACATCATATTTATTCCCTCCACAAACAAACAAACTGAGCTTCAGTCAGCGCAAATCTGTTCTTTCAACGGACACATTCATTTTCAGTGGCTGCCTTTCTTTCTCTGTAATCATGTCTTCTTCTTCTTGCCAAAGAGCTGAAAACCATTTATGAAATCAGCTTCATAATAATCATTTACTCACAAGCAAATTGATGAATTTAGGATTACATTCTTTGAAACACAGTGGATTGTTATAAACTAGAAAGCTCCAAACTCACGTGTGAAAGTTATCCCCTGATGCTGATTTTTTTCAGCACACAAGACTGACGTCAATATTCCTCTGGCTTTTTTATGAGGCGTTTTATGATTTTGCGAAGAAACAGAAATATTATTCATAGACTTGTGAATTTGATTTCGCGTTATAGGCTTCATTTAAGACAGCTTTCTTTAATTTAGTGTCTCAGTATATTTTTTGTCTCACCTCTTCCCTGTGTGTCTCAGGCTCACTGCTACAGTATATCTATGTCATCCTCCTCTCTCCTCTCTCCCTCCTCACCTTTTTATGTTTATTTGGTTTCTCTCACTGTGTGTTTATGTGTGTGGGTGCTTTGCTGAGCTGTGACAGATCCTGCTGGGTATTCCTGCTTTCACACAAGGTGTCTTCATATGGTAATCCCTTTACAACAGACACACAAACATGCACACGCACGTGGACACTCCTCTTATTCACTTGTCATCCTGTCTAAACAGAGACGAACACTTCCTCTTGCTCGGCAGTCTCCAGCATCTGTTCCCTCTTTCAACATTGTCATGTTCTCCAGCAGAAAAAACAACAGAGAACAATGGAGAGAAACAAAAGGCAAAGCTAGAGGGATGGACAGCTTCTCACTGACATTTTGAACATTTTGACGAAGAGAGACAGGCAGAGTCAGTGGCTGTTTGTAGGCTTTCATCAGAAATCCACAGAGACTCTCGAGCAGAAAGTACACTAAAGCAGCTTTACTGCAAATCACAATACTGACTTGATAAAGACATCAGCACTCTTTAAAAGGATATAAAAAACAAACATGCAAAAGTCCATTTCCATCAACCCTGCTTAAGTAAACACACCTACTGTACTAAACAGTGAGGTTAATTCAAAGAACATGACTCAAAAAAGGAAGGCATGGATTATCATCTAGCAGGCTGTTATCATTGTTGATATTTAAAGCCAAAAAGCCAATGCCTTTTGCAATGTCTTTTTCTAATTCACTCTCTCTGTGGGGGCCAAGTCCCTGTCATTATTTATTCAGGACATGCATTTTCATCACAATTTATTCCATAATTTATGTTTTCTCAAACTACTCTCTCGTCTCAAGTGAGCAGAAAATTACATTTTATTGAGGGAATGTCATCAAAATGTTGCCATTTAAATTCAGTCTGACTAATCTGATGCAACACAATTTACATACGAATATTTCCTGGTGATTGATGGACAAATGAAATGTCGCTGTGAGAGAATCAGTTGGAAGAAAAACTGATATCTCCTCTGGTGGTCCTCCTGTCTGAGGCCAACAGGAAACAGTAAAGGCATCCAAACCATGGGAACAAAAACAAATACCAAGGTTTTTTTCTTTAAATAATGATGTCTGTACAATGTGATTTAAGATTTGTTAGCTTACATGGCATTGATCTCAAGATTGGCAAAACAAAAAGATTATTAATTCATGAAAACTGTGCTTAATGTCCAAATTAATGACTACAGTCCGCTTCAACTTTATCATGGGATACCACACAGAAGTTTTAAAAGGGTGATGAAATCTGCAGCTTCACTCCCACTCTGTACACTCCACAAGTTTAAAAAATAAAATGAAATGGAAAAGCAGTGGGAGAGTAGGAGGGAGAGACAGATGAGGGAGGCCATCACCACACACACACACACACACACACACACACACACACACACACACACACACACACACACACACACACACACACACACACACACACACACACACACACACACTCACCACAGCAGTGTTGACAGGTCAAGAGAAGAAAAATCCAGCCCCAGAGCTATACTGGAAAAACCACACAACAAGCTCCACAGATTCAAAAAAACATCACAATGCAGACAGTCGTCCTTAGTTTTGTCTCTTGTTCTGGATTGCAAGAAAACGTTCTGCCCCCTCTTTCCCCTGGTGCTCTGCAGAGGTCAACCCAGCTGATGTGGACACTTGAAAACTTTCAGGTAAAAATTGTAAAGACGGTTTGTTGATGAACCTGATTTTTAATGGAAACTGGTGTTGAGGTAGTTCTACTTCTGTAAAAACCAACTGGACACACATACTGAATTGTGTTTCTTTAAAACTGCTTACATATTCGGACCAGCAGCTCAAAACCTCCAACCGTATCAGAAAGACATGAAACAGGAGCTAGGACATTAGCATGATACAAGAGCCAGCAAATTAAAGTTCCTTTAAGCACACATATATTAAAGACTCACCTTGTGGAAGCTGCCGTGGAAGACTTTTTTAATTTCAGTTCCATCAAACGTGACGGTCTGGAAGTCTCCTTTGTAGTCGTTGTTGAAGAACGTCAAGGTCTTTCCAGAGTCTGCGGGGAGGCAGAGAGAGGAGAGGTTGATCAAGTGGAGCTCTTTGAGCTGTTAAAAGACTAAGAATAGAGATGATGTTTTATAGCAACATTGAATTATATGGGCTGGACAAAATTAGCTACAAACCACAGAAGAAAAATTAAAGACACATGTACGCATGGAATCCCGGTCTTTAAAATGTGCATAAATATTTATGAAAAAGGAACTAAGAAAGACAAGACCATAATGCTCCCCTTAATTATTGTTACAGTATGTTTGGTACAAAATAAGATGTAGCCCTATCCGTGAATTTCTCTGCTGTCTCTCTCCAAAAATCTGCTTCATGATGCACTCTCACTGTTTTTATTTGGACACATCAGGACTTGAAGAGCTGCAGCACACAGCTGTTGTTTGTGTTTGCTCTGGTCAAACTGTGGTGTGTTTTGAGGCAGGTGAAAAAAAGATAGAAAATAAAAAAAAAACACGAGTGATTCAAACTCACTGTCCAGGATCAGTCCCACCAGTGGCTCATTGTCCTTGTCCAGAATTTCCCACAATGCAAAGGGCTCCTGCGGCGTCTCAGGGAGTAAGCGGAGCATCATAGAAATAGTGTAGTCAGAAGGTAACCCTTCAGGGTGGAGGTACCTGGTACACACACATACACACATACACACACACACACACACACACACACACACACGCACACGCACACGCACACACACACACACACACACACACACACACACACACACACACACACACACACACACACACACACACACACACACACAGTTAGTGAGCTTACAGTAACTGTGCCCTACAGGGATGTATCCACTTGGTGTCTTTTTCAAACTGACAGCGTGTCTTCACAGCTGTAGTGAACGCTTTGAGAGTGCTTTGAGCTGCCTGAGACTGTCTTTGAGTGCCAGCCTCTTTTTGATCACAAAGCCTTGCCTTTATTTTGTGCAGCTGTCCTAGAGCACTTCAGGTTCAAATTACCTTAGCTTCAACTTTTTTAGGTTGCTCATCAATGTCACAAATCACCCGCTGAACAATCACAAAGCATGGAGCTAAAGTAAAGAGTTGGTTGATGGCAAAAACCAAGAATAAAGCTCCGAAAATGACAAGATCCCAGAGAAGAGACTTTACAGAAACCTATTTGAGGCCATGGTTAAGTGCTGCATTTCTTTTCTACTGAAATATTTCTCTCAGGTGTAGTTCTAACGTGAATGCTTATAAACCAAACCTCCAGTTTCTCACAGGATCATTCATTTTATTGTTCGTAATGATGTGAAGTCAGTCAAGGTATCATATCATAATTAGAAACCCACTTGAAAGGCACAAGGTGAAACATAAATAGATGAGCTTAACACCTTTGCTCTTTCAATACTTTATCTATTAATGATAAGTGATGGTCTAATTAATGTGGATACTATAAGTAAGTTCAAGTGCCCTGTGTGAGCTTTGAAGATGTTATACATATACTGTGGGGTCTTCAGTTGATATCAATACGCTAAAAAACATGATAAATCACAATCCCACATTTTAACATTTGAGTGGGGGACTGTTCAGCTTGAAAAAATTCAATTGTTGATCCTCAATTTTTGTTAAACACTTGAAACAGATTTCACAGGTTTCCACAGAAAACCAAATAGCTTAGAATGTGTGACAGGTGACAGATGCATTCGATTTTTACAACTTTAGTTACATTCATGTTTTACCTTTTTATACTGTAGACCTCAACAGTCGTTGGTAAAAGACAAAGAAACGTTTAAAAGTAACACTGAAGACGCAATTCTTCACAGTTGAAGATTTTTTTTGAAAACTATTCGATAATTTTGCTTTCAGGGCTAAAAAGTGAATGGTCTGAAGTTGACAATTTGAATTCTGTGTTAATTGGAAAAAAAAAAATTGCTAGGATTAGTGAGAGCTGCAATAATCTGCTTCTGCTCAGTGATTTCAAAACATTTCTAATTTTCAAATTCCATTACATAAAAATGCATCCTATGTAGTTTTGAAATATATGATAAACTTTCTACAAGAAATATTCAGGTTTCAGATGACACATTCTTCACACATTAAAGGCAGGGTTGGTAATTTTCTCCAGATACACTTTTTAAGATGCTGGTTGAAATTGTCTTTAGTTCCTGACAAATTAATAATTCATGTGCTCTGAAAAAGGAACAAAGAAAATCCATCATCTGTAGCAGTTGTAAGCATGTAAACATTCGGCCAATGTCTGAGACAAGGTACCAATTTGATGAACCAATCATGCCTCCCTGCCCGTTCTCTACCCCTAGCGTTCACGAGCCCACACTCAAAGCGCGTCACCGATGACAGAGTTTATACGGTGAGTTTGTCGTTGGCTGTTGTTAGTAGTAAAATAGTCACTTTTTTTTTCCACACATATGATAAAGTTTAGTGTTTTCTTACCGCTGAATGAGACATGAGACGACGTAGTTTCTACACAATGCAAGTGATGAGCTGAGGTCCGCTTCTGGAGCAACAGCGCTCATGTAAGTAAGGGCCGTGGCGTTTGACGGAGTACAGAGGGGAGGGGGTGGGTGTAGACGGAGCACTGAGAGAATGCTACTTTCAAAATCATGCTAGTTTTCAAAAATTACCAACCCTGCCTTTAAGCATTAAAACACAAACCCATCTTATAAGTGTGTGCCCCGTGTTGTGAGGGGAACTTAATCTTTTGTGTCTATAAACATAATCCAAACACAGATAAAGAGAAACTCTTTGACATGCTAGCTTTATTGTTTAGTCCCCTGAAGTTAGCTTTTAGCTCAAAGATTATTTGTGTCCCTCTGAACACTGAAAGTCAGACCTCCAAGTGCCGAAGGGAGTGTGATTAAGCAAACATTAAAATAAACTTTCAAACACAGAAAAAACTAAAGAAGTTTCAATAAATCAACGAGAGTAGTAGCCCTCTTCTGGCCATTAGAAAGAATGCAGGTTTAAGGCACTTGCACATTGGTGCCATGATTATTGTAAAGTGACACTTAAACCTCTCATCTGACTTTGTATCTTTGTAATTTATTCCCAGATGTAATGATCAGAGGTCTTGATCTCAATCATAAAACAGATTAAACTGTCACGACAACTCAAACTCAAATACAACTCATTATCTGATGACAGTAACGCACAATTTATTTACTTACCAACTTAAACAGCTTTTAAAGAAAAGTATTGGAAACAATTCTTTTTTAGACATAGGTCATTCAGATTCCTCCCCTGGTGTGGAAATGTGTGTACTTACTTCGTCGGCTGTGACACCAGAGCGTCTCGGTGTAATCTGTAACAGGGGAAGCTGTTAAATGAGCCGGGCTCCAGTGACACTCCAGGTATCGTGCTGTACTCCTTTTCCACAAGTCCAAACTTCTCCATCATACGGAAGCCTGCAAGGGACAAATCATTCCTTTTTCTTGAGCACAATCACCATCTTCCCCCACGTCGTCACTGTTATCACAACCATTAGTGTCACAACAGCGCGCACTGTCATTACGTTATTATTGTTGTCATCATTAGCTTTTTGTCCTGGTCTTATACCGTGTTTTACAGTATATTTTGTGTTCTTCATCTCATTTACACCTCTTACCTGCCATTGTGTTACCACTCATCAAAACAGACGGACAAGCTGAAAGACACAAACAGGTCTGTTAGTTCATAAATCAGACTTTAAACTAACAACCATCAAATAAATCATATTTATTTCCCTCTTTTCTCAAGTCATTTTCTGCTTCTCTTCACTATCAGGAGTTATTTTCCAATCTTCTTCTTGCCTATTTATTCACAGTGTGTTTGTCATTTCACAATTTGAGACCTTTTTTTCCCCCTCCTGGTCTCTTACCCTCTCTTTGTTTAAAACATTGGGTGCTGTTACTCACTTGCAGTTGCAGCCTCACAGACAAAAGTAATGAGCTGCTCTTCTATTTTCTTCACTGCATCCAAATCGTCCACAAAGAAGACGTGTCTGTCACTCGGCTTACTGGCGATATTCACCAGCTCCCCGTAGTCGGCGTCCGCAAAGCCAATGGCAAAGATAATATAGCCTGAGAATTGAATTAGACAAGAAAACTCATTTCAAGTTCAAAGTCAATGGAGAGGATTAAGAAGAGTGATGTAACACATTGCTGGGAGTGTCTGACGTCCTTAACAATAAAATGTGATTTGCAGCATAAAAGCATCCTAGAATGAGAAGGGAACATGAGGTTATGTCCTGCTTCTTGCTGGATCGACAAACACAACTTAAAAGCGATTTGAACGGTTCTATCGAATTTAAATCAATGAATTATGATAACTACCAACGATTTTGCTTCTCTATCTGGATTTATATACAAACCATCCATCTGCATCTCCTTGGACACTTTGTTGACATCGTCCTGTGAGCGTCCGTCAGTGAGAACAACCAAGACTTTAGGGACGCCCCTTCTAGCTCCGGCCTCAGCGGTAAAAATCGTCTCCTTCACATGTTTGATGGCCCGACCTGACAGAAGACAGACAAGAAAAAAAACAAAGACAAAAAGGAAACACTTGAATTTTTTTAAACTTATGTTCTTGCCCTTTTTCAACACAAGAGAATTATATTGCTTTTCTCTTTCTTTTAATTAAGTCATTATTTTGAGTTACACAAGAAAATGAAGTTGTACAAGATTTTTAATTACACATTAAAAATGTTGCCTCCTTTATTCTTATCATTGCACGAATGAGGTGAGCTAGTGTAAAGAGCTAGGTTCTTAATGTCTGAATGGCTTCAGCTGTTTATAATAAATACCCAGTGTCACATCCAATCATCTTCATCCAGCTCAGTGTGTGGCACAGAGATTAAGGCCTCACACCTTGACTGTAAGTCTGCAGATGAAGCTCATGCAAACATGAGCTGCTGATGCAGCTCCCCCCAACTGTTTCGATATTTTCTTTATTATTTATAATACTGCACATTGTTAAATTCAGTGAGAAGTCAGGTGAATGCTATGTATTATAACGGAAGATATCTCAGCTATCTATATCTTTGTGAGCTCCCTCAAAAAGCAGTCCTTTCTGCCAAATCTAAACATTTGGTTTACGTTACATGAGTTCCTCTGACTGTTTTACAAAAAAATGTGAAAAAATAAAAGCTGCTGATATAGTAAAAAGGTTATCTAACTCAAACGCCCTCAGGTTTCTGTGAGATTATTTCTTCTTGCCATGGCATGGGTGTTGTCTGGCTTAAAGGTAAAACTTGAGATTAAGCCAAAAAGATATAGGTTGTTTCCACACCACTATTACCAAAACTGTTAAGCTCTACTGTTTCACAGGTAAAGAATGAGAATGAAACTTTGGAAGCACGTATGTCTTCATTCACAAAACAGTAATTCTTTCCACTTCTAGCAATGATCTGATTGTGTTTGACCTTTGTGCTTTTAACGTATTTGCTTATTAAATAAACAAGTATTCTTTAATATTCCACAGACATTCATTAAAACACATGGGAGCTCATAACTTTGACATAGTGAACGAAGAGCTCCTGAAACCAGGTTCAGGTTGAGTTCCCATTAGCACCTAAAATTTGCCATAAAACAGACAAAGTCCAATGTATTTCAATAATAGCTAATCATTTAAAGATGGAGCAAACTGAGATGAAAATGTCATGATCTAGCCTGTCAAAAAGTTAAAATTAGATGAAGTCTGCAGGTCATCTGCTAATGGATATAATCAGTCAATAAAATCTGTCTAGACAGCTTTAAAAGGTTTCTAAACCCGCCCACCACAGAGCCGCCAAGGTGGTTCCAATGTACTTATCAGTGAATTTTAATGATGCCTTATGCCTGTGCTCCAAACTTCATAGGAGTTCTGTCAAATATTTTTCAAAAAGTCTGTAAATTATCTTGGGAAATCAAAAGTATTTAATTCATTGCACTGTATTTTTATTGTGTTTCCATCAATTAGCTGACAATGGACTGAACTCAACGATTGTGGAACGTGAACTCTGAGCAGTTTCAGGATATTCATTATTGTTATTAAGGGCCAACAAGGTACAATTTATAGTGATTTAAACAACAGGAGAACATGACCTGCAGTGTCAGAGTGTTAAAGACTTCTCATATGCTGTGTATAAACAACATGTGTGCAAAAAACCTGTGTTGCCTTCAGTGGCCGTGTCATCACCCCCACAAGGTAATTTCTATTTAATGCCAATTTTAGCATATTGTCCATCATGATTAGCATTTGTACTTCATACAGCTTGTGCACTCATCTCAACATGACCTTTCTATAATTAACAATGGACAATCACTGTTAATAAAATCAACTTCCTCTGACCTTTTACACTTTTTACTCCCACTTCACTTTTGTTTTCAGGAGTAGTGGAGAAAAGTGTCCAAAGTCAGGAAACATTGCAATAAAAAAATACAGCAGATGATGCAGTAAATAGCCCTTTAACGCGATCATAATGGTTTTAGTGGTTCTCTGTTTATATGGTTTCTGTATCTTCCAATTTCTAACCAACCAACCTTCAGACCATATCCCCAATATCCTCCTCCTGTTGTTTTTTTTTTTTTTTTTCACGAGCTGTCAGTGATGACTAACGATGGAGTGCTTGGCCTGTAAAGTGTTGTGTTGTCAGATATCTGCCAGTGATACATCTGTTTCCAGACTGTCCTGTGATCACGCTGAGCTAGACTGGAATTACAGCAGCTAGCCAGGCATGAAGTGAGACACAGGACAGAGCAGAGGAGACGGGGGTAAAGATGGGGAAGGTATGAGAGCCAATAAGCAGGGGAAAAGAAGAAGAGGGAAGAAGAAAGAAAAGTGGGGTCAGAAGGGGAAGGCAAGGCATGACACGAGGGTGAGAAAAAAACTAAAAAAGCAAACAGAAACATGTCAGTGGATCTTGGGTTCAAAATCCTGTCTTCAATCAGCAATCCATCACTTTGTGCGTGAAGTAGTCCATGTCAGATTGGATTTAGTTTCCTGTCTGGCAAAAGCACAACAGTGTTCACGCCGTCACTTCAGAAGGTAAACAAGGAAAGAAATCAAAGATAGTTTCTCTCTTCAGCTATCTTTTACATTTCTGTGTGTGTGTGTTGTTGTTTTTTGAAAGGGGGGCTGCAGATGAAAGGCTGTTGTTCAATTTTAAAGTTCTTAAACTATAAAAACAACCAATGTTTGAGAAATGACTGTACAAGTTCCGACAGTTCATTTTTTGATATTCGTAATCAAATCAAATTAAAATACAAAATAGATTGTTAATGAAATAAATCATTGGTAGTTCATATATTTAGACCCGAAACCATCAAATACTTATAAACCTTTCTAAGTGAGTGAGGTTCTTTAACTGACTGATCGAATGTGTTTGACGTATAATTACTCCAGAGAAACAAGACAGAAGAGTGCGATTATTCTGCATGTTTAAGGCTTTCTTTCAAAGCAGGACACATTTTGGAATTTGCAGTTCATTAACACCCTCTTAACAATGTGAATTTACTAGACAAGTCCAAACTAACTAGTTTTTTGTTCGATCTGCAGGTCAGAAAAACGCCAGTTTTGTGTCAAAATATTCAGAACACCTTCAACTTATAACTGCAATGCGATGTTGAAAATGACTGTAGCAAAAAAAACTCAACATTTATCCGGTCCTAGTCAGAAACTGTTAGTTCACATTGTGAAGGATCACTCATTCAATTTTTTTATGTTTTCCAGGAAATTATATTTTTTTAAATATCTTAAAAATACATTAAAGGAAGAATGTGGGACTTTTTGATCCAGTAGATGTCGCCCTTGAGCACAAGCATGAAACAAACACAAACTGCTGTTTGGCGACACCTCCAACCCCTTTGGCTGTTCTGAAGCCTCCGCTCTCCTCCAGACATCCAACCCCTCTACACTCAAGTGGCTGAAAAATTGTCCTTTGTTGGAGCTGCAATATTACTAAACATTGGTTAACTCATAGCTTCATATTGCATAACAATTGACACAGAATGACCATGATCTAAACACACTTACGTGACATCCAAATAAGCAGTGAGTAGGCCATGTTATTCATCTTTTCTCTAGTCCTTGACTGGAACAGCTTTATAAGCTAGGCCGTCCTGTCCATGTAAACATGATGTAAACACAGCTCTGACATCAATACAGCTGGCGGGACTAGCGCTTCTCACTCATTGTAGACAGTCATGACTCAGAGAGACATTTACATAGAATGTACTTGATTTCTGCTTTATTTATGTGTAAAATGTCTCACATTCTTCCTTTAAATATAATTTATTGTCATAGTGTTGTCATATAATAACATACGGTATGTTTTTTTTTTTTTTTTAAAGCTTAAATTTATATAATATAGAATATATAATAGTCAGTCATCTAAGCACTCAGAATACTGTGCAAGCAGAGTGAAGGATCAGTAAATTGTCTCACGTAGAGCAGGAAAATCTATCTCAAAGACACACATACAGTATTTGTAAAGTACAGTATATATCACAGCTGCAGCTACATTAAATCAATCACTAGAAAGGCCTGTCAGAAGCTCACTAATACCTTAATGAATAAATGCATAGTGAAAAGTCAAATCCCTGAGTATCAGCCTCAGCACTCCTCAACACACTCTCCCCTCACACATGCACTGACAGTAGAAAAAAAACAGTGTAAAGTCTTAAAGAAGGCAGAGTCATTTACATTTTTCAAATAGGTAGAGAGAAAAGGCTTAAGACTATAAGCCATCGAGTAAAGTACTCATCCCCCACAGATACAGTAGCAGTTCTGGGTGGTTGGTGAGCATGCTCTCATGTGAGATGCTACAAAAATTGAACACAGTGTTGCTTCCTAAAACCAGACAGATTTAAATATTATTTCTCAGAGTGAATGGAAGTGATTCTATGCTTTGCCTTAAGCACGGTTTAAAATGCATTTTCAATATGTTTGCTTGATCCATGGGCTGTAAGACAGAGGATATAAAGTTAGTCAGCTACTTACAGTAAAACCATAAAAAAGCCATTAAAGCTGCGGGGCTTGAGTTGGCTAACAGTTGTATTCACACAGATGTATATGCCAGAGGCTGAAGGCGGAAGCAGAGAGCTACAGTAGTTTCTCTGCAGGTTTTTGGTGGACTAAGACACAGAGAGGAAGCTCTGTTGGGGTCTCTCAGGAGAAGATGAGGTTTCAGAATTAAGAAAAGGGGAATACTTCTGGTTTGGAGATCAAATAAAATACTTAAGGGTTGTAATGCAAGTCTAAGTCCTGAAGCCAGAACAACTACTGATCCTTCTTTAAATGTTCCAGATGAGTAAAATGTATATGTATGTATATATCAGTAGAGTAGATGTAGGTGAAAGCAACATATGGTAATACACAAAGTAAGAAGGAGACAGGAAGCAGTTTCCAGAGGAAGAGCAGAGAGGAGGAGGTTGAAGTTTTGTGAACACCAAAGAAATTGCAGAGCAACAAAAAAGAAATAAACAAGAAGGGAAGTCTAGTGTATTTTTTTTCTTCTAAAAAAATGATAATCTTACATACTCTATCCACTCAAATTAACTATGAAACATTAACATTTCATACGCTTAATCAAAATCAAAGTCAGCTATGACTTGAGACTAATTTTACTGACCCCATGATCCCTTACCTTAAACTGAGTGCTTTACACATTTCATCAGACCTACAACCAAAGACCTTTTGTTGAATACAAAAACAAAACATTTTCCTTGACTAACTGTAATCAAAGTGAGTATGTGTTGTGTTGACTAAATGTAATCACAAAACCCCATAGTCTTTTTTTTGGCGGGCCCCGGTTTAGCTCAATCTGTAGACAGGCGCCCCTTATAAACAGACCACAGTTCTCAACACATCAGCCTCTAGGCCTTGACCTTTTGATGCATGTTTAAGAACCTGTAATAGCTTTAGCTCTAGCTGTTTGCAACATGTTTCTTATGAATCAAAAATAAATAAAAAATGTTACCACTAAATTTGTAACAAGTGTAGGCGACAGCTAGCTTGAGCTTCATCGGATTGAATGAAAATGGTGTGAAAGGGTGTAAAGTGTACACATGCGGAGTGATAAAGCAGAGCTTGTTTGCATAAAATATTTGTATTTATTTATTGCGATAAATTCCAACCTTTGCGATGTGTTTATTACAAAAGCTCATATTGCGATAATGATAAAATTGTAATTTATTATTATATTACACCTGTACTGTAGTTGCAGCCATGTGCAAACAAACATTCAAAGTATTTTTACATGTTCATTTTGATTTCATTTAATGATATGGCTTCATTTGAAATTGAACTACGTTTTGTATATACTTTTACTATAATGGGTAAAATGTACTCATTTAAATATTTATCTGTATTTCTTTCTTTGAAAGGCATCTTGCAACCCACCTCTTGGTGGCTCGTGACCCACCCCCACTTTGGGAACCACTGAGTTAGGCTATAAGCGCAGTATGAAGTGTTCGGTCCCCAAGCAGTGAGTTTTCTTACAAAGTCCAATGTTTTATAACATGACGAATAATTGATGCCCAACATGCCGTGTGCTATGGATGCCAGTGAAAAGGGGCCACTTATAGGTGATTTTGAATGTAAACAACACACGAGAAAAAAGAGTAGAAGAAGAAATTAAGCTGTGGAACTCATAGATATATATAGAACACTAGATGTCTCATCCGCGCTGCTTGCTAATGGAGTCGAACGTCCGCACTGGCGGCCATCTTGCTACGGGCAGCTCTCTCACCTTAACATTGTGTTGGTAGTGATACATGTACTTTTTAAATAACCATAACTTGCTCAATTTTCAACCGATTTTCAAACGGTTTGGTTTGTTATAAACTTCAGGGATGTAGTTATGACACTGCATACTTATGAATAATTATGTTATGTTCTAAAAAATAGAACATAATTATTCATAAGTATGCAGTGTCATAACTACATCCCTGAAGTTTATAACAAACCAAACCGTTTGAAAATCGGTTGAAAATTGAGCAAATTATGGTTATTTAAAAAGTACATGTATCACTACCAACACAATGTTAAGGTGAGAGAGCTGCCCGTAGCAAGATGGCCGCCAGTGCGGACGTTCGAGTCAGCGCGGATGAGACATCTAGGCTGTGTCCGAAATCACTCACTCATTCCTACTCCCTACTCACTATATAGTGAGTTTAATGCAGTGGACTATATAGTGCACTCACTCAGAAAAATTATAAAACATTTCGGACACTACTCACTCACTCGCCGGCCGCTGACAGTGACGTCATTGTTGTCGCGCATCTAAAACATGCAGGTTAACAACGGCTGAGGATCAATAATAACGGTAAATAACGGCATGAATTTCAGTGATAACTTCTATATTACTGAGTGGATTTTCAAGAAAACATTTACAAATAATAAATACATGTAAAATATTGAATTTTACATATAATGAAACATATTCTCGGACCAAAACTAATTTATTTCTGTTCACAGACCCTCCTCTCGTGTCTGTCATCATCATCAGGACGAACTACCGTCACTAACGTTAACGATATTTACTCTTTATTTAAACATAACAAAGATTCAGTCAAAACGCTCCACACATGAACTTTATTGTGTTTCTGTGTTCTCACTGGTCGCTCTTCTCGTCCGTCTGAGAGCGGCCGAGTCAAACGCCACTCTCCGCTCGTAAAACCGCAATGCATGATGGTATATATTGCTCGGATAGTGACCATCGCTTGTCCACTACTTTTCATAATGCATTGTGGGATACATTGAGTGGACTATATAGGGTATGACCATGCTCACTATGAATTCGGACAGCACTACAAAATGGCGTGTTCACTATATAGTGCACTATATAGTGAATAGGGAGTGATTTCGGACACAGCCCTAGTGTTCTATATATATCTATGGTGGAACTTCTCAAAGCAACATGGAATGGTACTGATCAAAGGACTGATAACATTCTATGTGTCTTTGATGATGTCATCAGGTCTTTATATGAGACAACAGCTTTCCAGACAGTCAGTTGAATTTGAACCTTTTGACAAGTGGCAGCAATGAGAGAGATAACTCAACTATCACCTCCGATTAACACATTTGTTCATCAGAGACAATTTACAAACAACGGCAGCATTTCTTTTGACTAAAACAACCAGCCAAAGAAAATGCAGCGACCAACCTACCCAAGAAGGAACAACAAGACCTTCAGACAGCAAGGCAATGGTCGAGAGATGGAGCTCGAAATACTTCATCGGGATGTGAGAAACCTCACTGAACTGCTGGAGAGTGAGAGGCAACACTGCTGCAAGGAGAAGAATGAAAGACTCCTGATCAGCCAAGAGTTGGAGGAGACAAAGCAGAATCTGGCAAAGCAGAAAGCCCTCAAGGAAATGTACATAAACAGAGGAAAGGACACCAGAAGAGAGCTAGAGCGGCTCGAAAAGTACAGCAAGGACGAGACCCTCTGCGCATTTAAGATCGCCCAGAAAGTGAACGACACCAACAGGCAGAAGAAGAAAAAAGATCTTCATGCCGACTACGAGGAGCTCAAGGTGGCCCACTTAGTTAGCACTGAGAAGCTCACAAAGGAGCTCCAGAGTGAGAAGGAGAAAAATAAGGTCCTTCAAGAAGAACTGGACAGCAGCAAAGTTTCAAACCATGAGCTCAAGCTCAGGTATGAAGCCGACATGCTCGCTGCCAAGCATCTGGTGGAGACACTCCAGCGTGAGAATGAGCAGCAAGGTCAGGTTCACGCAGAAAGAGAGTCCCAAGGCCAGCAGGAGATTTCGACGTTGAGAGCTGAACTGGATGTCCTCGGTCAGAAGGCGACAGAGGAGATTGCTGTCCTGGAACAGGCTGCTTTCGAGAAGGAGATGATGAGCGTTACTGAAATTGAGGGCCTGAAAACTCAGCTCAGTGATCAGGAAGTCATCAAGGAGCAGTATGAGGAGCTACAAGTGGCTTATAAAACCAGCCAAGACAAGTTTACTGCTGAGCTCCAGCAGGTGAACGACAACAGCAAGCTTCTCCAAGAACAACTGGAGGAGTTTAGAGTGTCCAACGAAGAGCTCAGCTCGAGATACCAAACTGATGTGGTGGCTCTGACACAGCAGGCTGAGAGCCGTCAAAAAGAACTTGAGGCCGAAATACAGTCTCTCTATAACACTGTGGCAGACAATCAGCTTTCAATCTGGAATGTGAACACTGAAAAGGTCGTCCTCCAGCAAAAGATGGAGGAAAAGATCAATATCCTGCAGCAGATCAACATGGAGAGGGAGAGGATCCAGTGTGAAGCGGTGGAGGAGCTGAAAACCCAGATTCAGCTCCTGATCTCACAAAACATGGAGCTCTCAAGTGAACTGGAGGCTCATAGGGAGGATTACATGCGTCCAAGACGAAAGAGAGCAAGTCGTGAGGAGGCGCAAGGCGAGCTTTCATGCATGGAAGTGACCATCCCCCATGTCACTGCCGAAGCTCCAGGAACTTCAGGACCTGTGGGACCTACAGAAACTGTAGGAACTTCAGGACCTGTGGGACCTACAGGAACTGTAGGCACTTTAGGAGTGCCAGGTACTGCAGAGGCTACTGAAGCTGTGGAAACAATGCAGCCTCAAAAGCCAGCGCAGAAGAAATCTAGGTTTAAGCAAGTCAGGCACTTCCTGGGGCTGAGAAAACCTGAGAGTTGGAAGAAAACGAAAGAACCTTCTTCTCTCTCCCCCCCCACATTAAAACCCCAAACAAATAAACCTTTTTCATTGCTAACATTTTGATTTACCATAGTAATTCAAAATGTCAGCTGTGATAAGGTTTATTTAAAAACATGACATAAAAAACCTTCTAGTCATGTCAGGGGGCATTGGTGGTTACAGTGGTTAGCGCTGTGACCTCACAGGAAGAACCTGCCGACCAGCGGGAACTTTCTGTGTGGAGTTTGTTTGTTCTCCCCAAACCTTTGTAGGTTTTTCTCCGGGACGCTCCGGTTTCCTGCCACACATCCAAAAGCATTCACCATAGGTTAATTGGCTACGTTAAATCTTCATAGGAAAAAAAAAAAAATATATATATATATATATATTTATATATATATCTATATATATATATATCAATAATAAATAAAACAACATTTCCCTTTAATGTCTGTGCTCACTATCTCTATGTGTGTTGTCTTTGTAGGTTTCAGCTCGTTTTTATGTTTATGCCAGTTCTGTCGCAATCAGTATAGCCTATCCAGGACATGCAGAAAGTTAGGATGCCAGAAAAGAATGAAAAAGAAAAGGAGAGAGCTGGCTAGGGCATTTTAGGGCAGTGATGGGAGCCAGGCAGAGGGAACTAATGTTAGCCAGGAGGCTGGTGCTAACAGTACTGATTGAATCAAACCAACAAACAAACCTAAATCTAGGAAGCAGAGTTGGGACAGGTGGAGTTAAAGAGAGAGCAGGAAAGAGTAAAGACGAGGACGAGCAGAAAAGGGATTTAAGAAGTTGAAGATAGAGAAAAAGTGGAAGTGTGACCAGACCTGGAGCAGATGTAAGAGCTCAAGGACAAAATGACTCAGAACAGACTATGACCCACTAAACAACAAGCACAACATCTAAAGCCATATTTGTGAATTCACCAGTGTGGAGTATCACAGCTGAGGATATGGCTTCCCCAAAAACATGACAACAAATTCACAAGCTCACACTGCTTGCTGTGTATCTTAATCCTACATTCAAGCCTTTCTTCTCTCTGCAGTATGTGAGAGTTTTGACAGGAATCCTGATACTTCCAAAGAGATATTCCACATTTCAAAACATACTTACTTCACATTTGATTACAAAGATCGATTCTGATGAGTTGACGTTTAAAGTTCATGTTGAACTTGGACGCTGCAGCTGTCTCACCGCAGGGCTGTTTGGTAGCTGCTCTGTTCTGTTTCAACGTCATCAGACAATCTTATAAAACAAAAACAGTTTTCCCAGTAGCCATGAAATCTGCTACTAATGAACACTGTGGCGAGATGGTATTTTCGAATGTTGCTTCTGAGGTTAAGAATGAACTTTTAATCTCAAGTCAGTATGTTCAGTATGAGTCCAGTATGAGGTCCTTAAAGGCTTTGAAAATGAGAAATGTAATATCTTCAATAAAAAAAAAAAACTATCTATAGATCAAGGATGTGTTCAAGACGTTTGATTTGTAAATAACTAAATAATTTTCCTGGTGTAAATAAAACTGACCTCTCTTGTTGTACTGCATAAACTATTACCACATTTATTTTTTGTATGCACTGCTCTGACCTGTTTTGGTGTTTCCTCCCTTGTAACTGATCCTCTGTATAGCTTCCAGTAGCGCCTCCTTGTTGCCATGGGAACTCAGCTGGAACTCAGTCCTAGCGTCGTCACTGAACTGAGCAATAGCTACCTGCGGAGAGTCCGAGACAGACACACAGAATATGAAAGGGGAAATTAGTTTGAATCAAATGCCAAATAAATAAAACAAAGATAACACTGATCTCCTGGACCGCTGGTGTTCAAAAAATGGCTTTAAGGATTAGTGTGCACAAAGAAGAAAATGAAGTAATCATCTGCTCACGCTCATGTCACTCACAAAACCACTGAAACCACCGTTTGTGCACAGCAAGTGATTTGGCTTTAGGTGAGTGTAACAAAGCCATATGTCTCCTTTCTGGGTCCAAAAATGTAATATTTCCATCATCATCACCTCCTATTTTCTTTTATCGTGAATAGTAGCTACGGTGATAAACAGAAGCTGCCTTTGTTCACTGAAGGTGATGCTGTTATACAGGAGTGCTTCAGCTGCTCCAAAAAGTCTAAACTAAACTGTACATGATACATAAGAAGCTAATATGGCACTTTAAAGGTTTTCACTTATGGGTGAAAACTATAACAGATCACTTATTTCACACTTGTAAATCAGGTCAATAGTGGTGTTCTTTATACTTTTCACACTGAGCACATAAGAAAAGTTTCTTATGTCAAACAGGAATGTTCCATCCTTATTTAGTCCTGGTCGATTTAACTCATGTATAAATATATATAACCTAAATGCCAAATCAGAGCTATAATCAATCTGATTTTCTAACTCTAAGAGGGGCGAACAACTATGATTACCTCCATTCTGCTAATGGTGCTGTTGTTGGCTCGGGGCAGCGTACATTTAGCAGCCAACTCTGTCTTTTCTGTACGGCCAACTCTCTCACGTTACACCCAGTGCTCTGCTCTTTGTAGCCTCCAATGCCAGAGGGTTATGGGGCACAGAGAGGGAAGCAAACTGCTTAACAGCAGGCAGTATACAAATGAGAGAAAAAGGTTTCGCAAGCAGCTCTACAGTGTGACAAATGAACCAGCTGAGCTCTGCTGACACTGTTGGGGGTCGTGTAGGCAAGAAGAAAGAGATTAGTTTAAAAAGACCAAAAAAATAACTACTTTTAAATCATAGATTGGAACTTCTAAAGATGGACCTTGTACTTTAGAAACTGTTGTTGGTATAATTCAGTAGTTTCGCTCATGGTGGATTTTGAACTTCAATTAAAGGTGACTGCATGTTTTTGTTTGAGTGTAGAGTCTTTATTCAAGCTTTTAATGCATTTAGACTTGGGCCAATATTCCCTCCAGATAAGAAATGCTTCTAACACAAAGACATAAACGCAGCAAATTAGCAGAGTAAAAATGAAAAACACATGCAGAAGCATGCACTCACACACTGTAATGCAACAGAGGGTTTGATAATAGTCCTTACACATTACTACTGTATGAGTATCACGGACACTATAGCCCACAGATATTGATAGTGATTGTCCAGGGTCCTTAACACACGCATTAGAGAATGTAGCTAAGGATTCCAGCAGAGTAAATGTTAATGTCTACAGCTTTTCTTTATTTCATGTTGAGCACACAGGATATTAGTTCACATAGATCCTGACTGATTCCTGATTTTAATCAATTTAGACCACTGTCGCCTACACAAACACCCTCTAAAACCTCAGTAATGTTTGAAAACAACCTTCCAAAACCTGAGGGTATTCAAAAAAACTGCACTGAATTTCAACCTTTACTGAGATCTTAAGTACTGAGCTTTGTATCAGATAGAGACATACAATTCAAAACATTTGCTTTAACTTTAAATCACTGTCTTAGCACTAAGGTTCATAATTTTTCATAAAATCATATAAAAAACAAAAACAAAGATACAAATATTGCATCAGGTCCTAAAGCTAGAAGCCCGCCAGCGTCTCATCAGGTCTTAAAGGTTTATACACGCATCAGGTCTAAATGGGTTAATAATTAACGAGGTAACGCTTTTGTGCCTCACGCGGGAATTATGAGCGTATTTTTGATCGTTTCTGATCTTGTGGGAAATAAGTCAGTGAAATATAACTTCAGTTCACCACCAACATATTTCAACCAGTGTCTCTTGTGTGCTCTGTGTGTTCAGGGGCCCAATGAAAGGGGAGAAGTTAATGGAGCCGGATGGAGTTTGTCTTCTTAGCAGTACTGAAAGACTCCACAGGGGTTTGTACTGTTTAATTGCGGAATTGTACAAAAAATGAATATATAATTAAAAACAAACAAATATATTGTGAAGAACGTTTTCATTCCGTAATTTATCTTGTTTTCAGACCGTTTGTTGCTTGTTTTTTTGTTTTTTTATCTTGTTATTTTTATAGTTTTCAGTCTGGGTACTTTTGGCTGGATCCTAATCATCTGCTTCTCCATTTCCCATGAGTATGCATTTTTCAGAAGGAAAAAGCTCTGACATAGAGGATAGTTTGCAAATCGAGGTACCGGAAATTAAAAGCTTTAAGCACATTTATATTTCTGTTGGTTAACTTATGACGCTGTATCGACGGACCATACAGCAATTTTCTCCACACAGACATTTAGCTTAGACACGAGAGCCACTAGCAGCCATAAATATGAGTAGTAGCACTCCAAAGAGACTCTCTTCAGAATAACTCAGACCTACATGGTTAAGACTGCACTTTAAATCTGAACTCTTTCCTTATTTTATGATGCATTCGGGAAAAGGGATGTACATTAAAAGTTGTTGATAACTTTTTCATCCTTTAGTGATTCCTTTGAGATTGATCATATTCTCCCTGATTTAGATGTGGGTGGGGTCACATGACTGACCTGGGTGCCATCTGGTCCAATCAGATCCAGAGATCCCATGGTGCTGTAGAGGAAACGTGTGATCTTCATGAAGTTGTCGTCTCCGATGGACCAGGATCCGTCGACCAGGAATGCCAGATCAGCCTTGGCCTCCTTACAAACTAGGGCAACAGACGAGAGAGATTTATAGATTTAGTCAGCACATCGTTTGTCTCTGCATTTATAAAAAGTGATTGCATACAAAATGAAGGTCAGTGGAGGACAGAGCATAATGTGAATGTTAACAGGCTGCCTAATACATGCAGACTCTGAGTAAATATGCATAGTACGAAGCACTGCAAATGTACATCTGCTGTGAAAGGGCAAATATGCAAAGGCTGGATCCTCTGATTAGTTTTCACACTGTAGAGGTAATAAGATTAAAAGCTATGGTGCACTATCCCCAACTTTCTCAACTGGGTTTATCTAAAAAAATAAAAGAGGTATATCCACAGACTATTTTGTATTTTTTTTCTCATTTTACAAGCTACTCATTCACATCCCTGGTCCAGCAGTGACTTTTCCTTCCTCTCAGGTTTCTAAAAGGCTCCCAGTGGCCTTATCTTTGCTGCCATAAAGTTGTTTTGCGGTTTTAACACATTTATAGTCTCAAGTTTTTCATAAAAAAAACACACACAGGGAAGAACCATAAGAGAATCTACCCTGCAAACAAGGAAAAGGGATTGGGCTTAAACGAGGAAAATGTGGTAGAATAAAATAAAAACAAAATAATTTACAAAAAACAACTCTACTGTGCGGCTGTTTTTGCTGGTATCAAATGCTATTATCTCACATTTTTACAAAACTTCACAAGTGGAGCACTCCTGCTTGTTACAAATGTCAAGTTAAAGGTCATCTGGAAAATGTTTCGATTATAGGGTTTTATGCTGCTGATTGTGATAAAAGCTGTGATGACATTACTGAGAGCTTTTCTTTCTCTCTGTCTGTGTTATTATCTTGAACACTCTCACCACTTATCATCATCATTGGCCACCTTTTCTTTTACACTGCAGCTGTATTTTCTGCTTGTTTTTTTTTTCACCATGCGCCCATCACTGTTTCACTCGTCTCATCTTGTCTTGTTTTTTTTTTGTTTTTACTGCTGTTTGTATTAAATACCCATGAGCACATTTGCTTTCTCTCTCCAGTGTCTTTGTGATTCTTTCCTGAGAAAAGGTTGCCTGTCATTTTGGACGGAGGAATCGGTCTGACAAAGGTCACAAACTCGGAAAGAAATGCTTACAGACGGGCTCAGCTGGTGTGTCGGTTCAGGTCTGTGGTGTTTGTGGTGCTCTTTCACCTGAGCCCACCAGACAGGAACAGAGGATCAACTGGACTGGAGGTGTTGGGTCAGACGGCAACCTTGAACCTTTTTGTTACAAATCTGTCTTAATTCTTACATAATTTGATACTGTGGCTTAAATGAATTTATCAATTCTTATAGTGATGGGTTATCATTTAGCATTTAGCTGTTATTATCAGAGTTTAGATTTGTATATATTTTTACATTTGTTAAGAAAGTTGTTTCTGTGAAGACATAAACTGCTTGTTACTGTTAAAATGCTCTGACGAGCCGACATGCACATATTGTAAGATTATAGTAATGTTCGGATTGACTTTAAAGTTTAATGCTAAAAAACATTGGAATGAGCTCATTTGTAGTTAGCCCGTGTGCCGTGTGTGTGAGAAGTTGCATTAAGTGCTCTGGTGTTGGGTGTATTTGAAACATAAACTGCAGGAGCTGGGTGGGAGCGACCACGTTAGCTCTGCTGAGCTAGAGCTAATAAACTGATGAACTATGGTTAGAGTAGCTTTTCTTTATTTTGGCATATCTGCAGCAGTAGCATTACATTGTTCACATTGTGTTACATTGCAAATGTCAAATCCCTTCACAGATGTGGAAGGAGTAGAGTGGCATGAACAAAGTAATTCCACTAAAATAAGGCTGTAACAATTTTTTCCAAGTCCTGCTTCAAAATGATGCTAGAGTAGCGTGGCATCATCACATTGTATGACCATTGTAACTACTTTCAAATATATTATGAAAACAAAAATTGTGGCCAAACATAACACTCAGATTTAAATTGGACATGTGGATGGAAGGTGTTGTTATCACCTCATAAAACACTCAATGATTCCAGCTTGTGACACATTTAAAAAAGAGAGAAATGGTTTGACTGCACGACATTGTAAAGAATAAAACAAACATTTATAATAACTTATAAACTAAGGTGTCAGATAACTGCACACACTATAAAAAGTAATTCAAGCACTATGAAAATTACAATGCCAGACGTCTATGTGTGGTTGTTTGTGTTAGGTCTTTTGCTCACCTTCTTTAGCAGGCGGGATGGTGGGAGGCGGCTCTGTGGTGGGGGGCTCAGTCGGAGCTTGAGTGGGCTCTGGCACTGGACAGATACACAGGGACACGCATACACAGAGGGAAATAGGACAAGGTCATCGATCATGATGGCAGTGACAAGTGGTACCATCATCTGGCTTATCTGCCGACCACACACACACACACACACACACACACACGCACGCACGCACGCACGCACGCACGCACACACACACACACGCGCGCGCGCGCGCGCACACACACACACACACACAAACACACACACACACAAAACACACACACACACACACACACACACACACACACACACACACACACACACACACGCACACACACACACACACCAAGGGACAGCAGAAGCCTTTTTCTATTAACTTGAAAGTTTTCTAATCCTCTTCCTTCCTTCAGCAGCTGAGTTGTAGACCTTTATGGAGAAAAGACTTCTAGTACAATGTGTATTTACAACCTACGTGTACAATAGAAATCCAGCTGTTGTGTTTGCTTTATTTTATCTTTCTCTCCTCCTGTGAGTTACAGAAATCAGACTTTATCTCCTCACTTTTTTCCTATGTATGCCCCCTTTCTTCTTTCCATAGGATGGGGACAGCAGGAGTTCTATTTTCATCTGTCTTGTGTATGTCTGACCAGGAGCTGTTTTTTAGAGTCAAAACAGCCTCAGGTTTAAGGTATATCTCAGTGCCAAGCCAATTACTCTGCAGAAAGAAGTGGGTTCTGTCAGACCAGAGTACAGCAAGAAAAACATCTTTGAAACATCGGCGACTGCCTTCAGAAGAGGACTTGCTGTTTGAGAATCTCAGTTTGGAGGCACGATGAGGTGACTGCCACTGCTAAACGTAAACACTGTAAGTCTCTGGGGTTTCCTATTGGATGAAGTCTGTTTGTCCGCCATCAAATTTTAGTTCTATATTACTTTATTGTGTCTGCTGTTTCCTGGAATTGTTGACTCTCTTCACATCAGAAGGCCTTTGAACAGTAAGAAACACACTGATTGATTAAACTGCTTCTCTGATGTATGATTTGAAGGTAGAAGACACAAGATTTTGCATGAGTTCATCAATGCTTGTTTCAGTTGTCTATGCATGTGTTGCACAGCTGTCTACCCAACATCTTTTTCTCAGTTAGGAAATGTACTTGTTTCTATGTCTGTCCAAGACCATCCACATTTCCGTAACCCTGGTTTGAAGCTAAGCCTGCTTGTCCCTGGAGCTGTGCAAAACTCCTCAGCTGACCAAAGAACTGCAACTGCAGTCTCTTTCTTCTCAGTGAGAGAAAAATAGAGTGAGGGATAGAGAAAGGGACACAGAGTGACACAGACAGAGAGAGAGGGAGAGAGAGCATCCCCAGTTTTGAAAGCTGGAGGGTTAAGCATTTGTCTTACCTACCCTCTTTTGAGTGAGAGTCAACTATCTTAAAAGCAAGGATGGAAAATAAAGATAACTTGGGAGAATGCTGGAAGTGCAAAAGCAATTTTAATTCATCATATAAAATATTTTGTAACATACGTGTCATGTCTGTGACTGACACTGGCGGTCCCTCCATTTCCTGAAGCTGGGTGTGAACGCTGATCTGGTATTGGCTGCTGGGAGTGAGGTCGAAGAAGCACTGTCGGGAAGCACCACCTCCCAGCCTCAGCTCTTGCTTCTGACCATCTGCACAGAAACATCAAAACACAACAATGGCTTACAATGATGATCAAGTGTAAAAACAAATCCATCAAGCTCAATCTCCTCTGAAGCTTCTGTTTCAAATTCACAGTTTTAAAGATAAATTATCATCTTTTCAGCCATGTTTTGCATCCTAGTTTAGCCTTGTACTGTGGCCTTTCTTTTAGAATCAGATACTAGCCAGTTTTATTGGAGAAGATAAACAGTAAAAAGCTCAGCTTAAGGCAAAATTAAAAATTAAGATGCTGCTCATTAAATCATTTAATCAACTAAACAGACATTTCCAGGTCATCTGAAAATTCAAACTTGACATAAAAAGTGTGCATTCAATTGTTGATGATTATTGTCTATTGGTCAAAAAGAGCAAAACAAAAAAAGTTAAAATCCATAGTGAATATTCAAACTTGATCTCTTTCATTTTGCAATTACATAACATGTGAAAAATTATCTTAAAAAACTAGAGCTGGTGACAAACTACTGGAAGTGTATATTCCCTCATTTACTGCAGTAAAAAGGAAGCCAGTCTGACATTTCAGTTCAAATTACTGATGGAAAACATCATTATATCGCCAAAAAAAGAAATGAATCATGTTATAAATACATCTCATTACAAAACAAAAACACTCAGTTTTGTTTTCACTTCAGAAAGTTTCAGACGGACAGCATTGCCAAAAAAACATTAATGAGAAATTTTGTTGGCAGCCAAAAAGGGAAAACTGAAAAGTGCAAAGTGCAAACACATATGCACTAATAGCTGCCATTTGTCAATTCCATTAGTCTTATTCTATTTCCTAATGTGTCTGTAATCTTTGAGAGTGACAAATTAGCTTGTCCTCCACACAGGAAACAGCCATAGATAATAAAGTTTAGAGAAACAGCTGTCAGCGAGAGACTGCACTCATCCATTTGAGAAGGTGTTTAAGCAGCTGGTTGGCTCTGTGTGGATTAAACCAAATCTCTAAACTCGAGCAGGAATATCCAGTCGCAGCTCAGACAGGAGGAAGGAAGAGAGTGAAATAAATTAAACTATTGTGAGGGGAGGAATATGGAAGAGAGAATGTGTGTGCCTTCTCCTTTTCTTTTCTTTTCTAAAATAAAAAGTGCAGTAATGGGGAAACAAATATTAATTTCTGGGCAGGCTTCCTATCAAGTAGTAGTTTTATTCTTTTCCCTCATCTCTAAGTTAACCAGGAACACTTTTTATGTTTACACTCACCTCCAACAATTCAATGGAAAGGTTGAGAAGATTGTTTTTTTAACATTCAATAAGGGTCTTTCTAACAGAGGACACCCTGACATTAGTTAGTTTTTGCAGCCTGATGGAGCAGTACCATGATTAAGGTTCTTAGTCACAACTATTTACAGTTAAAATATCTTAAGACTTTCTGCTTCCTCATGTCCTGCTTATTACCAGGACAGTTTACAGTGTCTGAAAGAAACGAATGAAACGTGATAACAAATGCCACAACACGAATGACAGTAATTACATGTTAAAGAGATATAATTTATCTCTACTTATCACTTTCATTGTACAAGATAAAATACTTTAAAAAAACACTCTTGCTAAAGAAAATACACAATCCATATTTCTGTTACCACTCGTGCATTTTCACACTTGAGCCAGAGCTTGAGCTTGAGCCACAAGGTGATTATCTTATCTTTGTTAGCACAAAGATTGTAAGCAGTGTGGACAACACATTAAGAGACAACTGTTGTAGTCTGCAGTTGATCATCTCAACCATGGTTTGTACACCTTGAAGAATTGCACATTATTCATTCAGTCATTCAATCTTTACTTATACTCAAGAGATCATTGAGGGGCAACCCACATTTACAATGATATCGAGTCATTAACAAGTAAATTGAGTGACATTTTATTGTGCCATAGTCGAGACATCTTTCTGACACATTATACTTTCTTTCTTCTTTGGACCATCTGCTCCATAATGACCTTCTTTGGCAACACAAAAGTCTCACTGAAATAAATGTGAACAGGACATTTGTTTTGTAACAGAGATATCCAAGGTGTGTTGGACAATTTGATTATCGGGTGAAAGCAGAGGGCTTACATTTCGTAAAGCCGTGTATATACCCTGGCATCTTTCTGACATTATCATCGCAAAGTTATTTTTGAGAAGCCATCGCCACTGCAGGTGGTTCGGTTTTCTACCTGACCTTTGAACACACGCTGACATTTTACAAAATAAACACGGAAAAAGGTTTTCTAGCTGGCATATATAAAGTGAAAAGAATGAGGGGATATTCGAAAACAACAGGTTCATATGTAAAGTGAAAACCTTACATTGTTAAAGACAATCAAAAAGCAAAATGATATGTGTTGTAGGTAGCTGCAAACAAACAAACATTGGAAAGAATTCTTTGAAAAACTAAAACAATTCTGTAAAGGAAAAAATGAAAAATGTTGTCACGCATTTAATTGTTCTTTCTGTTGTATTTATTATTTATTATATCAGACATTTGATTCAATGTAAAAGTGTAAATATATATCATCAGTTAGGTATAAAAAGATCTTTCTCTTTTGATTTATTTATTTGTCGTAGAAAAAAATATTTAATTTATCTTCTTTTTAACCTTTTTTTGAGAGCTTTTAGAGGTCATACTCTGTCTTTTATTTCTGACACATTGAGATGATCATTTCTCAAATCAGATTCACTGTAGAACGATCATATGTATATTATATCCCCTCTCCTTTTGCAAACAGAGAGATTTATGAATATCCTCTTTAAACAGTGTACACCAGTGCCATGTGGAAATGACAGAATTCTATTTATTTCCTCTGAGGCTTATATCAATGCTAATCCAGAAGACTGGAAATGTATATGTAAGCAGCACACATGCAACACACTGAGAAGAGTCCCTAGCTGACTCGCCTCTGTGTTAATAATAAACAGTGGAGACTCTTTCATGAGGACAGGCTGTAAATCTTTAAGGACACATGTGCAGACTTTGGAGTTCAAAACAGCCACCTCACCAAATATCATCACTTGAGTAAAACTTCTGATTTATGTGACTGGATTGTATTCCAGTCACTTAGCTGGAAGGAATCATGTTTCTCATGAAACATGTTGAGATGTCTAAAGGTGCTCACTGAAATGCTGGTGAGAACAGCTGTCGACTGGGTTTGTGCATCTACTCGGGAGCTTCTGCTTGTTTCAGAAAACTAAACATCACCAGACGCAAATCTGGAGTTATTTAGTTTTGTCAAGCTGCAGTTAAAAGGTGTGATTCAAACCACATTTCAGCAAGACAATAAAGTTGCCCCGAATTTATATCAGAAAAATGAAGTCAATCAAGACCCTGCTTGGAGTGATTCGCCTGCCTGGTGTCAAAGGCAGAACTAATGGAGGCACTAAATCATGACATAAACTTTTTGTGAGTGACAGTTAAGGACAGACAGGCAAAAACCTCATCACGCTTAAATAACTGTTGAGCAGTACATGTACTTACTGAGTGTTGACTGTATGGAGACTCTGTATGATGTGGCATGTAGAAGAGGCTGCCATTGGGCACACATGCTGTTGGGGCGTGTTTGGTAGGTTGACAAGCCAGAGATGCCAAGAAACACTGGAAATCCACAGTAAGATAGAGTGAATTAGCATTTATCTTGTAGTTCAGTTTAATGAAGGATTTTTTATTTGATAAGCAATCACACACAAACAAAACACAATGCTAAAAAAAAACCTTTCTAAATATTTATCGGAAGCACTAACACACAAATCATCAGTCACTTCTTGAATATTTTACAGTAATTTAAACCGAATAAAAACATGAAGCAGAGCAACAAAGTTGAAGTCAATGAAGTGTATTGTATTGTATTGTAAGTCTAACACTGGTAGCTTTTGTTTAATATCCTTTGGGACGTCTGGCAGTATACATTTGAATGTTATTTGTGTTTTTATAGTAAGGACAAAACCTGAATGTTTTCACATTTTCAAACCATAATCTTGTGCTCCAGCATTTCATCATGTGGGCAGATGAGTCTGCAGGAAATGTTTTTGATTAAAGCAGATTTGTATCTTATTCAATGTACTAAATAAAGTCTGGATTTCCCTTTGTGTATCGTCATTTTCTTTCAAGTTTGACTAACTGGCTAACAGCAGTGTCAAATACACATTGAGAAGTTTAAAACAAAAATCAGTCCGCAGTTAGTATTCAGGCTACATTTAGAGCTGTTTTGTATACATCATGAATCAAATAGATACTCTTCTTACAGCTACACAATTAGCAGTGTACCATCCATGCAAAGTGTTCAAGAGGAAATAAAGCCTTAGAGTTTGGTAAATGTTAAGTCATAAAGTTGCAGATTTAGTCAGGCTTGTTTTGTTTTTGTGTCTTTGTTGTGGAGAAACAATGAGGTACGATGCAGCAAAATGCAAAACACCATGATCAATTTAAATATGTGAAGCTTGTTTGGTAGTGAGATTTCAGTAAACTTATGGGCAAGCAGACCTCCCAAGAGCCAGTCTCTCTTTGTTTCTCCTCACTCCCTCTCTCTCTCTCTCTCTCTCTCTCTCTCTCTCTCTCTCTCTCTCTCTCTCTCTCCCTTGTTAACAGAATATGCTGATGGTAAAAAATAAACTTGGCTCTTTCACCAGTAAATAGATATGTTATTCTGGGACCATATGGCAGGTGCCTTGTTTTAAATACTGGTGAATAATGGATACAACAACCCATCCTTCCATTTTTTAATATGCAAAGATATATATTCACTCTCTTACAACACAAGGATGCAAAAAGCGCAGTAGGATGCACAGACCTATAAGTCAAAACATGAATATGAACAGCTGTACTCATGTATAGGTGCAGGTGATTGTTTACATACAGATAGAAACCTTGCTTGGCTGGCAGTGTACCAAACTCAATTAGTTTGGTGTGCATGCACAGGGTCATGAACAATATGAAGCTATGCATTTTAGCTCAATTGCTAGGAGTGTAAAGGCCGGCCATCTAAACTGGCATAATGTTTACACAATCGTTTGCTGCACAATATGTACTGGTGACTTATACTGGTCAACAATGTTGGTATTGGGCCATATTGTTGCTTTTCTCTATAGAGTATCTTTGACTTTGTTTCCTAGTTTGAGGGACAATTTGCATCACTGACCCCATGTTTGTCAACTAAACGATTCAGTACAAGTTGAATAACACATCAGATGTCTTTTGGTGAGGCGCGGCTATCAATCAGGTATAAATGGAAGCATGCAAACCCATGTGTAAAAAAAAAGCAGAAGAAAAGCATGAGGACAAACCTATTTAAAGAATGAGAGAGGGGGGCTGTTAAAGATTTATCACAAAATGAACAAGTTACGGATATTGTGGTTATTTTAGTTTTAAGGTCACTACTGACTGAACACTGACTTAAACCCTGGTTGATCATATAGAGAAACTGAAGTCGGTCGAGATGAGTGTGAGAGAGAATACAGGCACGACTCGAGGTTTGACAGGCACTTGAAGCAAAAACATTTGCACCAATAGTTTTCTTTAAATTATTCTTCTTGTACTTCTCCCTGTTTGTCATCAGGTTATCCTCTCACAATCAAATGACCCTCCCTTTTTTGAAATATAAACACAATATTCCAATTTTACAACATTGAGTTAAATCAATAGAATTTCTTGGGACCACATTGATTGAGCTTCCTTCAGGGCTTTGGGGAAATACTCATTCTTACTGTGCAGCTGTTCTTCCAGCACCTCAATACAAACTACATAAAACTTCATTTGGAGGAAACAGTTTCATTTCACTCAATGGTCCTCAAGGTACCAATAATTTTTTTTAAGCTACCTGTTAGTATACCTAATTTATTGGTGTACACACGCCAGGTGGCTCCCATGGTAAAGCTGTGCATCCAGGGAAATATGTTACTGTATCTCCCTTATTAGAATGACAAATGACTGAACACATCCCGTTAATAAATCAGAGTTCCTCCACTTTAGAGCGCATATATGGACAATGAGTTCAGACATGCTCGGTGTATTAGCCGACAACCTGATACATTTTAGATTTATCAGTGCAGTGTGATTGGCTTGGGTCTCTGAGAGAATATGAGCTGTGCTGAATATTTAGTGATGAGTCATTTATAAATCCCCAGTCAAACATACACACATACATAAATTGTGAAAAATATGGCTGACAAGTGTGGGAGTAAAATATCCGACACAAACACTTTATTTATGTAGAGTATGTACTGTAATGGGACTAACAAAAACCAAAGACAAACTTTTAATGAGATAGACATAGAGTCATGAACTTCAAGTGCCACACCAGGGACAGAGTGATATGTTAAAATACGAACGGCTGATAAATCTACTTGCTAATGCCTCATAATTCATCTCTCTTTTCTTGTGAAAGCATCTTTCATTATAAGAGCTTTATAGAGACAAGAAGGCGTGAGGGATTTGTCATTCATCCAACAGAGGGATAATTCAAGAACAGATGAAAGCACATCACTGCATCACAAACTGATCATTAATCCATGTAAAAACAGGAATCCACTTTGATGTTTTGTAATATATCACTCAACATTAAGTCTACATTCTAATATAGGTTCATGCAAATATCTTTTCTGACAATTTAAACGCAAAAATCTCTTATTGGCGTGTGCTCAAATGAGAAATTCATGAGCCATTAACATTAGTGTATGTTTGTGTCCATTCCCTTTGATTCTCTGCCTTTCAGTGACTCCCTTCTGTCCAATCACAGAGTAATCCCAAAAGACAACAGTAGATTTTTAAGTACGGAATGACACAGCAGTTTTTTTTTAAATGCCAAACAAACAGGGGAAATAAATAAATCAAAAAGACAACATCGATTTCTGACAAAAGATAGTGACAGAGCAATATTCTGAGAGATAAAGCACAAACTGAAGCACATGTATATCTTTATTAAATACACCTCTCTTTCACACACACTCTCACGTCCTCACTTTCTTGTCGTCGGTTTCTTTGCTTTAGATTAGAGGGATGTAAAAGTCTGAATTAGGTCGTGCTGCATCTACTGATTCTAACTCCCTACACAAAAAGAGATAGTTTTCACTTCCTTGCTTACCCATCAGTTATATCTGTCTGTTTGTTGAAGTATCTGTAAACATAAGTGTGGAGTCAGCAGACAGCTGGCAAACATTTGTTTTTTTTTCTCTGCTGCTGTCTTTTTCTGTCCTCTTTACAGTCACACTGTCCTTTGTGATGAATTCAGACTGAAACCTTGAGGTAATGCTGAATTCCCCATTAGGTCTCATTTGCAAATAATATTATTAATTTATTATCATGAAGGCAAGCTCAATCAGAATTCTGTATGTTCATAAGCTTCACTTTGACAGCAAACTAACCGTTAGACCGACTCTTTTATTCAAAGGAATATTTTCTCAGCTTTCATGAAATACCAACTGTCATAAAAAAGCTTTTACTGGACTTTGCAGGTATGATAAAGATACTTACATGTCTTGGCATTCACTAGCAGTGGTTCACTTTGTCCGGTACGGTAGGAAGCAGTCACTTGGACGCTGTACTCTGTCCCACTCAGAAGATTCGGGAGCAGAATGGAGTTCACATTTTCAGCTACATTTGTCTTCAGAACTGGTCCTGGCACTGAGAAAGGCACACAGATGTAACCATAAGCCCAGGCGGGAGAGAATGTAACATAATGGTAGCCCTATACATTGCGATTCTGCAACAACACCGTAATAAGGCTGTGCCTTCATTAGGCCTTTGTACTTTTTAATTAATCCGCTACGGTGTAATATTAGTGTCTCAGTGTGTGATGTCACATAGCTTTGCAGCTTTGTTGAAGCACAAGAGGCACGCAAGTAAAGACACAGCAGGAGCTTCACATACACACGCACTCAGACTTGTACATATACTGTTCCATTCTGCAGTTTGACACTGACCCCACCTCTGCGACATTTACATTGAAAGCGAGACATTACAGGGGCGTTTAACTGGCAATATAAAAGAGGCAACTTCTTTAAGTAACACAACAAACCAGACCCAGTGCAGATTTTAAAAAAGATGCCTGTTCAATAGAACTAAAATTAAAATATTTGAGTTGAAGTTTCTTCAGATTATGATCATATACTGTCCTAAGTCATAACATCTGATGGTTCAGAGTATTTGCCTGGGACATGCATGTACAGTTCGGACATCCAACAATTAAAACATATTTTTAACCACAAAATGCCTTTTAAAGACCCTGTATACTTTTTTTCTGGACACTTTAAACAGATGGAAAAATAATTGTAGCCAACTCATGGAGCTTACTTTATAACTTTTTAAGTTGGCTAGCTCAAGTGATCAAATCTGAATGTGAGTTGTCATTTCAGACACCATAATCAACTGTCACCGAGCTGCTTTTGTCTGAGAGTGGGAAAAAAACACTGTGCACCTTTGTTAATAGAGATAGGGCCGTAGAAAAGGGAAAAGTGGAACAGTCCCTGCCACAAAGTCTTTCTTGAACAAATACATTTTTGGCATCTTAAATAGGGAGTGGCTGTAAGTCTGCAACCAATCACATTCCCCCCCCCTCCCCAAAAAACAAACAAACAAACAAACAAACATCAATCTGCTGCATGACAGTCTCCAACATCCAATATGCACAAGCTGCTATCTACTTCTGTCTCTGTCTCAGGGAGGCATTGTCAAAAAAGTGATAGACAACTCTGAGTGATGAATTTGTCACTATTATCACTGTAAACTGCTTGACACTCTGCTACTATAAATACACAGACCTGCAACAAATTCATGCATGCACTCATACACACATCCATGTGGCAGCTTTTCCACTCCTGCTGTAAACAAGAGCTAGCTGTTCCAAACAAAGATGTCCATGAGTTCAGACAAACATACTGTATACACATAACCACAAATTCACACAGCTCCATTTAAGCACAACAAAGATCTAATATTCAGAAACTAAATTAAGGTGTTTCCAGAAAAAAAAAAAACATCCACAAATTGCTTCATAAAATAATATGGATCCCGGAAACATAAAATGTACAGAGTGAATGTGAAAAAGCAAACAATTCCATTACAAGGAGAAGAATACATAAAGATAAATAAAGGAGGAGTAGTAATTATCTTTACAACATACCGCCCATCGGACCAAAGTTTAATCAGAAACAGACTGTGTATTTGTAGGTTTATATAAAGAGAATTGCAGCCTTTTAACAGTTTGTGTGTGTGTGTGTGTGTGTGTTTGTGTGCGTCTGTGTGGAGGCATTTGCACACACAGGCACTATTCTTCCATGCATGTACCAAGGTTCTCACAGAGAAAACAGCATCCTGACCAAATGTATTTCTCTTCATCTTAATTTTTAAAATCAGAAGAATGGAGGCCGTCTGCCTGAAGCTCTATCCACAGAGACACAGTAATTGTGTTTAAATGAGTTAAAACAGACATGGAAACTATAAAGAGCCTCTTATTGGAAGCACGAAACAATTAGCACCACAGAAGAAAACAGAACAGTGAAAATGGGCTTTTGATGGTGTTTCAAGACACTAAATAAATGAAGAAAGGGTAATGTCTTGTTTTAGCTCTCGATCACTGGCGTTTGCCATAAAACCTCAAGCTTTTGGTTATAAAGAAAAACTAAGAAGCCTTAATTAACATCTAGACAGCAGGTTTGTTTTTAATCACAATGCCCTCATCCCAGGTTTGTGTCTAGTGGATCCTCCCATTAAAAGCGGATTAGTATGTTTGGACGAGCCTCTGTCCCACCCAGACCAAGAAGTACACACTAAAACTCTTATAATGACAACCAGCAGTCTAATCGGGCTTTAGTGTGTGTGTGTGTAATGAAGGGATGTGTGGGAGGGAACACACACACAAGAATAGAAGTGCCTGTCTGTCTGGTTTTTGTGTTTCTTCTTTTTATAAAACCATTAAAGGAAAAAAAATAGGTCATCCTAAATAGCCTTTTTTTGGATTACTGCTTGTTTAGACAAATAATGTTAGGATTAGCATCAGTGCATGCCCATGTGTGGGTTTTTTGCGTGTACGTACCATTGACGGACTGGTAGACAATCCTGTAACCTGCTGTAGGAGACTGAGGTGGATCCCAGGTGACTCTGAAGCGGTTGTACCATTCTTCTGACACACGTAGGTTTCCAGGTGACAAGAGGGGCACTGTGAAAACACACACAAAATCAGAAAACAGAGGGGGCTTCCCCCAACATGACTTAAAATGGGCCTGTGTAACCCTCAGGTAAACAAAGAAAAAGTTAAGTTGAGATCCAGTTTTAGTCTTTAGTAGACTGTCGGCTGTAAGAAGAAATAAAAATAGATGCAGATAAGCGTTAAAAAGAGGACGAGTGTGATCTTTGATGACAGCTGTTTCTGCTTTTTGTTTTCTATTAGGTTTTCTTTCTATACTACAGACACATTTGAAGCTGGTACAAAAACATTTTGAAGTTCTGCTTCCCAGCTTGAGAATGATTTACAGCTTTTGTTCCTTGTTGTTGTTCACAACAATAAACACACTAGGCTTTGCACTCTGTATAAAGCTGTTGATGTTCAGTTTAATATATCCCTTGATGATGTAAATTACAGTGTTACATCAATGATAGTAGCATTTCATTAAGTTTTTTTCTAACCAGTGCCAGGATTGGCGGAATTTGAGTTATCACATGGCTATAATTTCCTACAAACCCCCTGGTAAAATAGAAAATCATGTCCTATTGTATATCATGCCTTGAGTTATCACTGTGCTGCTTTCTAAGCTGAGAAGAGGTTTTGTATTTGCAATAAGCTATAGCCCCCTCGTCTATAACAATTACACATATTGTTTGACATTACAATTCTCTGGAGAACGAGGACACAATCCCTGCTGCTTATAAGAGGTAATCAGGAGAATGGCTGAGAAAATCAATTAGATCCCAACAAAATAATTCAATCGTCTCATTAATGAAATACGCTGATGTAATTTTGAACAGTCTTTATTAAGACAATTAAGAACGTATCCATATTGCCACCGCTCTAATTTGCAATTTCCTCCAGGAACATAAATGAACATGAAATGAATGCAATGCAAATGAACGCTCTGCCTGCGGCAATAAAATTCACTTTCATTAGCTTACAGATTTGTCAAATGTGTTCTCCCAAAGTGGGGGCTGCATCTTTGTAAAAAGGAAAATTGAGTTGACCCCAGTGGTAAATAATTCATAGCAGCATGTGTACCTGTGTATGTGTGTGTGTGTGTGTGTGTGTGTGTGTGTGTGTGTGTGTGTGTGTGTGTGTGTGTGTGTGTTCTAATGCTTACATGTGGATCCCAGGGCAGAGACACTGACGCCGTCTTGTCCGTCATAATACACCGGTGTGACTGTGACTTTGTATTGCATGTCTGAAAGTAAAGACTGAAGCAATGCTGTCCTCTGACCTCCAGGAATAATCATCTGAAACACACACACACATAAAGGGAGAGAGAGAGAGAGAGAGAGAGAGAGAGAGAGAGAGAGAGAGAGAGAGAGAGAGAGAGAGAAACACAAAAGCATAAAAATAAATACAAAGAGTAAAAATAATTGATGAGTTCTGAACACTTAAATATATATATAAGTGTTCATATAAATAAAACGTGCATGTTTGTATGCCCCCTCTGCTTTCTGAGTAAAGGTTGCACACACACACACACACACACACACACACACACACACACGCACACACACACACACACACACACACACACACACACACACACACACACACACACACACACACACACACACACACACACACACACACACACACACACACACACACACACACACACACACACACACACACACACACACACACACACACACACACACACACCCCCTCTGGAATGCACAAACCATATAGCAGGTTACATGCACAGAAATTGTCGCTTTTCTTTTTGGGGTTTTAGTGACATTAAGAGGCACTAAGAGGCATTAAGATTCAGGCCAAGCTTACTTTGGTGAAACAGAAAGTGTTTGCACAACACAACGAATACCTAAAGGATGTGAACCACAACTGCTCAAGAATTCTGCTCACTTTCAGTTTAGTCAATAAAGTCAGTTGAGGCCAACAGAGAGGGAGGAAGAGCTGAGAAAAAACATTTATTGCTATGGTTTGATTTAGCAGTATGAAAGTTTGTCCTTGTCTGCATTTTACTTTAACTTCTAAATAAATTCATTTGTATAGAGAAGAACCTGCGTATAAAATAAGGTGATCTATGTGTAACAGCAAGTAAAGAAACTTGTTAAACCTGATGTTGCCATTCAATAATACGAATGACTAAAGAAGGTTACTTAACGCAGATGAAAGATTGAAACAGCAGTTAACAAAAATATCTCCACTCAAGGTTCATTTTTTGCTTTTATTATCACAGCTCTTTATAAGTCCAAATGTTGATAGTGCTGAGGGCATTTATTGTCCATGTTGTCTTCAAAGGTCAAATTTCTATGAAAAATGTTAACATCTACTGTATAGTTCTGTAAGTATGACACAAATCTCCTGAGGAGGACTGTGATATATGTTTAAGAACAAGCTTTAAGGGGGACTTTCACTGTTTTGTAAAATTAAGATTTTTTGTATATGATTATTACTTTCAATTGTTAACAAAACTCACTTGCGTGACAAAGTCATAGAGATAATGTAATGAACTTCCTCATTTGTAATATATATATAAATATATTAGTAGGGATTAAAATGTTCATCTTCCTGTTCTTAACAATAAGACTTCAACATAAACAACAGCAGAGATTAAATTGTCATTGTTGTGCTCAGAGCACCACTCCTCAGCCAAATGTCAGCCTGCCTGTGTGTGTGACTGTGTGTGTGTGTGTGTGTGTGTGTGTGTGTGTGTGTGTGTGTGTCTGTGTGTGTGTGTGTGTGTGTGTGTGTGTGTGTGTGTGCGTGTGTGTGTGTGTGTGTGTGTGTCTGTGTGCGTGTGTGTGTGTGTGTTTATGCTAAGCGAAGGCCAGGTGAATCTGTCACAGCGAATGAGACGAGAGGAGCTGTCCACTCTGACTGCAGTGCTGAAACTCCTTCAAGTCCAAGCCAGACACACTGATTCATACATGTCTGAATAAATAAACACACAACTTCTAATGAAACCTACAGATTGATCCATGCTGTCTTTATCTCATAACCATCAACATCAAAACACATCCAAACGTTGTGATCTGGAACAACCCTTATCTATCAGCCAGCAGTTTAAACTGTTCTCCCATTTAGTTTTGCTATTGTTTCTTTTTCCTCCACTCTTTGTTTCTTTTTTTTTTTTACTCTGCTGCCCTCCATCTCTGCTCCCAGTGAGGTAAATGGCTGCTGAAAAGATAATGGAATGTCTTCTGGCTTGGCCTGGCCTCTCCATCTTCGATGGCTCTGACACCACATTGGGAAATTAAAACAGGAGGGAGGGTGAGAGAGGGAGAGGGGAGGTGGCGAGAGGGATGACTAGAAGGAAGGGAAACGGAAAAAAAAAAGAAAGAGGGACAGACGGAGAGGAGGAGAGAGGCCGGGCATGTGTTTGTGTATTTGTGTGTGTGTGTGTGTGTGTGTGTGTGTGTGTGTGTGTGTGTGTGTGTGTGTGTGTGTGTGTGTGTGTGTGTGTGTGTGTGTGTGTGTGTGTGTGTGTGTGTGTGTGTGTGTGTGTGTGTGTGTGTGTGTGTGTGTGTGTGTGTATTAGCGATCAGGGTCAGCACATGGCACTGAGCTCAAGGGCTCTTACCACAGATAGAGGAATCAGGAAGGAGAGACCGAGTGGACCTGTACTGAAAGTGCAATCAGTTTTTTGATAGAAGCAGATGACCCGACACTGACCGCTGCGGTGCCATCCAGTTGGCTGGAGGTGTGAAATAACAAGGATCTTCCTACAAACACAACTGCAATTCTGTCCATTCCACGTAATCAATGATCCCAACTCCACAGTCGAGAAGTGTGTGTGTTTGTGTGTTTATGTGAGTTTGTTTGAGAGCTACAAAGCCCAAAGTGTGACAGAATTGTAAAACGTTTGAAACATCAAAAACAAAGTATGTACGAAATCTGTACTTGATTATTTGTAAATGATGCCTTTACAGTAACAGCAAAAATACTCACAGATGTCTCTTTTTCATCACTGCTGATGCCAACAAAGGACACCCTGTAGCTCCTCACTTGGGGGTCTTCATGCTCCCACGATGCCTCCAAGCTCTGAGTGGTCTCACCATTCAGTCGAAGATTTCTCACAGCCCGACGTGCCACTGTCACACCACAACACAGACAACAGCTAAGTCTAGTGTAGGATTTATGTAACAAAAATGAACACCAAATCTTGACTTAAGCAACGTTTATTTTTGTTATCTTTGAAATGTGCTTTGGTAAACTGAGGATTAGAAAAATGTCAGTCAAAATGGCAGCATGCTGAAAGAAAATCATAACAGTGTCTGTCAATGCATCAACGTGCTCTGACAGCTGAGATGTGCTGGATGATAAAAATAAAGTTGCAGGAAAATCTGGCCTCCATGTGGCTTTTTTTAAACTCCAAGGAATACTATTTGGATTTTGAAACAAAGCAATTGTTTAGTTTGATTCTTGTTTCATCAGTCTTAATATTAGCTGTAAACAAAGTAAAGTCCAAGCAGCCCAGAGTTGATATAAGTCTGAATGTGGGATCCATACATAATGCAGCTTTAAACCACCAGCCTCGATCTCTTAGAAGCAAAAGCAGCTTGCTGTCTTTTAGTTAACCACTTTTGTGTTCCACAGGAGCTCCTTAAAGTTTTAAACAGAGCAGATGTGCTGGTTTAAAGTTTGTAGGATAGTAGAGCCTTTAGTAAAGCAGACATGTTGCTTTTTAAGCTTTCGGAGCTGTGAGTAGAGAAACTGATTTTTACTTGATCAGCTGAAGCTTGTCTCTCACACAAAAGCACAACACAAGAAGACCACCGTGTGGAGTCTGAGATAATAACGTTTGAACTACAGTCTTGAGTTAATGCCAACTTTATTCTCACAAGAGATCTTCCAGAAGTTTTTCATAAAGTGAACTCTGCTTTAGAATTTAAACAGTGTTTCAGTTTCGCATTCATCAGCCATCGTCAGATCAGTCAGTGTGGAGCATTTCTAAGCACTCAGTAATTCCTGTTTTGCTTCTTGAAACTAAATGAGCAACAAAGACAGAACTGTTGTCGGGGATCTTTCTGGAACTTTGGTTGCACTCTGGCATCATGAGCATGCAGTGTAAACTAATAGAGCTTTTCACATTTCAGTGGTATTGGCCTCTCTGGAGTGATGCTTTAGCTTGAGTCGTGATTAAAACTTGGCCTGTCTGCACACCTGGAGAGTATCTCCAGTATCAAGTATCACTTGAACTCCAGCTTCCCAATGGACAAACAGAAACGCTCTGAAGATTTTAAAATGATGAAAAAATACATTTAAATTTAATCCAAACTGATATGTCCAGTATTTTTCACTTATTGTTTGTCTTTTTCGATCATGCTTGACATTTAAAGCAAAACTGACCACTATTAAACTGTCAACATGTACAATATTTAAAAAATCATGCTGTGGACACTTTCACAACAACACTTCTTACCTGTGGTTGTGGTAGCAATAGTTGTTGTCTCGGCCACTGGGGAAATGCAGACAACATTAAGATGATAATATGATAAAGCACTCATCAACAACTCCCTGTTTCAATAACGAAGGTAATTCGACAGACACATATAACAAATTATTGTTTGGAAAATTGAATTGGTTCATCTGAGATAGGACAAACAAAACACTGCAGAGGAGCTCATGCAAAGGGTTTCTTTGGTCTCAGAGGTGCGTATATTACGATCACTAGAGGACTGTGTGATTGGACTCGTCTGGTATTCTCTGCAGACACTGGCATACATCTTAAGCCTTAATGCATTATGTTCCTTTCCTTCCTTAATCTTATCTCTGGAAAAGTTTTGTATTGGCTAGATAAGAGAAACACAACCAATGCCAAAGCAAATCACTGAAGTGTCACTTACATGTGGTGTCCATTACAGAGGCGGTGTCACTCTCAGATTCATCGTTGAATACAGCCGTTAACATAACTTCATACTCAGTGAAGGGACTCAGGTCCCTCAGGCTGTATCTGTTATCACTTCCACTCAAGATCACCTGCACAAGAAACACAATCATGTTACATGTGACTTTCTACAATGTCTTCTTGATTCAAATAATCTAATTCCTTAAGAATGTCAACATTTCTTTCTGTATTTTTAAATGGCCAAATATGTGCCGATTTTTCAAGTACAAGTAAACTCAATTTAAACTGAACAACATTATGTGAGAATGTTTTCTGATGTGAAGAAACTTTGAGCATTCACCTACAGTCTGACATGATTATTTATAGTGTAAGTGAAACAGCAGACGCTCAGAATCAAGGCCATCAATGAGCTTTAGTAGACAGAGCTGCTAAAAAAAAACAAAAAAACAAATCACCTCAGTGCTCGTAACTTCAGTCATAAAAACAGCAGGAAACGGTGGTGCATAATTCAAAAAGCTGCAGTCTATGAAAACAAACTTGTGGGGAATTGGTTTTTAACACTGTGTAAAATAAATTGTGAATCATAGAAACGAATGTAATCAGAGTATGCAGCATTTAAGTGTACTATGCAATGTTAAACAGAAAAGGATTTAAATAAAGCCATTGTAAGATCATCATAACATTTTCAGAAATGAGCTGCCTAAATCGAACAACACAGACAGTTGGATCAACTTCTGCTGCAGGTTTCCAAATGTCCACTGTAATTTGTACAACACAGAAAGGAATCGGACCACAGTAAATACAAAGGGGTCATCAAAAGTACAGTTTCCGTCCATAGAGAGCAACAGTGAAATAGGAATTTACTGTGGATGGCTCGATAACTGTATTATGTGCAGGAATTTGCCTCTTTCAGAGCCCTCTGGGGCACAGTTGCATGCAAATTCCACCAGTGGGGGCGGCCGTTTGTGCTTTCACAGGAGCAAGTGCATCTTTAGTGATTCACTCTCTTCAGATTAGATTTCCCTTCATTTAGTGAAACATATCTCCTTGTTTTATAGCATTGTCCTCTGCGACATGTTGCCTGGTTAAAAGGTGAAGCCAATCAGACATTCTATCGATGGATAAAGAGTGCAAAAAGACCCCAAACCTGCTTCAAAAAAGGTATAAGGAAGACAGGAAAACAAGAGAATCCAAACAAAACATCATGATGCACAAAAAGGATCTTATCGATTATCGTAAAGTTTTAATCTGAGTAATCCTTTTCTCTGTTTGTGTATCGGTGCCTGTGTGGCTGTTTGATTGTATTACAGTATGTGTAATCTCCTCTCGGATGTGTAATGGAGAGCAGACAGTGGAGGATGGTGTGTGTGCGTTTGTGTGTGCGTGTGTGTGTGTGTGTGTGTGTGTGCGTGTGCGTGTGCGTGTGCGTGTGTGTTTGTGTGTGTGTGTGTGTGTGTGTGTGTGTGTGCGTGTGTGTTTGTGTGTGTGTGGTTGGACATGTGTTGAGTATGTGGGTGAGAGACAGAGAAAAGCTGCATGTATCCCTTTCTTTATTCTGGTGGAATTACCAGTCCACCTCTCCAACTCCCAAGAGTGTTATTTTCAGCTCTGATGGCTTTCAGTAAACACACACACACACACACACACACACACACACACACACACACACACACACACACACACACACACACACACACACACACACACACACACAGACACACACAGACACACTTTTTTACAAACCTATGGGCTCTATCGCTTCCGCCCAGCTGTCTCTAAACCCCAGATCATGGTAATAAAACACCCAAGCCATTAATTTCTAGATTTATTCAGCCTTTATTTATACTCTGTTGAGCCAGGGGTTTTACCAGCGACCAGTAGTGTAGTTGAGCTTATGTGCATGTCTATAGAGTACATGATCCCTGTTATCTGGGCACATGGAGTGCAGCCACTTCTCTCTCTGGAAACAGAGATAAAACTGGACCCCTGGCTAAATGAAAATTTCAGAAACCATGCTGGTTTTCTATCTTTTGATGCTGAATTATAAATCGGTGTTTTAATTTCCAGTTTAAGGAAGAGAAGACATAATTGTACCTAACTCATAGCTTTGCCAACAAGATTTATGAGGATGGTCTTTACTAACTAATTCAAAAAGAGTAAAAAGCATCTTTGAGAAATGTCTTTTTGAAACTAACACATTTGCATATTTACTTACCTCTTTTGTGTCACCACCTGTGATTGGCGCCCAGGAGAGTCTGTAAAGGACGATGTCACTAGCTGAGTGATCCCAGCTGACCTGGAAGCTGTCTGTGCTGACATCACTGGAGCGCAGGTTCAAAGGACCAGGAACAGGAGCTGAAAGGTAGAGAAGGGTTTTTTGTGTGCATTTACATACATATTTATATTGCCTTTAGTGTAACTGTCAATTCCATTCTGAACATTTGAATTTCCCTTTAGTTTTGTGATATTAAATGAAAGAGAACTAGCTAATGGGAGCTCAGCTGACACTATATCTGCAGTCATGAACCTTTCGTTGGACTGTGCATGAAATATTTACTGTTTCGGTTTTAGAAACCTATTCCTGATTGTTGTAAAGCTAGAACAAATGTTCTTTTTGATTGTTATCAATACTTATATTCCCAAAATATGACAACCAGTATCCACTCTGGTTGCACAAAGTGTAGGAAGCATCAAGATGTGTGTGGTGAAAAACGTGAGAGTTGAAGCCCTCATGAGGACCTTAGGTTTGAGTCCATTTTGGCACCCCCTGTGGACAACCTGGCACCTCTTATCTCTTTGCTAATTATCTCCTGTATATGTGTACAAAGAGTAACCAAAGAAAACTCCTTCTTTCTTTATTGCTCATCGAAATCTGAAAGAAAAAAGGTTGTAGTTTTCGGCAGTATGTGGTTAATCATTACGTCCGACGTCGAGCCAGCAGAAATGGTTACATGCATTAATAACAACTACATATGAACACTAAGTCTGACTGCTGATGGTCTCGTTTGCTTATGTGGGTTATAAAGACACATCAATATTATTTTCTGAATGTTTCATAATCTGCTGAAAAATCCTCACAGGAGCTTTAAATACAACATGTACTACTAACATGATACGCTGACTAAACTAGAAGTAAACCGTTGCTTTACTAAATGTAGGGGCTGATTTATGGAACAAGTAAAACTGTTTCTTATTTCTGTTTGTTGAACATTATTTTAAATTTCAACAACATTTTTTTTTACAATAACAGAGCTCAACTTCAATCACGCAGGGCCCTCATCATTTCCTACTCGTCCACTCAGAAACTTACTTAGAAAGTGCTGACACATTTGTGTTTGTTCATGAACCTCCTCTTTTAAAGCTGCTCCATTGAACAGAGTTTGCCAGTAGACAAATAAAAATCAACTTGGCCCTTTAAAGTCAGTAAGTTTAAAAGTTGCTGGCCAGAAATATATTTCTTTCTGCTGACTCAGCACTGGAGCCCAACTGATTGTTGCTTAAAGGGATATTTCAACAAATCAATATCTGTTAGCATGACAGAATAGTAAGGGACAGCGAAATGACCTTTTAATGTTACTCTGCTATTATGCTGAGGTGTAAATGAGATGGGCAGACAGCCAACAGAGCAGAAGGACCACTGGAGGTAATAAAATTCAACAGTGTTTGGCCCTAAGAGAGAAATGGTCTGCCTCCTGAGGGTACGGATACATCTAATTTCAAGAAATTGAGGCACAATGTCTTAAGCAGAGATTGGAAAAAGGACATGGAATATCACCAATTTGGAAGACAAATTGAAAAATAAATGAACAAATGCACTTAGTTATGTTCAATAGAGGCAACATTTGTCAGCTACATCTGTTCATTTTCAAACTTAAGGTTTGCAATGTATCCGAGAAAATCATTTTCTTACTAATTAAGCACTGTTTATTCTAATGCATCATCACAGTCATGAAAATCAGTTTCTTACTGGTTGTGAATCCATCTGTGAGCGGCTCTGACTGGCCCTCATCATATAAGGCAAATACAGCCACTGAGTACTCCGTCAGAGACGATAAACCATTCAGGTCAAAAGTGTTCCCAGAGAACACGTCCACCTGCAAACAAACACACATGGACACTTCACATATCAACACAAAATATATATTGCTACAAAAATGACATAGTTTGAACACAGCCAGCAAAAGAGGACTCAAATATAACTGAATGTTCAATAAATATATGTTTTGTACTTTGTGTTGTTTATATATGTGTCTATTTTATGAAACTGTGAGTTTACTAGCCATTCTTTCAAGCGTTCCAGCTAATGCAGTGACACTTTTTAGCTCATACCAATCACGTCTGTGTAAATGCAATACCTGTTAATTTTCCAAGATGATTTATATCACTGCTCAATACTCATTTTAGTTTGACCTTTTAAGAAAAACAACAATCCAATTAATCTCCTCTTTTTTCTATCCTTCCCTCTGTCTCATCTCATCCAGACATGGACGCTCACAGAAAGAAATGCTGTTAAGTTATAATACATGAACACATTAAAAAATTGAACTCAATGTCGCAGTACCTCCTTCTCAACTAGTCCGTCTGTCTTGATCCACACGACACGGTAACCTTTAACTTCTGCGGGCACTGGGTCCCAGCTGATGTGGGCGGAGTTGTGAGTGATGTCAGAGAGTTGAAGGTTTCTGGGTGGGCTCAGTGGTACTAAGAGGAAAGAGACAGAGAGAGCAAAATGTTGTGTGTGTTTGGATGTTGTCTGGCTTTTTAGCTTTTTGAGTTAATATCTTTCAAATTTAGAACTTTAAATACACTTTTTCAGATCTTTTTCTTAAAGTGCTGTTATAAGGTGAGGGTTAAGGTACGAACGATGTAGAATGAGAATATATGTGTATGAATGAATGTGCATTTCTCACATGTAGTTTCCTGGTTTGTAACAGGGTCACCGGCTTCCTCTCCATACATTGCATAAACAGTGACAGTGTATTCAGTGTGAGGGATCAACCCATCCAGCTCCAGCTCTGTCACTGCATCTGATACTTTGACCTGCAGACAAGATGCACAAACACCCACAAAACAGCATTTAAAACATTTTGGAAATTACAAACCCAATTAGGCAATACTTATCCAATAAATCTTTTCTTTTCTTCTCATTCTCTGTCTTCCCTACCTCCTTCTCGTCTACTTCTCCCCCATCTGCTGTAAGCGGTGCATACAGCAGCATGTAGCCAGAGACTCTGTCCACGCTGTCCCATCTTGCTTTCATGGTCCTGTGAGTCACATCAAACAGCTGGAGGCCTGTCACTGTGGGAAGGGCCACTACACACAAGACCACACAACGACAGAGATAGCAGACGGTTCAATCAGGAAGGGATCATAAAAAAAAAAGTCCTCTAAGTTGCTTTTAAATTAAGAGATTTGTGAGTTTTATAAATAGTCACAACATGTTTTAATTTGAGTGTTAGAGTTAAAACCATTGACTGGTCTTACTGGATGCTGTTATCATACAGTATTAGCATTTGTATAAGGTTTTCAGAGTGTGTTAGGCATGTGTATAACAATAAACTTACAGGTTGTTTCTGATCCTCTTAGAGCTTCACTTGCCTCGTTTGCGTACACGGCAAACACAGCAAGCTGGTACTCAGTGAAAGAGCTCAGATCCTGTAACACCACTGAAGTCTCATTGCCGTCCACCACTGCCTGGGATGTGGGAGCATAAGTCAGGCAAAGAGGGAGACAGAGAGAGTTGGGAAAGACAGATGAAAGGGAAAGAAAAGAAATACGGGGTGGGGAAATGGATGGGAGAAGAGGGAGGAGGGAGTTGGGGGACAAAGAATGGCAGGGAAAATGGAAATTGGGGCAATAGATGGGGGAAGATGAAAAATAGAAGAGAGGAAGAGAGAGGAAGGCCATGCAGGAAAGGGAGATTGAAAGAGAATGGTAGAAGAGGGGAAAGAGTCGATTTATTGATTGGGAGAAAGCACAAATGTCCAGAGCAAAATAATATTTTTTCTCCCTGATCTGAATGGTTGACAGTTGTGATACAGATTAGGTCTGGGCTGAGCCAGCTGGAAGGTTCTCCTCACATTCGGCTCCAGACCATCTGGTCCCTGTAAACCCAGCTGAGCAAAAGATTTAAAGGTTTCTGTGGTCAAATGTTCTGGAAAAAAACAGGCAGGTGCCTGGATCAGCCAGAGTATCATTTCAAGCGAGCCTTCATTACCTGCATGGATGTTCCGGGGAATTCTGAATGGAGGGATGGGAGCCGCAGAGAGGAATATAGAAGAATGTCACCACAAGCATTTCAGGGGAAAAAAACTGACCAAAGACTAGCTTTAAAACCCCAGATAAAGTAACTCCCATTGGTGTAGTAAAAATGATGGAGAAACAGAGAGTAGCCCGGACTCAACTTACTTGAAAACCTCAGTATATTTTGTGTTTTTTAGGCTTTTGTATGTCAGTGAAGTCTTACGTTTTCTTACTGCTTGCAGTGACATGTATATTTCTTAATTTTCTAAAGTTATGCATTTGTTTGTGATGGTTTTTTTCAGTTTTTCCTGAAATTATTTAGGTGAAAACACTATTTCATGACAATAAGTGTAATGGTTTTCTTCACAAAATTCCCCCAGAGTAAATAGTACCTCCTCTGGTTGTCCTCCCACAGCAGGGTAATAAACCACTCTGTATTTCTCTACGTTTCCGGGGGCGTGGCTCCATGAAACCCGAAAGCTTCGTGCCGCAACCTCTGATGTCACCAGGTCAAGCGGTGGCCCCATCGTCTCTGGTATTTTCTCTGAAGAAACAAATGCAGATAAAAAGGAACAGAAAAGAGATATCATCAGATTACCTAAAGTCACTCCCAGTGAGACACTTTCAAGTGGAAAAACCAACATGCAATGACAATAATAAGTAAAGGTTATCATTTCTATTAGGCTTTCTATGACACCAAAACAACAAACTTTAACTGCATTATATATAACCCTAACCCATCTCTGGCTACTGAAGCTTCATCTAAATATACAGGATTTGATTCACACATTCTGCACTGTTATTTTAATGTCTTTTGATATTTCAGCCATTTAAAAACACATCAGGAAGAGCTGAAGTAATCACACTGTGTTGACTTAAATTTTACTTTGCCTATGTTTGTATAAAAATGCTTATCAGATTTATTAAGTATGCTTCCACCAAGCTGCAGTCTTTCCACTCTCTCTGCCTGTCGCACTCTATCCTTACTCTGCTTTATGTCCTTGTCTTGCTGCACCACTTGTTCACACACAGTTTGGGTCAGTCCCTCCACTATGGAGCTCATGATGTTAAAGTCAGCCACATTGTAGACATGACTGTTGTGGGGCTCTGAGGCGATGGAGCGCAACTCATTCTCGTCAGCATTCTTCACACCTGAGAAGGTAAGGGCAGATGACCGACTGTTAGCATTTAAGCAGTGTTAGATGAGTGGGAAAAAAAGGATCAAAAGAACATTCTGCACGAGAGTGTTGATGTGTTCTCACCAATTGCGAACAGCTCAACTCCAGCATTTCTAAGGCTCTCTGCAGGTGGAATGACGTCATCCTGGGACTTCCCGTCTGTGATGAGGATCCCGATCTTGGGTATCCCGACCCGTGAGCCAGATTCAGGCTTGAAGCAGTTCTCCAAGATATAAGTCAATGCAAGGCCTTGAGAAACAGAGACAGCAAAAAAGGGGAGTTTAAGAAGAAGAGGGATAAAAAAAGCCACAATAAGAGGCAGCAGGTTAATTGGAAAGATATAGAAGCCAGATAAGTAAGCATAAGAAAACAAGAGGTAGAGTTAAATGTGGAGGTAGTGAACATTAACAGCATTCGGAAAACACAGAGAATGAAGGTTCAAAAATCCAATAGGGAGAAAAAGAGAAAGGTTAACAACAAACAGTGTGTTGAAAACAACAGGTCGTATCAGGGACATCCAGCACCTGTGAGGGTGTTTCCTCCCTTGTACGGCAGGTTCTTGACGGCATCAATAACAGCGTCTTTAGTGTAAAAAGCATTTAGATGCCACTCTACCCGTGGATCCCCACTGTACTGAGCCAGACCTAAAACACAAAACGAAGATCTTTTTGTATTATTCATTTATACTTAGCCTGAAATAATCGCAACACAAACACCCTAATTCCTGGGCAGATTTGAGCAATGTAGCTGAATTAAGGCTGTAAATATATTATTCAAACATCAGAAATCTGTATTTATACCCATGGTGTTTGCCATCTGTTCGAGTAGCAGTGACCTACCTATCCTCGTCTTATCTATGCCAACATCAAAGGCATTGACCAGGTTTTCCAAGAACATGCGGACCAGACGGAAGTTGAGGCGACCAATACTCCAGGAGCCATCCACCAGGATAACGATGTCTGCAATGGCCTCAGTGCGACACACAAACTGGTCGACTAAAAGAAGTAGAGGAGAGAAGATGGAGTGACATGAATTCAAACTGACCGCTAACCAGGGATAAACAAACAAGACAGAGGACTGGTGAACAGAAAAATTAAAAGACGGTTGATGTGCAGCCAACACGCAGTAAACAAAATAAATGTACACCTCAATTCTCGGGTTTTAGCTTGTCTTTATGTATAAAACAGACACCAAACATCAAATAGAAATTAAAAAAACAAGTCTAATAGATAAATACATACAGTGCAATGGAACAAATACGAAGACACAATCTGAACCTCAGTTAACTGCTAGGTTCTTACACACATCCTGCATCTCCTCTTTTTATCTTTTTCTCCAAACATGGACAACACATGATACAAAAATAACATTTCAGCATCTTCCTTTGAACTCACGACATACAACATCTTCTTTGTGCACCTACTCTCAAAACTATTCATATGAAAACAGCATCAGTCACTGCATTTAAAATATGATTATAAAAAAGGAAATCTACAGCAAAAACCTCCCACCTGAGACTAATAGTGAGATATTGGATATGGGTCAATATTGTATGCGCTGTCTCACGCACAAACGCACCCACACCCACACACACACACACACACACACACACACACACACACACACACACCCTTTTATTGTTTCATTTATCATAATTACATAACTGCTTATCTTGTCATCCTGCTGGCTGTGATTTCCTTTAGAAGCACACATCCACTTAAAGAACATTCTGATAAGGTCAGATATTTGTGTCTAGATGGAAAAAGGTGGTAAAAAAAGAGTGCTGACTGTAGCACAAGCCGGATTTATTCTTTGAATTGTTTTACATTTAAATATTAAGATAAAGCTAACAGAGCGGAGTGATGACACACTGTGTGGGTAAATGTCGATTATTCACATGCTGCTGGAAAGCTTTTTTTTTTTTATTAATTAATCCAAACTGCACATAAAAGCACTGGATAATGTAACATCTTCTTTATGACACAAGAGAAAAAGCCTCAATTTCTATCTGCTCTTAAAACAGGGTTTAATCACAATGTCCTTGACTAGAACCAAGACCTTAGATGCAACTGGGTTTCCTTTTATGTTACCCTGTTTACACAAAGTCAACCTTAAGATAATGGAAAATAATGTAAGTTAAAGAGGACATATTATACCCCTTTTCCACCTTTTAAAAGCGTCCACTGTGGTCTAAATGAAACATCTGTGCTGTGCTGTGGTCAAAAAATAACATGAATCAAGCACCAGAGGAGGTTTGTGACCCTGTTTAAACCAGCTCTCTCAGAACGCTCTGTTTTGTTGTGTGTCTCTTTAAATGCAATGAGCCCCCCCCCCCCCCCCCCATGGTAGACATCACTCCTTCGCTATGTCCGCTAATGGCAGACCTGCGAAACAGTTTTGCTCTGGGCTGGGGGGTGGAGTCCATGGGTGGAGATACTGTACCAGGGGAGGGGAGGGTATTTTTTTTTACCAGAATCCCACTGTGACATCACAAGTTAAGAAAATTTGAAACAGATCACTTTTCTCTGTGTTTTAAGACGTATGCAGACCACAAACAAAGGACTGAATGGGTTTATTTCACATTTTGTGGGTCGGAAAACACTCAGGTTAACCAAATATATGTTCAAAAACACTGTCATAGTGGATTTTTCATAATATTTCCCCTTTAAGTTGCAATGAGGGGCTACTTTCAGGGAATTTTTACGAACTGGTCTTGTAGATATTTGTCATAAATCCACACAGTATGAATGACTCTGATGTTTAACATGAACAGGTGGCTAGTGGCCTAAAACAACCCCACATTAGAAGAAACATAGACAGGGCTGTGACTAATGATATTCTGGAAATCAATACTTTTTTTATTCCCTCGAAAAAGGTAAATGTATCATTTACTGCACAAGCTGTGCTATTTGTGACTCATTCTAAGGCCAACAACTATCCAAAGCTTAAAATTCAAAAAGGACACATAGTGTAACGATGAGCAAAGCAGGTATTCGTTTCAAGAAGCATTTATCCAGACAGAGCCTTCTCTCTGCTGTCTGTGTCTGTGTGACTGTTTGAACCATCCATCTGCCGCAGACCGCAGACGGAGAGAAGGAGAGAAGAGGAGACAGCAAAACGTTCAGAGCAAGCTGATGATAATCTTTGGTTTGCAAATGCAAAACATGAAAGGCTGAGATGATATTATAAAATACTCTTCAGGTAATGTTTGCCAAGAAGATTATGAATAGTTCAGGTATATTATGGTCACAAAGGTCTGATTTGCCTTCTGAAAAGAAAGGAGAGAAGAGGAGCTGTAGCTTAGTGAGAGCATTTCAGCAAAATGGCAAAAGGTTGAGAGGCCAAAAAGTGAAGAGATGGTTCTTTGTAAAGTTCCTTTAAACAAACAAGCATGGCCTTTAAAGAAACTCGGAGGTTAAATAGAAATAAGAAAAAACCATTACTAGGCACTATAGAAATACCGCTATAAAAAAAAGATAGAAGCTGTAAACAGCAACACGGATTGAGTGAGGAGCTACTTTATGATCTTTTTTAAAAGGTTGAGATATTCAGGAGGTGATAGTATACTTCTGGTAACACTTCTGGTATATAGAGAGACGCATGGATGAGGAAATTCATTGGTCAAGAAGGACAGAGTCAGACAAGAAGAGTGGGAACTGAACAATGAGGAAAAAGCCATCAAGACAGACGACAGAGATGTAAACAGAGGATTAGAGGGTCAAAATGAAGCTAATTACAGATGGCTGGTCATTCCTTCAGTCTTTGTTGGCAGTGTGGTGAGAACGTCCTTCAACCAGGCTGACACTGGTGTTTAAAATCCAAACCAGTAATCAGTGTTCCTTTTTCCCTCACATTAGCCCTGCTGATGACCGTAAACAGTCAGTTAAATTGTATATCGGGGGGGGGGGGGGGATAATCCTAGAATAAATCATTTGTTGCCATTTGCTCTTATTTTGAGAATCCGACAGAGGGGAGTCTTCATGAAATCTTCATCTGGTTACAAGTGACTATCGAGTATTGAGTATTGAGTATTGAGTAGTGAGTAGTATTGTGTTATTTCATTGGGCCCAGGCTGTGTGTTTCACATGTGTTAGTGTTCATCGCATTTTACTCTATTTTCTCACTTTGAAGGTCTGAAAAAAAACTAACATTTTGTTTTTGCAGGCATTGGTCAATTATGTAGCAGCTAACTTATTGAGACAGCAGATTTTAAAAGATAAGTGTTGAGTAATACATTTCAGAGGGAACTAGTTAGATTCAGTTTGCATGCTCTGCTTATTAACTGTGTGGAGTTACCTTGTTAAACAGGGACGTTGACTCTTTAGACCATAAAGCTACTTCAGCTGAAGTGTGAAGCTCAAGAACTAATGATTTTATTTTATTTTAATTATTTATAGTTGATTTTCAACAATCAGGACTTTTGCTTCAGTTCACTAAAGTCTGCTTGTCTCAGTCTTTAAAGGTCCCATATTATGCCCTTTTTGGGGTTCATATATCTATTTTATGTGCCTACTAAAGTATGTTCACAATCGCTAATGTTCGAAAAAAGTGTCTGTTTACATGTACTGACGCTCCAAGCAGGCTCTCGCATCTGCCTTTGTTTGCAACGCTCTGAATCCCCCCCGAGCACGGTCCCCACGTGTGCCTAGTCTGACCTGATTGGTCGGCCGATTTGCTCTCTCGTAATTGGTCAGTCGCTCGGCATTGTTCTCGGAGATGTCCCGCCCCTTTTACCATATCGGGAATGCTGTCAGTCCTAGCAGAAAATACCGCCCGGCTAGCGGCTACATGCTAACAAGGATCAACTTTACCAACTGACAACGGAGAGGAGAAACAAACACCACAACCTTTGCTACGAAGGCAGGAGCACGACGTTTCAGTGTTGGAGGTATTTATTTTGCAGACTTTTCAGATGAAATATGTGCTCGTCGGGTAGTTTCATTGTTATATGTTTAGGTGTAGGCTAAATGTGGAAACTGCAGCTAGCTGCTATGCTAAACCGGGACACATCAACACACAACGTGTTTGTATCAAGTCTTTTGATCAGAAAAACACTCACCGTTATTGTGTTGAAAAAAACGTTAGCCTCTTCCGATTTCACTGACTGGAGCTAGCAACATAGTTCCCTAATCCAAACATATATATCTTACTCGTGGCTTCACAAAGTTTGGCTTGATTACAATATAATTAGTGTCCACACACGTGTTCTGTACAATACAGTTTATGTATTGTACAGAACAAACAGTTTATTGAAGCCCCTCACCTTGTACTGCTTTGTAAATCGTCCCCTTGCTGTGATGAAAAATTCAATGTATCTATCAGGTCATCATAGACTGTTAGTTACTACTAAAGCCCAGGTGATCATCAGGTTTCTTGGATCAATATCTCATGCTGTTTCCTCCTCTGTCATTATTTTCCTTCTTATTGAACATGATTTCATTTTAATCAGTCTCTTCTTCTTCATATGAGGTCATCACAGGTTCATTGTACCAACAACATCCAGAGTGAGAACCAAACTGTTTAAACCAACATACACTTCAAAACATCCTCAACATCTTCAGAGGAGAACATCACGGAGAACAGCAGAAGAGTATGTTCACTATAAATAATGATTTACAACTTCAATTCATTCTAATCAAACAGTTTCACTTTACAGAGGAATAAAACCAACAAGTGACAAAATCATTTGTTGAAAATTCTTTATTCTCAGCTAAGGTTCAAAATGTTAATGTGTGCAGAACTATATGTGTAAATATACAATGAGAAGTAACATTTTTATGTCAAACTTTTCTATCTTGTCCCCATACAGGCGGTGCAGACACTTGGCAGCTTTGTGAGCCGGTGCTGGGGATACTTGAGACGCAGCTGCAGAGTGGTTATCCTGTTGTGTGTCGTCCTGAGGATTCATCTCCAGTTCCCTGACCCGACTGGACAGTATGTTGGCTTCTGCCCGCCCCCTGACTTCACCTGGACACGTGTCGAGCCACCTCTTCTTCTTTTGAGAGTATTTTCTGCAGCTCCTCCATAAATGGTCCTGGGTCCTGAAACACCTCCTCCAACGTGTGCCATCAAGTCCGACATATTCTGAAAAAAAGTAATTCAAGAAAAAACAATCTATTTCATAATGTTTGGTTATTGCTCATTTTTCACACTCATCTGTTTTTTGGAAACATTTACAAAGACGTTGAAGGTATATTTAAATAGGTATTTATAAAAGGTATCTAAAATAAAAGAATGAGTAACTTACTGTATGTTGTGTCTGGCTTTTTTTGGACTTGAGGAATGCCCCCTTATAGATCGGCTGTCCTGTAGAGGTTGCTGCTTGATCAGGTTCATTATTTTCGTTGTAATGCATCACAGACAGCAACAAGCTACAATACAAAAAGCTCAAATCAGCAATTATAGAATGACATCACAGTTTTCTGATATTATTTTGAGATATTTCAGCAGTTGAACAATGTATTAGGTGTGTGTGCGTACCTTTGCTTGTCATCTAGTCCCTTGATCGTCCCTTAGTGTACCGAAGGCCAACTGTGTGTGGACTGATGACCCCTTTGGAGGTAGGTACTGTCTGTGTGACCTCTGAGACTTGTGGGGAGTCTGTCTGTCACCCAACGTCATGGATCCTTTGGTACACTGGAGCTTTTGCTCTGTGTAATCTGCTGTGACGTACTCTGAGAAAAACAAAGAAGAAAAATATCAAATTAGCTTGGCAATCTAACATGAATCAGAACTGCTCTGTCTTCTTGTTCATATCAAAATAAGCATACCACAGATATCTTTCAAAACAAAGTGCCTGCTGCTCACATCTTTACGTTTCTTGTGTTATTGTATTTATGTATTATCTATGGGTTAACCCGTTCTTTTGCAGTCGGTGCTATGATCAGAAAACACCACCTGAGCACTGGTCGAGCTGTAGAAAGAGCCTAACAACAACAGCTGTTAGCAGCTAAGTTAGCAGAGTCTTACAATGCTCAGAGTCTGTAACAAAGCGGATTTTACATTCATTAGACCGTCTCCAACCACGGTCATAAATCAGAACTTTAGCACTGTTCAAGTTTATCGCACCGATAGACAAACGCCAAGTAACAAAACCGTCTTATGCAGGAGTGGAGCTACAGCAGAGCAGAAAGACGCTAACAACAATGCTAACCGGCATGTTTGCAGAGTCTAACAATGCTCAGAGTCCGTGAAAAAAACGCACCTGGACCACAAACACTAGTGTTTTGACCGTCTCGAACCCCGGTCATAAATCAGAACTGCACTAGCACTGTTCAAGCTTATCACACCGATAAACAGTAACAAAGCAGTGTCACATACAAGTGGCGATAAAGCAGAGTAGAAAGACGCTAACAACAATAATAACCGGCATGTTTGCCGAGTCTAACAATGCTCAGAGTCCGTGAAAAACTGATCTGGACCACCAAAACACTACACTGGGGGTTGTTAAAAATGGTAAACGTGTTACATTTTGGGTGAAAGTTTGTAAATAGCTTAGTAGTGCTCAATTTTCGAATCGCTAGCATCACTTAGCATGTTAGCCAAGACATACAGTTGAGCTACATCCAGCTGTTTTCAAACTAAATAAAAAGACGATAAATGAAGCGTACTTACTGGCTGTGATTGTGAACTTCCAGAAGCAGTAGAACTTCCATCGTGGCCAAAAAGAGTAGGAACTGAGCCTTCTTTTAGAATCAGTTTTTGTGCAAATCCAGAGTGGAACTGTGTCCAGTTCGCAAAGCAGTCCTCCGTGAAATGCCTGGAGCACAAGTAAATTCTGTGGCTGACCTACTGAGAAAGAGTCCCAAAAATAAAAGATAGCCACCGGGTCCTTAAACTGGAACTGCTAGGCACTACATGCAGAGTAGAACTGGGCTCGCACTTGAAGAAGCAGCGTCTGTTGGCCATGTCTGTATGCAGTCGCGAAGTCGCCATTTCTAAATATGCTACCACAAATCATGGGCGTAGACATGGGCGTGCAGCTTGAACTTCGGCTTTCCACAACAAGCCAATGGGCTTGGATCAGTGACGTCAGTGCAGTGTGACATCACACTGCACTGACGTCACCGATTTTCAACGAGGGGGGCTAAACCGAGCGTTTCATGCAGCTAATGCTACTGCTAACAGGAGGAGGTAGGAGAAGTAGCTTTTCCGCGGACTTTGAATTTTTGCACATAGATGTGCCTAAACATGCACAAGACACCTGGAGAACACACTAAAGAGCATATAAAACCAGAAAAAGCATAATATGGGACCTTTAATTCAAGCCTAGTTTAAGAGAAAATTCTAAATCTTGTTAATTTAAAACACTTTTATCGTTCATCATTCTCATAAATCTTCAAGGACTATGTTATGTTATTCTTGTGGCATGTTTTCGATGGTTTGTCATGCTGCATTGATGTTTCTTAGGCTAAACATATTAACTAAATGAATCACATCTCTCAAATCACATCTCTGAATCTAGTTATTGAAACTTAAAGGATTAGCAGCACTCTCTAGAGGCACTGACTACAATCTAACATCAACTTTACACCTAATTATATATTTCAACAACCCAAAGAATCGATCTCAGAATAATTTGGTTATCAACTGATTATTATTTTCCATTATTTTGGAGAACAACCTACAATCATGTCAGAATTACTTCAGCAATCACATCGCAGACTTAATTTACAAAGAATAGAGCAAAGGAGGACGAAGCAGAGAAAAGCAAAGCCACGTATACTCTGTACTACACATACTGTACAGAGGCACATCATGTTTGAATGAATCCCTTTTTTCTTTTCACTGCCTGAGTGCAAGACAATAGCTGACTTGTCAAAGGTCCCTTCAACTCTTCTGAGCACCATCTGCCTTTTCTACTTTTGCACATTTTCTCAACCTCATTCCCTCGCTCTTTGCCTCTCGTCTAACGCCTTCGCTGAGGGTCAGAGTGCGGTAACTGGGGAACAGTGGGTTACTGTGTAGGTGCGCACAATGAGGGAGAAAAATATTAGAAGGGAAGACAAGGGAATACATGTAGCAAGATGAAAGAACACTTGAACACTGAGGAGACAACATCTTGTATTTTAGGTTTGATAAAGGTTTACTGACATATTCTGTTGTGTCAAGTCTTCTCTTTGTTTGAGTGTACAGTTTAACCTATACCTCTCTCCACTTGTCAATAAGACACTGACATATAGGTATAATATTTAAACTTTAAGTCCTGAAATGACATTGCTGTATTTATAGAATAAGCAAAATCTCTGAGTCCATATTACACTGAACAATCATTTCAGTTCCACCATCCACTGACTGTTCAGCATCTTTAATGGTACAAGGACTTTGACTGTCTCAACATGCTAATGGAATCAAAACCTATAGTTCAGTATTTGAGTTTCACATGCCCACTATGTCACACCGTGTGTCACTTTTAACTTCACAAAGTATTGCCAGTATGCGTACTTAACCCCATTTTATCATTAATGCATCATAAGCATTTGCGATACAGGATTGGATTTATCACAATGGAAACAAGCAATACTTTTTTATGTGTACATTTTACCTGTTTAATAGAGACCTGAGTATTTCGGCCTTATGAGAGCTCAAGCTAGCTATCAGCTACCCTCAGATTAATTGGTGGCAATTTAGTGGTAAAAAAAAAGTGTTTTGTTTGTTTTGGGATTCAGGAGAAACATATTGCAAACAGCTAAAGCTAATACTAATTCTTTAATACTTGTTTACTAATCGCACTTCATATATCCATGTCACAATATTGAACAATATTACAGCGCATCGCTTTTATTTGTCACATCAGGGTATAAAATAATCAAATTAAGTGTATTAGAAGTTATGACAGAGTGACAGCATGTATAAGAGGACACTATAACTCAAACATTTTGTTCTCCATTTTCAGATTTGTGTTTTTGTCTCTATATCCCTTCATTGCAAGCCATGAGGTTGGCACATCCACATCTGAACCTTGTTTGCATAGAACCACAAGATTAGTAAAGGCACTGCCATATCTGAACCTTTTTACATGCAGAAGAATTGTTGGACAAGCACCAACCGTAATTAGCATGCGAGCATGTGATTAGACAGACTGTCCACCTGGTGTCCATGAGAGAGAGAGAGAGAGCAACCACAATTTACAACTCAGCCCACAGTGCAGTCGGCAGTGTTGTGGGAAAAAAATGTGGCTCCTTGACAATTGAATTAGCTTGTGTGGGAGTTGAGAAATGGGTATTAAAAATGGGAGTGCAACAATGGAAAGCACTGTTGGCGGGCTGCAACTTCTAGCAGAGCAAAGACACAGACATGAAGCCACATTGAGGGTGACAGAGGCGTGAGACACAGCTGGGAACTTGAACAGAGAAAACAAGCAGTATAAGTAGAAGTTGGTAGTAGCTACACTTGTAGCAGTATTCACGAATGAAGCACATAAAGGTTTAAAACACACAAACATTTTATCAAGAAAGCAGTCCAGAGTAATTAAAGCAATGCAGATTATTGTGTAATCTCATATTCTCTGGAGGCAACACACAAGTTCAAACATATGGATATAGTCAGGAGAGTATTGTGTGCATTATATAAAAAGAAGTTAAAACAGAAAGTCACACATCACATCCTCGAATCCACACACTTATCGAGTTCAGAAAACTTTTCCACCCTCAGTTTCTTTGTCGCTCTGTTCTCATTAACAGCAGCTCTTTCCTTGCTGTTCTTGATTTATTACTGACCCCAATTTAGCCAGGGATCAGTGGAGTGTGCTGTCATTTCAATCTCCCTTTAGTTAAATTTTATTTCCCCTGCCACTCTGATTGTGTTTCAGTGTCTGGAATTAACATTGAGTACTGTGACTGACATGCAGATAGATACAAAGTAGCGGCGACAGTCCCTACATCAGTGAGAACATTTCCATTTTTCTCTCAGCACAAGTTTGATTCCTGTATGAACCGGCTTTCAGAAGAGCTCTTCACCTCCAAGTGAAGGCTAATTGATTACACTATAAGTGAATGATGATTCCCAAATAGTTTAACTTCAGTCGATATGTTTGATTTTGATGTACTAATCCACTCTGTCTTAATATACACTTCAGAGACATGATGAAATGATATTATTCAGTAGGTGAACAGCCTCTTTTATGGTCACCCCTGGGAGATGTTTTCTCAATATATCATTTCTGTTGAATAGTAATAGGATCCATTTCCTGGCCTGCTCTTTATCATGTAGAGCCCAATGTTTCAACATAAGCAATTCCCTGTATATATGGAGAAAATGTCCACTTTAAATCAATAGAGTCTGCTCCCCTCGCCCTTGTGAGTGGGTGTGCCTGCTAAGTGCTTTACCAAACTGACATGAAAATGTGGAGAGTGTTTAAAGAGAAACACACAACAAAAGCCATAATCAAGAGAGAAACTCACTTTGCTCACTGGTTTTACATTATCATTCTACACCTGTTTTACTACATGGGCCACAAAAAGAGACAAATATTTGCCATTTTAAACCAAAATACTATGTCTTCACTTCCCAGAGAATAACATGTTTCTCGGAGGTTCTTAACATGCAGATGTTCAGAGCATTTAGTTGAAAATAAAAGACAAACGTGAAAATTCACATTGTTGAGATGCCACAATCTGCCTCCACCCCTGTGGCTACAATGCAGGGGCACTGGGGCAAATCCTCAATGGAAAGGATGTTAGCTTTCCTATTTCTGAACAAACTGCAGCTACCTTTTTTATATAATAATACCAAGCTAACAAGCTGAATATACATACATCCATTTTGGAAATGTCAGAAAACTTTTACCAAGTGTCACCGTTGTTTTTATTGATACAGTCCAGAGATTAGATATTAATTCACATTTTTATTTTTATATTTCCTTTAAGTTGAGATTGTCCTGAGAGAGAATGAGTAGTACTGTGTGCGTCTAGTCTGCTAGATCATACTCAACTAGTATGTCATTAGTAATGATGAAGGTTGTGGTGTGATTAAAAAAATCTAAACAAGTCTTTGTAAGTAACACTGAGATCATGAGAAGTGAGGGTTTTTTGAAGAATGCTTATAAAGTCAAGCAGGACGTTGAACACTCATACTGTATGTCACATCAACAGTGACAAAAAATGCCCAGAAAATAAGTGAAATTCAGAGATCTGTAAGTCCATGATACAGGGTAACTGGTTCTTACTGAAGAAGTTCATTTTATTTGAATTAAACCCAAGAAGATCTAAAAAAAAAAAAAAAAAAGGTGAGATTGTTGTTCTTTAAAAACAAAACAAAACAGAAGGTGAGATTGATATCTGAAATCTGACTTTTGAAATTATTATATCACCAGCTGAAAGGGTACCAGTAAACACCTCAAAGTTACTGCTTCATTCTCAAGGTTTAAACCTGCTTGAGCATCAGAGAGCTGTTATAGCTCAGGTACAGAAGGCTTTCCTCTACAGAAAAGACACAGGTTGGACACAGGGGGCTAACTTATTCAATCATGAGACAGGCAGCAGATTGATACACCTGTCGTTTGCTCAGTGGCCCTCAGAACAGCTCAGACAAACTCAGCCAGGCACAAACATTCATATTCATCTGCAAGTCCTGTGGGCTTTTGTGAGAGGGAGTGTGTGAGCTTGTGTGTGTGTGTGTGTGTGTGTGTGTGTGTGTGTGTGTGTGTGTGTGTGTGTGTGTGTGTGTGTGTCTGTCAGTGTGTGTCTGTCAGTGGTGCTACCCATGTGGTTTTAAGGTGTAATCCGACAGCTGTTTATAGGCGGTTTGCATCGTTCCACCAGAGACCTTTCCCCCTGCTTGGCCTCCTGATCTTTAATCCACCGTCTTGTTCAGCTCGACTGATCACAAAGACGTTCTGACAACACAGACTCTATATGTATGCTGAACACAGCACATGGTGCTGAAACCTGTCTCTCTCTCTCTCTGTCTGTCTCTCGCTCCATCTCTACCTGTCTCTGTTTGCCTTGCTCTTTTCTTCTTTTGACTTCGTTTATCTCCCTCTAATCTTTCTGTCTGGCATGCACAGAGATACACACACACACACACACACACACACACACACACAAGACACACACACAAATACACCTGTTGAACTTTTCAAATTTCAAAGTTGAGTCCCTCTTATCATATCTGGTTATTTTTTAGCTCCGTGCACACATTGTAAGAAGCTTAGAAATGGGTGTGTCTCTGTAAAAGGCTTTTTGTGTCACTGTTTAATAAAATACTGGTTTACTTATTAATCATGCAGCGGGGTCGGTTCGTCTGCCAGCCCACCCCTTTTCTGTCTCCCTACTGTTTCCTTTTCTATCTTTAAGTTGGTCTAAGTGAAGCACAAGAAGATATTTGATTAACCGATAAATACATTTTTCAACTCAAGGCAAGATATACTAATGGCAAACATTTCTGTGGTTCAGTCAGGACTGTGTTAAGAGGATTAACACCAACAACAGCTGTTCCTATAATCATTAGAAACACCACAGTCCAATACAGAGATACGAATTATTTGCCAATATTAAAATGCCCTGTCTTCTTTTAAAACACCAACTTCTCAACTTCTCAGTGAGCATCTCTTCAAAATATGTGAATATGGTCTATTTAGCAGCATATAGCAAACATGTGGTGTCATTTCAAGCAACAGTTCAAAGGTCCAGTGTGCTTTCTCAATCGTTAAGTGTTAACATTTGGGATTACAAGAAGGTGGGAAATAGGAGGATGGGATGGAAAGGAAAGGAAAGAGCCGCAAAGAGTTGAAGAATAGTGAGGCTGTAAAACATAAATAAAGAGATAAAACGCAGGTAAAAAAGAATAAGAAGAAGAAGAGAAGAGAAGAGAAGAGAAGAGAAGAGAAGAGAAGAGAAGAGAAGAGAAGAGAAGAGAAGAGAAGAGAAGAGAACAGAAGAGAAGAGAAGAGAAGAGAAGAGAAGAGAGGCAAAATGCATTGAAGCAAATAGAGGAGATGTGTGATGTTTGAGCATATAATGCCATAACATTGTTTATTGCTCCTAAAAGAAACATGTCTTTCCTGTTTGGCTTATTACACCTGCAGTGGACTTGTTTATGCAGAAAACAGGGTGATGGCTCACATCATATCCAAAGATCTGTACAGTGTGCGATAACTTCCATGTGTGACCATGAAGAGGGAGGTAAGGATGGGGGGACAATTAGGGAGGAAGTGGATGCTAATTGTTCTAATTAACCTCTGCACTTAAGAAGTCCTTGCCCGTAATGACCAAACTGCCATTAGCATTAGCACATTCACACACACACACGCACTTGTTAACCATCGTCAAACAATTACCTCAACTCATCCATGACCCTCCTCTCACTTAATCGAGGACAAGGACAGAAATCTGGCTAGCACAGAGACCACACACACATGTCCAAGTCAGCAATGACTGATCTCCTGCAAAGTCTCTGATGGCACATCCAAGATTCTTTTTTTTGTTCCTATCAACGGGAATAATTCAATGACTGGCGACTTTCCAAAACAAAATGTAAAACACAACTCACAATGACGGAGAAACCGTTGGAGAGACAAATGGAAATTAAATGCTCATTACTGGCGTTTCTCTTTGTCGCCTCACTTTTTATGTGGGTTTATTTTAATTCGTTCTCTTTGAGTACCTTTCCTGAACACTCTCCTTAGTTTGCCCTTCACACACTACACACTACACATCCCGCATCGTTTGTGAATCACATCCACAACATCAATTTAACATTTCTTGGAGCCTTTCACGCTTTTCAGCCATGACATACATCTCTGGCTCTCTTTACTCGTAAAGGGAAAGAAATGATGTAATGTTAGGAGGCAGACGAAGGAACTGATAGCATCACTCTCAAGTTAGTTTGTAGCCTGAACATACACGAATTGACAGCATGATTTCACTGTATTTGTCTACTTTAATTTGTAGGGTCAGTTTTGGCCTCTTTACTTGGTTTCTTTGTCCATTTGTCGGCCAATACTGACACATCTCTGGCCAAAAATCTTGGACATCTTCAGGAGCCACTGAGCATTACGCTGACTGAATTTTGAGGTTAGGAATTAAAGTATTTATAGCACAAATGCAAAACCACAGAGGAAGTGTAGAGCTGGTAATTCTGGAAACTAATAGGCCAATAAATAAAGCAACACACACACATTAAGACCTGCACACATAGCACACAGGCACAAAGAGATGGAGAGATTTAGACTAAATTAATCTTAAAGCCGGGAATTAGCGAGGTGATAACACACACACACACACACAAACTCACCCACACACACACATTGCTAGAGAGAGCCAAAGCTGACATTAATGCTAATGTTAGAAATTAAAGTTGGCTATAAATATAGAGACCTCTCTCACTCTGGAGGTGAGTGTTTGTTAGCCTCTGCAGATGTGATGGATACTAGAGGACTCTTTCGCTCTCTTTCACCATCAGAGAGCTGAATGTCAACAGAATCTCATTGGCCTCCAGTTCAACTTTAACTGTCTGTCCCTCGGGTTCAATCTGTGTGTGTCTGCTCGTCTGAGCTCTGGTTTAAAGCCTCTGTTAGAGAGGGAGGAAGGCAACTCTCCACTCACATCCTATTTGGTAAAGTGTATCGAAAAAGGCAAATAGAAGTAAGGGAATAGATTTGAAAAACTTCTGAACCATTTCAACAATGTCTGCAACTTAAATGTGTTATGTTTCAATAGAAGTTAAAAGCATGTAGATTATTTTCTCTTAAAGTGAGCCCCTTGACCAGCAACCATGAATGGTTGGATTTAGGAATTTCAGGAATTTTCTGTTATACCAAACTACTTTATTTTATATTTTTTGGAGCTCTTCCTACAAAAGAGCTCTAAGCTTTGATGAAGAGAAACCAGTGATGACCAACAGTATCTGTTACGATCTTTACGGTCTGTTTTACTACTGGAGGCTACTGTACCACATTTGTCACAAATTTAGTCATGAACACACCTAAAATACAACACACACACGCGCACACACACACACACACACACACACACACACACACACACACACACACACACACACACACACACACACACACACACACACACACACACACACACACACACACACACACACACACACACACACACACACACACACACACACACACACACACACACACAAACCCTCTGATTTAATATCATGCAGCTGTACAAATGATGGGTTTTATTTTTGAGAAAACATTGTTTAGGGCAAATTTCCAATGAAAATATATCACTGTCTTCTCTGAGAGCCACTAATGGATTTGTTCTGGCTTTGATAAGAACGACACATTTACTTATTGTCATTGGCTGCATGAATTCTTTACTGGCTTTATTTTACGTGAAACATGGATGAAACCATCAGCAGTTGCTTGTTATAAAACAGATAGTGAAACCAAAATCAGTTTTGAAATGATTGTGTGAAGGGAAAAAAGATAATTTCTTAAGTAATGCTTTTACAAGACAGTTTAAAGCATAACAACATAGACAAGGCGACTAAGGTAATATAAAAATACTTCAAGTTCTTCAACCTACATGACAAAATGTGCTTTTTTTGTGCTTCTCATAAAACATTTCTGACCCATCACTGCTATGGTTAATATAAAGTTAAAATTAAAAAAAATGTATGACCCTTTTAGATCACATTACCCTGTTTTATTGTGCACCTACAAGGATCTAACAATATTACACGAAAAATATAGGGAACATATTTCTTTTTATTCTTGCATTGACACCCAATAATATTTTCTCGAACCAAATGCAACCAATAACAATAAAACAACTTTAATCAGAAGAGCTTAGATCCAAGGTTCAGTTGTTACCGATCCACAGGGCTCTCTTACTTCAGTTTAAGTGGCTCCCATCTTTGTTCCCTTGACGGCAATGGCACTAGAGATTGTAATGTCATTGTTTCTACAAGTCAATTTTAGTTCAACTTTAGTTCAAGAGGCTAGTCCAACATCACAAAAACCATAATTTGCTCCAGGAGGCTCAACACTCTTTGCAGCATGCAGAAACCTCTACCAATTAGACACTTGATTCGTGAGAGAGAAAAACACTATAATACACTTTTTAACAGGAAACAATTAAAATAACCTCAGAGGGGGCCAGAGAGGAATTATTCCTTTTCCAGGACAGATAAACATACAATAGATTAAAGACAGATACAAAATCAAAGCATTTAAAGTAATGAAAAACAAATACCACAAAGATCAGCGTGTAAAACTACTGTGAAGAATTTAGAGCCAGGAGGGTGTGGAGCAACTTCAGGTGTTGCCATAGGTAGGACGTGAAACTGAACAACCTTCTCTCCACTATGGAGACCATGTGAGACCAATGCACAGTGCAAAGGCTAAAAAAAATGTATATAATGTGGCAGACAGGGTGCAGATTGCATCCTGCTGCACAGCAGAGTGCTGTGAGGAAGTGGGTGTGGCCTAGCAGGGGCAAATTAGGATTGATTGCACCTGGGACTGGTGAGAGTGTGGAGAGGAGTCCAAGAACAGGGACATAGAGACAGAGGAGGAAAAAAAGGAGAAAGGTCAGAAGGAGCAGAAAACCACCTTCAATGTTTTGGACTGGCAACGATTACCTCCAGAGTGGGCAGCTGGTTTTTGCCTTTTTTTGCTCTGGAGCCTGGAAAACTGGTTGGTCTGCTGTGATCGGGCGATCTGCATGATGGGGGTACGCCCCATGCTTCTGATGTTGGGAGAGACGAACCTGCAAGCCCTCTCTGCCCTAAACACCCGGGACAGGTGATATCCCCCCCTATCTATCCTACCTCCCCCACCGGACTTCCCCTGCTTCCAGACTCCAAACTCTCCTTCCCTTTCCCCACTGCAAGACCGACACACACCCACACACCACACCTCTAACCTTAATTTACATATTCTTTCTTAATTTACATATTCTTTCTTTTGGGCTGAGCTCTGAACTTTGGACTGAGTGAAGGAGTGTTATGAACTCAAGGATTGGGGACATTTTTGATATGAGCTGTTTTTGATTTAAATGTTTGCAACGTAATGAAGTGTTTATTTTTGTCCTGCATTTATGTTAAAGATATAATACAACTTGATTTGCCTTTCGTAGTGTGATTTGATAAACTTAAAGAAAATCAATTCTGTCTGGGAGAATTGATTGACAGACCTAGGGGTCTGTCTGGCGCCCAATGTAGATTGCAGGATTTAAGTTACGCTACAGAAATGGCGCCCAATGTGGGGCCCGACTGCTATTAATGATGATGAATGTTTTTTTTTCTCGCTTCCTCATGGGCGACATTGTTCATTTTCAATTTTCTATTTGAAGTACAGTCATGGTAATTACTCTGATTAACAAGTGTTGGTCTTGCATATAATGTGGGTTTGCATATTATGAGGTTTTGGGGAATTTAATCGATTTTGACAGGGGTGTTTTCCAGGGATATACCTTGAGGTACTGAGTTATGGTGTGAATAATAATATAATGGCTGACCTTAACCCATCTGCACTTCTTCATGGTGCTGTCTCTCTTGATATAGAGACACCTGAAGCACCAAATGTTAACACTCCCTTAACCATCCGAGCACCAAATCAAACATATTTTCAAACCCCTGCCCAGGTTTTTTTGCACAAATCAGTACCCCATGTACAGTTTTCACCTTGTCCACAAGCAGAGCACCTAAATACTTCAGTTCAATCCTTGGTTTGGGAACATGAAACAATGATTCCTCAAAATTCACCATACTGGACTGCTCCACCAGAGGGTAGCAAAGAAACCCTCCTATCTTCATCTTCTGGTTCAATGTCTCGTTGTGATTTACCTGTGGAGCTCGAAACACCTGCAAAAGGATGGAGTCAAATGGCTGCAAAAACTCAGGATACCTGGGAAAAAATGATGGAAAAAATGAAGGACCATGACCAAGAGATGAAAGAAGTGATAAAGTGTGTTGAGGAAAACCAAACTCAATCTAAGGATCAATTCCAAGCCTTAGCTGACCAAAACAAATGGTATTTCTCTCACCTTAAATCCACTATAACCACCACCACTGAAAGAACTGAAACTCAAATGGATCAGATGATAAAAGGTTTTAAAACTGTGATCTCAGAGGAAGTGAAAAATGCTGAAAGCTCTCTTTTGTCAGAGATTCGGTTCATGATGGAACAACTTCAAGTGGAAATGCAACAAGATGTGCGTGCACTACATAAATGTGTGCAAGACAATAATGGCAACTTAACCAAAGGGATCGACTACTGTGTAGCACAGATAAGCGGACTTTCCACAAAGATTGAACAGTTGGAAACCAGTTTAAAGGAACAGAAATGTGATTATGCAAAAACACTGACCAATCTTGAACAAAAACTTGATGCTGAACTTTGTCTGTACCCTGCAAGGGTTGATGCCCACAAAAAGGAATCCCACTCATCAGATAAAACAACATCAAGATCCTCCACCATCGTAAAAGGTGATCATATCAAGTTAATGTTTCCAACATATGGGAAACCTCATGATGACCCAGACCCTTTAAATTATTTGTCTAAATGTCGTGATTTTCTTGCTCTGCAACCGTTAACTGATGCTGATCTTTTAGCAACTTTCAGAACTGTACTTCACGGTACAGCACGAGATTGGTGGGAAATAGCAAAGGGCGGAGTTACCACCTGGAAGGAGTTTGAAACAGCGTTTCAGGCGGCCTTTCTTGCTGAGGATTATGAGGACGAGTTGGCTGAACGAGTAAGAAATAGAAAACAAGGAGAAGAAGAAAGCATAAGAGACTTTGCTTTCTCCTACAGAGCACTGTGTAAAAGATGGAATTCATCTCTCCCGGAGTCTTCCATAGTCAAGATGATTTTAAAAAGTATCAGACCCTACCTCGCGAGCCAACTCAGAGGGAGGGTAACGGATGTTGACAGTCTTGTGCGCCTTGGGCATCAACTTGAAAAAGACTTTGAACAGCAACAAGAATACAATCAAAAGGCACACGTCAAAAGTCTAAGTGTTGCTCACAAGAACCAGAAACCTGTTTACAATAAACCAGTCGAAAATCCTGTGCTATGCTGGAGATGCAATGGTCAACACCCACCCGGGCAGTGTCCCAACTATAAGTTAACTACGTCTAACCCCTCCAAAAATATGTCAGATGGTGTACAGAACAAACACTTTTCTCGACCATCTTCCAACCATGGATTTTCTCGCAATAGTTCTATGTCAACTGTAACATCTAGGGAACCCAAACGACCCGAACAAGAACACAAGGTGCTGGAACCCAACAAGCACAGCCAATCACCTGGACGGTTCGTTAAACCTGAACAACTTGTGGTACCCATTACAATAGGAACATGGAGGGGAAAAGCCATCGTGGATACAGGAGCGAGCTATACTCTTATCCATGAATACCTTTGGATGGAGCTTGGAGGATCCAGGAGTGACCTTCAGCCTTGGCTATTAGGTCCCCTGTACTTAGCTAATGGGGAGGAAGCAACCCCACTTGGATGGAATGACGTAGACACTGTTATCCAGGGACACGTGGTCAAGTTACCAACTGCAGTGCTGGCCCCTAAAGCCCTTGCTTATGGGGTTGTCCTTGGACTTGATTATTTGTTCCTCAGTGGAATGCAAATTAATGTGATAGATATGGTGTACAGTTTCAAGTCCAACCCCTCAGTCGTCTACCCTTTTCAGCCTGGCGGTGCCCGCCTACCAGAAGTGATCCACCTCAAACAGAGACAAAATCAAGAAGGAAAGGGCAGGAAACCCCAAGGTGTGAACAGGGTGACTCTGATCAGCTCTGTGCCTCCTCCGGAACTCCATTGGGAACCTGTTCGCCTGGAGGTCACAGATTATATTCAACTTGCTGTAACCAGTGCCCATTTAACAGACCCTGATAAACAGCAACTTCTAGAGTTACTGGAGTCAAATCCTGAAGTCTGTACACATCAACCAGGACGAACGGAGGTTCTGCAACACGAGATATATGCTACCAGTAGGCTGCCCGTCAAACAAAAGCCTTACCGTATGTCTCCAGTAAAACAAGCAATTGTAAAAGAGCAGTTACAGGAGATGCTGGCAGTTGGGGTAGTGGAGCCTTCACATTCGGGATGGGCTTCACCAGTCGTTCTGCCACCAAAGAAAGATGGTGGACACAGATTTTGTGTTGACTTTAGAAAAGTCAATGCTGTCACAGAAACTGATGCTTACCCTCTACCAAACATCAATGAAATCCTGGAATCACTGTCAGGTGCTTCAATTTTTTCTACAATAGACCTGAATAGTGGTTACTGGCAGGTACCTATGGATCCAAGTAGCAAGGATAAAACTGCTTTCATCACTCCCTTTGGATTGTATCACTTCAATGTGATGCCTTTCGGTCTCAAGAATGCGCCCGCTACCTTCCAGAGGTTGATGGAAACTGTCTTGGGAGATTTGAGAGGAATGAATTGTCTGGTCTACTTGGACGACATTATTATCTATTCTTCGTCTGTGTCTCAGCATTTGGAGGATCTTCAGAAAGTGTTGGAGAAACTTAATGATGCTAAACTGACAATTAACCTAAAAAAATCAAGATTCTGCTTACATGAACTGAAATTCCTGGGTCATATTGTCAGCGGTCAAGGGATTTCGGCTGACCCAGACAAGATCAAATCTGTCCAGACCTATCCGGTACCCAAAAATCTAAAAGAGGTACAGCGATTTCTTGGGCTCACCGGATGGTATCACCGATTCGTACCCGACTTCTCAAAGATAGCCGAACCAATAAATTCTCTCAAAAAGAAAGGAAAAAAATTCATCTGGAGTCAAGAGTGTCAAAATGCTTTTGAACGGTTAAAAGCAAGTCTAATGGTTCCTCCCATTTTGGGTCACCCAAACCTCAGCCTGCCATTCATTGTCTATACTGATGCCAGTGAAACAGGACTTGGAGCAGTCCTAACTCAAAAAATGGAGGGAAATGCAGAGGAAGTGCTTGCATATGCCAGTAGAACTCTGAACCAGGCTGAACGAAACTATTCTGCCACAGAAAAAGAATGCCTTGCAGTGATGTGGGCTTTGGAAAGATGGCAACATTACCTTGAACCAAAACTATTTACTGTTGTCACTGATCATTCTGCTCTACAGTGGGTTTTGAGTTCCACCAAAACTACCAGCCGTCTCATCAGATGGGCTCTACGATTGCAGAAATTTGACTTTGTTGTGGAGTATCGGAAAGGACGGTTGAATGTGGTCCCTGATGCTCTCTCTAGGATACCTGCCTGTGGAGTCTGTAACCTCGTCTCAGGTAGAAAAGATGTGGATACCTTTCCAGTGACTCTGGACACGATTTGGGAAGAACAGCACAAAGATCCAGACATTGAGAAAATCTTTCAAGATTTGGCAGAAAATCCCGACTTGGATTCAAACTATGCCATTTTGGAGGATAAAGTGTATTTCAAAAAACATTTGACCGATAATCAATATCACTATCGCATCTTCATTCCAAAGAGCTTAATTCCTCACATGCTAAATGCTTTCCATAGCATCCCTCTGAGTGGCCATCTGGGAATCTTCAAAACATACAAAAGACTTCAAGAGGTGGTTTTTTGGCCCGGATTGTGGAGAGATGTTAAAACATATGTGAAATGTTGTTTGAACTGCCAGCGCCTAAAAGCAGATAACAGGAAACCGGCAGGGAAACTGCAACAATCAGTGGTAACAAAACCCAATTCAATGTTGGGAGTTGACATTATGGGTCCTCTGCCTAGGAGCCCTGAACGTAACGAGTATCTATTAGTCTTTGTTGACTACTTTACCCGATGGGTGGAACTGTTCCCTCTCCGAGTTGCCACAGCGCAAAACATAGCTAGGATTCTACGAAAAGAAATTGTCACAAGATGGGGGGTTCCAGATTATATCCTGTCTGATAGAGGATCACAGTTTGTTTCAGCGGTCTTCAAGGAAATCTGTGAGCAATGGGCCGTAATACCGAAGCTTACCACAGCTTACCATCCTCAGACCAACATGACGGAACGCGTGAATCGTACATTGAAATGCATGATTGCAGCATATGTGGAAGACAATCATAAGAACTGGGATAAGTTTATTCCAGAGTTCCGGTTTGCGGTGAATTCTGCAGTGCAGGAAACAACAGGAGTTTCACCGGCAGAGTTGCAGCTGGGGAGGAAATTGAAAAGTCCCATGGACAAACTTCTGCAGGGAGAGGTGCTACGGCCGGAGACTACGGGTTATGATGTTGTCCATCAATTGCAACATCTGTATGCTAGTGCAAAAGACAGTATTGAGAAGGCGCAGAAACGTCAGTTACGGAACTACAATAAATCGAGGAGGGATGTTAGTTTCAAACCAAAGGACAGAGTGTGGGTCAGAAACTTTCCCCAGTCCTGTGGGAAGAGCAAATTCATGGCCAAGTTGGCTCCAAAATGGAAAGGCCCATACAGAGTGATAACTAAGCTTGGACCTATAAATTACCAAGTGGTAATGGAAGAGACTGGTCAGGATGTCAGAACGGTAAATGTCTGCAACCTGAAACCATTCTATCCCAGTGCGGAAGATGTAGATAGACAAGAGAAGCAAAAGATTCTCGACGTTCTTCAGGCCTCGTCGGAAGACGAGGAGGTTTTGGGCTTCTAAGAAAACCAAGCAAACGAAAAAAAAAAAAAAAACAGACATACAACAAAAAGTTTTTTTTTTCTCTCAAGGGGGGAAGAGTGTGGCAGACAGGGTGCAGATTGCATCCTGCTGCACAGCAGAGTGCTGTGAGGAAGTGGGTGTGGCCTAGCAGGGGCAAATTAGGATTGATTGCACCTGGGACTGGTGAGAGTGTGGAGAGGAGTCCAAGAACAGGGACATAGAGACAGAGGAGGAAAAAAAAGGAGAAAGGTCAGAAGGAGCAGAAAACCACCTTCAATGTTTTGGACTGGCAACGATTACCTCCAGAGTGGGCAGCTGGTTTTTGCCTTTTTTTGCTCTGGAGCCTGGAAAACTGGTTGGTCTGCTGTGATCGGGCGATCTGCATGATGGGGGTACGCCCCATGCTTCTGATGTTGGGAGAGACGAACCTGCAAGCCCTCTCTGCCCTAAACACCCGGGACAGGTGATATCCCCCCCTATCTATCCTACCTCCCCCACCGGACTTCCCCTGCTTCCAGACTCCAAACTCTCCTTCCCTTTCCCCACTGCAAGACCGACACACACCCACACACCACACCTCTAACCTTAATTTACATATTCTTTCTTAATTTACATATTCTTTCTTTTGGGCTGAGCTCTGAACTTTGGACTGAGTGAAGGAGTGTTATGAACTCAAGGATTGGGGACATTTTTGATATGAGCTGTTTTTGATTTAAATGTTTGCAACGTAATGAAGTGTTTATTTTTGTCCTGCATTTATGTTAAAGATATAATACAACTTGATTTGCCTTTCGTAGTGTGATTTGATAAACTTAAAGAAAATCAATTCTGTCTGGGAGAATTGATTGACAGACCTAGGGGTCTGTCTGGCGCCCAATGTAGATTGCAGGATTTAAGTTACGCTACAATAACCATACACTAAAAATAAAACATTTATTCTTCCCATCTTTTTCCATATTCTGAAGTTCAATAGGTATAGCTATCTGCTGTATCTACCTGCCACAGTGGATTGGGTCAATAAATGCTTTTAAGGTTTGGGCAGTCCTCCTTGACCAAACGGAAACTACTGTCCAAGTCTAATTCAATGTAATTTGCCAAATATTTATGATAAGCCCACTTAAATATTTCACTCTTGTCCAGAGGACCAAAGTTGTGAACGGACTTACCCGCTGTATCTCAATAAATCACTATATTCTATCAGCAAAAAAAGGTTTTATGTGCTTCGATGCTGATGTGTGCAATATAAACACATACTACAAATACAAATGTTAATATAAAAACAGTTAAAGGTAGGAAAAGGAAATAAGTAAAAATTTGAATTTGCTAATATCTGAGTTATTAAACTACATGTCTATTGTATTTTCCTGAGGTTGGGTTAAAAGTTGGCTGTGTATGCAGTGAGCAGGCAGTGAGGTAATCCGTCTGTGGCACCACCTCTCCTGGAAGAAGGCGCTCAACATATTTAATCAACACATTTACTCTCCGAGTAAAGTTTCTCCAATTTCAGTAAAATCATTACATCTTGTAACCAGGCTTTTAAAGAAAGTGACCGTGGAGATTTCAAAAAAATAATATTTTTTCACGATATATCTCTTAACACTGTTATTTACAGTTAATGTCTGTCCTGGCACAGAAAATGTACTGTAATCTTTCTTATAACTAATACAATCCTCTAACCCCCCTGTGTTTGTTTCTGTACCCACATGCCTTCAAACGGTGTCACTCAGGCCTCTCTGGACCATCAGCTGTCCTGAGCTCTGAATCTCTCTCTCCTGGCTGCTGGCGCCTCAAGCAGACTTTGATCTGGGTTATCAGCCCTAAGGTGATTCCGTCTCTGTTTTCTCCCTCTTCTCATAGTTTGCATGTAGACCTGTCTCTCCGCCTCTGTTTCCCTTGTCTGTGTGAATGCTGGAATTGCCTCTCCTGTGTTTGCCTGTCATCATTCCAGGTCTCCATGGTGGAGAGGAAGTTGTGTGGTTTCAAGTCCTTCAGTGACAACAGAAGTTTCTCATCATCTTTCTGGATCCAAACTCTTCACATAAGTTTTACAGGAATCTGTTATTAAGCCTGTACGTTTATGGTTTGAGCCTTGTCAAAGGAGAATTTCTGTCAATGTTGGGACAGACAATCAAGTTTTATGTCTATATCTAGACAAAATAATTTGTAAATAAATACTTTCTTTTTTGTGTAGTTTTTCATCTATTGCATGTTTGTCTTTCCTCATTCCTCTGTGGTCTTTCCTGAGGTATATTTCATTTCTTCCAAGATAAAAGGTTTATTGGAGGAGTTGACTGTACAGATCGTAACAACATCAGCTGCTCATTGTGAAGAGTGATCTTGGGATAACCAAGCTAATCAAAAATGATCAAAAATGGATTGAACGAACCAACCCATATTACCATCTTGTTAGCAATGATCAAAATGCTAACAAGGAAATGTATATATATATATATATATATATTAAGGATTATGATAATGCAATGTGTCAATAAAGTTTGTCCATGCAGTATTGCCTCCAGATAGCAAACCTATTATAGTCTCTGTTAGAAATTAACTGAAATGAAGTCAAGTGAACAAAGATGGCAGCCTCCTAAACTGACGTAATAAAGCCCTGAGTGTAATGGCATTACACATATGTGCTCTTCCAAACTGGAAAGACATGTTAGACTGTGACTTAGAATAAAGTATGCATTTCAAGCACTGAAACAGCCAGTTTTTAATGCAGCCAGTTGATTACGGAGCACGGAGAGAGGCTTTTGTTGGCAGAGATAATACTGACAGAAACAAGTGGAAAATGAACGTATGACAAACTTAGTTGGCAATCCAGCTGGCAGCAGCTGTAATTCTTTTCTGATTAATTATCATCTTATTTTTTATGTAAGTAAACCCTTTCTTAATACAGGTTCTCTTTGGAGAACATTTTCAAAAGAAAAATGTGGATCTGTTTGTTTTTTTGTCAGGGATAAGGATGTTGGTAAAAAAAAGTTGTACATTTGTCCTATATTTCCACAACAAAAGCTTTACAGCTGATAAAGTACACCAATACTGTAAGTTAAAGTATATTAACGTGTAAAGTAACTACACACAAAGAGTGCTAACCTGCACAGATATCTTCATAGCCCTCTAATGTATACTAAATCATCCACACTTATGTCACTATATAGACATTGATTATATTCTTACTGCCTCTGTTACTTTATAATTTATCCAGAATACTTCTTTCTCATACCTCTCTTCCTGTCTTCATACACATAGAAAGCCTCTGTATTAAGTTTTCAATTCAACTTCTAAAAGGAAGCATGGTGTGGTAATTACTCCAGGTTGGTTAGGGGAGGATGAAGATAAGGCAATTATGTTTCACAGTAATTGTGTTTCTCTGATGTTACTAATTACAAAGAGCACACGAAGAATGACTTTACCGATTCGACAGATATTTATTCTGCTTTTGTCTGCAGACAATGACACAGCAAAAAGGGGGAAAAAAGTCAGACACTTTAACTCATAAAGTGATATTTAAGAGGAAAAGGAATTCTCCATGAAGCTTCCAGAAATGTGCAGCGGAATTTTCTGCTCAGATCACTGATCGATTTAGAAACTGTAAAAATGCTTCTTTCCAAACGGAGATTTGACTTGGCAGAACCTGACCAATGATTTAGAATCATCGATTTTCTGGTAGCAGACCTACAAATGACTGACATCAATACGGGAAACTTAGACACACTGCAAACTACAAACCAAGGTAAAATATCTCCTTAAAGGCTTTCCTGTTTGCTCAGAGCCCAAATCAGTCAATGACAGCCCAAGAGCAGACAGAAAATAAGTTTCATTTAAGGCTCTGGGAATGGGCAGTGTGTATTTAGTTCAAAGCAGCCTGTGCTTGCGCTCTCAAAGATAGTTTAGTAATTTGTAGAGAACAAAGTGGGAGGCTAAGGTGGGTTATTACACTGAGAGCGGAGGAAATTGTGAGACAATTCCTTTGCCTAATGGCCCTCTCCCCTCTACTTTAAAACACATCCAGGCAACTTCAAACCAACTTACAGAGAATCTCACACACACTCACACTCACACATACACGCACACACACACACACACACACACACACACACACACACACACACACACACACACACACACACACACACACACACACACACACACACACGTCTGGATGCTTTTGATAGAGGAAGACAAATATATGTGATTTAAGTCAACTGAATATTTCTCTGTTCTGACCTTCACTTACCAACATGAGATGCAAAACATAGCTTGAAGTATATTCCACACAGGAAAAATCACATTATTTGTGTCATTTTTTGTATACAACCCATACAACGTCTGTTGTCATTAGATGTAAATTGCTGGACACTGACAAAAATCTACAATTTATATCCTTATACACTGAGGTGTGACCCTGACATATAAGAGACAGTGATAGGCGCAGTAGGCCTAAAAAATTGCCTAATGTCTGCAATCTATACACACACACGCACGCGCACACCCACACACACACACACACACACACACACACACACACACACACACACACACACACACACACACACACACACACACACACACACACACACACACACACACACAACACATCAGAGAGGAGATGAGAATATGAGGCAGCTGTTAATGAAAGGTTTTGTAAACAACCCACCCTGACATTAAAGTGAGCTGATTACTACTCTGGAACAAAGCTGTGATGGACTGGGTTATCTATTACACACATACACACCAACACAAACACACAGATACACACACAAAAACACAATCTCTTATAGGCACAGTGGGACATTAGTATTTTCACTGTAGAACATAAATACACACTCACAAAGCATGATAGAGAGGGAGAGAAAACATAGTCCTCGCACGTACAACATAAAAGAGCACCTTCTGCTGATACACAGTGAGACATTATCATCATCACTACAGTACACAAAGCTGCATACACAAGCACTACCCCCCACCCACACACACACACAGACAATAAATTCACACATTCTATTGAAGCACAGCAGGATATTATCATAATCCCCAACAGGTATGAGGCAGAAGACCAATCAAGGTCACCTTTGCTGCAGAGACAGAGTGTCTCCAATAACAGACCGAAAGAAACGCAACTTTTAATCTGCCTACTGACGGAAAGAAGGGTGAGGAGGAGAGCAAGAGAGAAACAAAGAAGAGAAGAACTTCAACGACATGAAAGCCTGTGTGTGCATGAGTACAGTTAAATGATTTTTCAAAACTATATCTTGTTTTCTTGTGTTTCACATCTAGTTTTAATTATCATTGTTAAGATAACACCATATAGAGATAGTTCAGTTTTCCTAGAAAGGAAAAGCTATAAACATGAAAATACTTCATTTTTGTCTTTTAGTATTTGGGACGGAAAAGGTATGGGTAATCTCACATTACTCACTGTGAAGCGAGTACTTTGTCTATAGCTCAATATGTTGGTCAATATATTGTAGTAAGGGCACTTTGAGTCTTAACAGACATTGCTGTCAGCATGAAATTTATATTAATTTACTATCAATACATTCATTTCCATCCAAGAGCCAATATATTACGTATTCATTGATGCAAAGTGTCGATAAATAAGCTTTATAGCACAGTTAATTGCTCTATATCTCCCTCGCTCACGCTCTCTTTCTGTGAGAGTGTGTGTGTGTGTCCCTCTTGTGCTCCGTCAGCAAAAATGAAATGCACATATTGCATTATAGAGTAAAATTTTATTGCGCAAATCATATATAAGGGTTATAGTCCATAAAAATGATGACGCATAGTACACACTTATTGGAGCCTGTGCTTCTTTAAACAATATTCAATAATCCCAACTTCTTGAATATCTTACTTTTAGTGTCCGGCAACAAATGATTACCCTGCACAAAACTCAGACTAAAGAAAGCGTGCTTAAATAGTTTCCACCCTACTACTAAGAAACAAGATCCTGTTTTTGTGTCGACTTAAAGGAATGGAAAATGTCATAGAGTGCCTTTTTAAATCATTTAAACTTTATGGGCACATTAGAGTGTCTCAAGTCGGCCTCAAGAAAGGTTCACGTCTAAGTCTACAAAGCTTCACCCTTCTCTCATGCACACATAATCACTCTCAGAATACAACATTAGAAACCTTCAATTATTTCATAGTGAAAGATTTCCTGCTGAACTGTAGTTTATGGTAAAGAAATCAACGGAGGACAGTTTCTCAGTAAGCAGAGACAAACACTAAATATGCAAATGAATGCATTTCTTTCTCCTCTCACATTTCATTTGAAATATTAGGCATTTAAATATTAGCACATTAGTGCTGCCAACTAAAAGAACATTTTGGTTTCAATAACAAACAGACAGAAAGCAAGATGATCTCGTCGGGGAGGAGAGAGACACTCGTGAACATCCAGGCTCACTCAGCACATAATATCAGGAGTGATCTCATTTCACTCAGCATTGCATATGCTGAAGAGTTTTCACAGAGTACCACTTTGAGTGATTCATCATTGAGACATGGATGGTTTTGGCTTCTTTAAATCTCATTGGTGGTTAAGAAGACCACCAGGCGGTAGTAGAATGTGGTATTGCTTTTAAAGGTGGATTTTGGCGTTAACTGGTCGCACACAAACTCTGCATGAAGATAACACTAAACAGGGGGATTCAAGAGGAAAAGGACACACTGCCTGATCTTTGAAGGCCGTGTTAAAGAGCATACTAACGGCTGTTTATCCTACCTCCAAACATTACTATGGTAACTGACTGAGAGACTCTTTAAGCAGACTGCGGTTTATTTCAGTTTTATGTTCAAGTGAGCACATTATTTATATGTGGCCTCCTCTCCTGGAAACAGCGCTTGTGTGAGAGTTTGTGTGTCCTACCTCCAATGATTTCGTTGGCATCCTCAGGAGGTGCAACTGAATCAGTCAGCGTCTGGGGCTCAGTCTTGTCTCCTCCGTCACTCTCATCTCTTTCAGCTGTATCAGAAGAAACAGTTTCAAGTCAACAGATTTCAACAACATGCAAAAAAAAATACTGTACATCTATCATACAAGCAGAGCAGTTTATTAGTAGTACATCATACACATCACAACAAAGGTGAGTACAGCATGACCGAAAGTAGAGGAAAGGAAGCAGAGAAAAAGTTGAAAAAGGAGAGAAGATGAAAGAGGTCAGGAGGAGAAAAGATGGAGACGAGTGTTGGAAACCAAGAGGAAACAAGAGAAGAGGAAGGAAGGAACAACAAGGTTGGAAAAAAGACAGATACGTTAACTTTAGCATACCGAATCAAAATTGGGTAAAAATGGAAGAAAAAGAGAGGAGGCAACTGCAAAGGATACAAGAAGAGGTACAAAATATCTCAGAATTTAGAAGTGTTTTGCAAAGTTAATAGAAAGTTACCACAGTGGAGTGGACACAAGCTTATGGCAGGGCCATGTTAAAGGAAATTACAGAATAGAAATTTAAAAAAATGAGAGGAAAGAATGAACAAACCTTTATGTCTGCCCTGAAGTGGCCTGCTCTGTTCACTGCCACTCACAGAGATGACACTGACTGTGTAGTCCTTAGTGGGGTTGTAGTCTTTGATCACCACCTTAGTATCAGATTTAGAAACTATGATTTCCCTCTGCTGACCACCTGTTGGACAGAGAAAGAAGACGGGGCAGATGGCCAAGGGTTACATACACATACAGCATCATTTGAGTCAGTGTTTTCTTTTCTTGTTGCTATATTCAGTTGCTTGGAAGCAAAATATTCGTATTCTCGTGACAGAGCAAATATTTAGTTGTTTTGGCAGAGATGTTCATTAGCATTCTCATTTCTGCAGACAAAAACATTACATACAAGGTAAACATATTTTGTTTTCTAGAAGATTTGTTGCTGTGCACACATCTTTCTTTGCAGCATATAGTTTTACAAAAATTCTGAAATGACAAAAAAATAAAATTCCAAAACCATATAAACCAGGATATGACATCATAGCACTTTCATTCTTATTTCTGTAACCCCCTTTTTTCCCCCCAGTGTAGTTTAACCTGTGACACTGATCAGGGTTCATCTGCAGTAAATACCACAGCTCCAGTGTTTCCCGCAGCAGTTAAGGCAACACGCGCCCTCCGCCTTAACTTCCATTGTAGAAAAACCACAACATGAGAGATTTGTGAGATCGTTCGGATCTCTGTGTGCTTAGTTGTTTTTTTGGAATTTATTTTGTGTTTTATTTACTTAACCTCGTCTTACTTTGTTCACAAAGACAGTAACATTTGATCTTATCCTAACAATCTAACCTACTCTTTCCTACTTTCTTGTTTGAATTTTCCCCTTTCCTTTTGAAATTTGATCAACATTGTAGTCCCCAATTGCTTGTCCTCTTGCCCTCCAGATTCATTAAAGAGGTCCCAACTGCTTGTCCCCAGCTTACTTTCAATTATGCACCTGTCCCTCACATCTGGCTGTGCTCCTGGTGAGTTTAAGATGGTGAGTATTGAACCTATTAGAAAATGCCCTTGATCAAACCAAACAAAGGTCTACAGACCTATTCTGAAATAACAATGAATCGCTGAAGTTCTTGAAAAAATACTTGCATAGCAGCAACATGAGTTTATTGAACACAATACTGTAACAAATTCCAATCAGGCTAACACTAAAGACAAAATACAGACTCAAGACCTCCTAAAATTGACTCATGATATCTATAAATGGGCTGCAATGGAAATAGTGTACCCTGTTCTGGCTTCATTAAGCTGCTGAAATTGACACCATTGGTGACTGAAACTTGGTTGAACAGCTTGATAAATGAGCAGGTATCTTTTGGTCTGTCTCATTAACTACCCCTTTACTCTGTCGAGTACAACAGAGCTCATTCTTTGGTCCCATCCTTTTTTCATTGTACATCTAGCCTCTATACAATCATGTGAGCCAGTTGAAATGCATCCATAACCCCTGGTAAGCCAATGACAAGCAGCTGGATTTTTTTCAGTAAATCCAAATGACGTGGGTAATGCTAGCAGTCTCAATGACTGCATGGCTCTTATTCAAGAGAAGGTTTCAATTCCATTCCTTTATCTATTTCCAGACATCAACAAGGTTCTGTTTATTGGTCCTGATAGGTTTGTCTCTTTGGTGAAACCCTGCATTGTCCTTCTGGCCCTCAATGTTAGACCCTCCTTAAAAAATCTTGGTGTAATCTTTGACCAGAATCTGAACTTTGATCCAAGCAAGCATAAACAAGCTTGCTCAAAAGTACCTCTTTCTTGTTTTTAAAGGTGCTATATATACAGGCGCTCAATTACTCATTTTTTTAGTCCAAAATTAATCCCATTTTTGATATAATCATTATTTTGAGTGCTAGTGAGTGACACGTAAAGAATAGTCATAGTTCTTAGTTCTACGTTTTGAGGTCAGTACTATCTGTCCCCTTAATTAGCTGTCAACCTACACAAAGAAAGAAGCGTGCCTGTGCTTGTGTCCTTTCCTGAACAGTTAATCCCCATCAGGCAACAGGTCACATTATCTTCCCATTAGAATTTTGACCTTGCAATCAATTCGGCCATCAATAAGGTGTGTTTGAGTGGGTGTGTGCTTCCTCAGCTCTTCTGTCCCCAGTGCCTACAGAGTGATGACTAATGACGCCTTTAGGAGGAGGAAGATAAATCCTACTGAAGGGGACAGCAGGTCAGGGCAGGTAACCGCATGGATCAGCGTTCACACCACAAACCAGAACTCAGGTCTTTGCAGTTGCACCGAATATCAGATATATGTGCTTAAAAGCTTGACCGTCTCCAAAGGTCAAGTTAAATCATTTTAAAATAAATCAGAAAAAACGTATTTTTTTGTATTATATACTGAGAAATGTAAAAATGACAATTTTTCATTGTAGAAGGATTTACATGGCGTAATCCCCATGGGGGGAACAAGAGTTTTGTCATTAACCAGGCCCCTCATACACATACGTATTGATCAGATTTTGGTTATGTTTATTTTGTGCAATTAAGAGTTAAAACTCTTCAAAGGAGTCAGGCTCAATGCCTTTTGCATCTATATTACCTTTACAAAGCTTATCAGGCCCATGGGGTTTGCTCCACCCTGAATACACAGACATGAGTGTGGAGTTGACATTAACAACTAACTCTTAATGAGAACTTAAACTAGCAAATTTGCCAAAATATTGGAGTTTTCCTTAAAATTAGTTGAAAGTCTGAAAGAAGACCAGATTTTTTCCATATCCAAAAAGCTTGCAGCTAGTGATTTGACTCATTTGTGGAAAACTCATTAAAATCATCATCATCTCTCAACTTAAGGTTAACGAAGAATATTTTGGACAATTATGACAGAAAGACTTTGGGCACTGTTGTCACATCAATTTTAAATTAGCACAAAAACAAAATGTTTGCTAAAGCTTCATGGCATTCTTCTCAACAAAAATGTTACATTATAAATGCAAAAATACCCTTGTGCAATCATCAGAAAGCACACACTGCCACTATCTTTTTCCACAAAGGTGCCCACATAAATGTCAAATTACAAATAGACCATAATCCATAACATACAAGTGTGTCAGACAGTCTCATAAATGTAAAAGGAAATTCTGAAAGGCATGGTCAATTCCGCAGGGCACCATCTGTATACCTCAACCTAATTACACAACTTCAACACCAGAATGTGATATTTTATATTGGTAAATCTCTAAATGTTTCAAATGCTTCTTTCCAGTAGTCAAACCCATTTTAATTCAACTGTAGAGTTTGTATGTTTTTGCATCGGCCTACAGGTAGAAATAGCAGTTCAGAATGACCCTCAAACTACCTGCTGCCTACAAAATAGAGTTGAAGCGGATTTGTGTTGCTTGCTAAAGGCTGTTTCAAGTGTAAATGGGCCAATTGTTGTCCACTGAGGGCAAAACAAACACTATAAGTTCAGCTATCGACCATCTCAACCATTAATTACCATAAGTAATAAGCACGCTTGTCCCACCACAATGATATGAAGGAGAATCGACTTCATTGAACTAAATTGTACAGGTGACACTAAAATGTACCATTCTGTTTGTCAACTAAGAAAGACTCTCAGGGTGAGGGCTACATGGTTGGTGAAGCAAACATGAACGTCTAGTTAATCAATCCTATCGCTCTTACAAAGCCTTTCTGGATCCATCCATCAGCAAATTAAAACTTATTACAAACTTTTACTGGGTCATTAAAAATCCAATCTTTACAAAAAACATTGTCCATAACAACACAGCATGATATGTCTTACAGTATGTGTTTGTGCTGCAGTACACACACAGTATCTCCTGTACTGCTTTTGTAAGCACTACATCTATTTTTATCCTCAGGAATAACAACAGGTTTCTAAACCACCTTTTGTGACTTCCAGTACTTGGCAAGCGAACACGCTTTCCAGTACCCAAATCACTCTTCTAAATGGTTGCAGCAAACACACTTTTAAATACAAACTCACTTTTTTCCTCAGGGTTTGGCTTCATCTCCCCAGAAATTTGAGATTGTAAATATAGACATCTGGCAATTATAAATAACAAATATGCAAGTACACACAGAAACAACCCACACAGTATTTGAATTTCAGACTTGTGAGCAGGCTGTGACGGTCTTCCAATAAGTGCTGATTTTAATTTAATTCATGCACTGTCATAGATTAAGGAATGAAGGCACTGTCCAGGGGACCACGGCCTAAAGTTAAATACTTGTTGATGTAATGGATTACATTATACACAATGATACAAACTGATAACGGGTGAAGAACAGAGTAGGCATTATTTTTGTTGAATATAAGCTGCCTAATAAAAGTAATGGCAAAAATGAGTCATCTGCCTCAACCTCAAACCAGAATCCTTATCCAGTTGCACTTTAGTAGTCCCTTTATTGAAAAGCTCTGATGAGACAAAGGATATTGTTGAGCTGAAATGTTATAGCTGCCAATCTGACATCCTCTATTGTGATCTAAAATAGTGTTATATTGTTAACAAAAGGACTAGTCACAAAAGAGCAACAAAATCAAATTCAGGTCACTTCTGGCTGCAGTGTGAACGCTGCCTAAGAGACAGAGGAGGCAGGACATCAGGTATGTGTATTGCCATGCTTTCTATTATCAATGAAGACTTTAATGACCATATAGTGTCTAGATACTCTAAGCCCAACATTTTCTGCATTCGCTGAATATTAGTGAGCTACTGCTGCACTCCTCCCTGAGAGATGGCCATAAATGTCAATTTTTGTTCTCCTTTTCAGCAGCAAGAAAATCGTCAGACGAGGCGTTTCTTGCAAAGCGTTGTTTGCTAAAAGCATTGTTTTTTACAGAGTGCTTATTCATTCCTACTTGCTCATTTTTAAAATGGCAGAGTAAGAATTGCAGCAGTGTTCAGCACAGCAGTAATAAAGGTACTGGTGCAGCAATAGTTCAGGGATTGATGTGATGGAGATGTATGGCTGTTAAGGAAGGTGCACTGTGATTACATGATGAAGGAGATGTCAGTGGTAATTAGGGTGATCACTGACGACACGTTTAATGCCCAGAAAGAGACAAGGTTATGTCCTGTGTCTATACAATGATCAACTACACAGACAGAGGAGACGCAGACGCAGGATAAAAGCAGGATGTCAGGTGCCCATCATACCCACAAATCCATATGTAAAATACAGTTTAACACTGGATGATGACTACTGTGGCTGCCCTTGTCTTTTGCCTGTCCCAGACTGAACGCCATCACGAGCAGGCTTTGCTGCTACTGTCCCGTGTACCCATAAGTCCCATTATCGAATCTGCTGACAGCAAAAACCTCTCCTTTGTCTCAAACTTGGCAGATGGGCAGGACAAACTTTGAGTCCTCCACATCTCTCAGGAGAGAGATCTCTTCAAAGGAGCTGTGATAAGAAGTAAATTACATAATCCTTCCTGACAGACAGAAAATCCAAGTCATAATGGGGTCCTTCACCCAAAATTTCAAAGTTAAGTCCCACTTCCTTTTGGCACTAAAGTAAGGTGTGTGTGTGTGTGTGTGTGTGTGTGTGTGTGTGTGTGTGTGCGTGTGCGTGTGCGTGTGCGTGTGTGTGTGTGTGTGTGTGTGTGTGTGTGTGTGTGTTCTATGTGTGTGTGTTGACAGAACCCCCGCAAAGCAGCTGGACCAGACTCTGTCTCTCCCTCCACCTTGAAGCACTGTGCTGATCAGCTGTCTCCAGTCTTCACAGACATTTTTAACACCTCATTGGAGACATGCCACGTGCCAGCCTGCTTCAAGTCCTCCACCATCATCCCTGTCCCCAAAAAACCAAGGACCACAGGACTTAATGACTTCAGACCCGTCGCCCTGACCTCTGTGGTGATGAAGTCCTTTGAGCGCCTGGTGCTTTCACACCTCAAAGACATCACAGACCCCCTCCTGGACCCCCTACAGTTCGCCTACAGAGCCAACAGGTCGGTTGATGATGCTGTCAACCTGGCCCTCCACTCCATCCTCAAGCATCTGGACTCAGCAGGAACCTACGCCAGGATCCTGTTTGTGGATTTCAGCTCTGCTTTCAACACAATAATCCCAGCCCTGCTCCAGGACAAGCTCTCCCAGCTGAACGTGCCTGACTCCACCTGCAGGTGGATCACAGACTTCCTGTCTGACAGGAGACAGCAGGTGAAGCTGGGGAAGAATGTCTCGGACAGCAGGACCATCAGCACTGGCTCCCCTCAAGGCTGCGTTCTTTCTCCTCTGCTCTTCTCCCTGTACACTAACAGCTGCACCTCCAGTCACCAGTCTGTCAAGCTCCTGAAGTTCGCAGACGACACCACCCTCATTGGACTCATCTCTGGTGGGGACGAGTCTGCCTACAGGTGGGAGGCTGACCATCTGGTGACCTGGTGCAGTGAAAACAACCTAGAGCTTAACGCTCTGAAGACAGTGGAGATGGTTGTGGACTTTAGGAAAAACGCAGCCGCCCTCAGCCCCATCACCATCGGTGACTCCACGGTGTCTACTGTGGAGTCTTTCCGCTTCCTGGGGACCACCATCGCCCAGGACCTCAAGTGGGAGCTGAACATCACCTCCCTCATCAAGAAAGGACAGCAGAGGATGTACTTCCTGCGGCAGTTGAAGAAGTTCAACCTGCCAAAGACCATGATGGTGCACTTCTACACTGCCATCATCGAGTCCATCCTCTCCTCCTCCATCACAGTCTGGTACGCTGCAGCCACAGCAAGAGAGAAGTGCAGGCTGCAGCGCATCATCCGCTCTGCAGAGAAGGTGATTGGCTGCAATCTTCCATCTCTCCACGACCTGTACACCTCCAGGGCCCTGAGGCGTGCAGGTAAGATTGTGGCCGACCCCTCTCACCCTGCACATGGACTGTTTGAGACTCTCCCCTCTGGCAAGAGGCTGCGGCCCATCAGGACCAAAACCTCTCGCCACAAGAACAGTTTCTTCCCCTCTGCTGTCAGCCTCATGAACAATGTCCCTGCCCTCCCCCCCCCCTCCTCCCACATAACACAGACTCTCATCAGCCCCACAGTCAGAAACATCACAGTAATGTGAAGGCTGAAACTGTTTTTATGCATTACATTAACGCTCACTGGACTTTACATTCTTTTTCTCACATGCACTCCATTGCAGCTTGAAGATTTTGTTATTTTTTATTATTATTCTTTATTTTTTGACATTTTTTAAATTCTATTGTTTATATTGGTAAATTTCTTATATTTTATATTATTTAAGTTCTTGCTTTTTTTTTTTGGCTGTTTTTCCCTGTTAACTGTTTTTTGCACCAATACACCAAGACAAATTCCTTGTATGTGTAAATGTACTTGGCAATAAACACAATTCTGATTCTGTGTTTGTGTGTAAGTGTACAGCACAATTATCTTACCTGGTACACTGTTGTAGAGGAATAGATAGCTGTCAAAGTCGCCTTTGGGCTCCTTCCATGAAACAAGAAGTTTGCTTGGGCTCAGCACTTTGAAACGCAGTCTCCTCGGAATTGGAACTACAAAACAATTAGCCACATTTAAATCAGCATCAATAAACAAAGGGAATGAGTGAAAATAAATAACTATGATAATGAATAAACATGACAGTAGTAAAAATTCCAGCAACCAATAAGCAAAATGAAAAAATGTGATAAACATACAATACAAAATGGGACAACAAGGCATTGGTTAAACCCAGGAACAACACCAAGACCACAAAACCTGACCAGAAAAAAGCCACAAATCACATTGACTCAAAGAGGAATGAATGACTGTATGTCCAGAAGAAGAGAGATTTTTGAAGTTCTTGTATCCATGAGAATAAGACTTGAAGCAGGTCAGCATGGCATAAAGATTAGCTTTGCCGTACACAGCATGGAAAAGGCTTCAAAAAACACGGAATACAAATAATATTTTTAGTCAAATTCTCTTCATATGATTAATTCAAGGAAAATTGAAAAGAGGATGGATGAGCTTAATTCCCTTTACAATCTGGTGGAGAAATATTAAGTAGATGTTTTTGCATGTGCCAATTGATGTGTGCATTTCTGATCTATAGAGTAACGACTGGTTTATAGCATCAGCATCCAACTTTACTTTCCAGCCCTCTGTCAATAAAAACACATCTGCAGGAGCCATTTTCTGCAGGGGGTTGTGTGTTTTTGTATTTGTTATATGCAGACTGTGGCTTTAGTAGAAGAGCAGAAGAGAATTTGACCGACAGAAAATAAAAAGTAAGGAAAGAACAGACACACTGCAAAAACTGAAATCTAAGTAAGATTAAATATCTCAGATAAGGGTGATATTTGCTTATTTTTTGTCTCACAAGATAGTTCTTCTCAGTAAGCAGTTTTTATGTTAGAGTGTTTCACTTGTTTTAAGTGTTTTTGTCCTAAATTATCTCAGTAAGATATTATAGCTTGTTCCTGAGATTTTATGACCTATATTGAGTAATACATGCTTAATACTAGAATATCAACTGTTACAAAGCTGTTTCATCAACACTCACAAGTATAAAACTGCTTTTTCAAAGTCATAATTTCTTATTTCAAGCATGAAATAAGAAATTATGACTTTGACACAATTGTATCTCTTCACATAATTAAAACGGATGACAGCCAAATGGAATCCAGTGTTTTATTTTCAATGAAACAATAGCAAATATGTACTTATATATTAGTACAGTTGGCACAGTGCTGTAAACTGACACTTAATATTTAAACATTTAACATGTAACATTTCAAACAGAAATAGTTCATAAACATTCAGACAAGTTCTTCCAAATTGCAAGGCAGCTTTAAAAGCAAGTCATGTGACATCTGGGGAGCACTGTGAGTTATTTTTCACTGTTGTATAATTCTATTACATCCCCAAGATGGTATTTTACCTGTACAAAGGTTTGACTCTTGCTGCTGATTGTGTAATAAGAGGTCAAATCCACCAGCTTTTCAGCATCCACTAACTCATTAGCCTTTGCAAGGTCTGGGACCTCAACTTGATATGCCATGACATTCCTATCAAAGTGTATTGTTTGAAATGGTTGATATTCCAAACAATAAAGCATAGAATTAACAAGATGTATGTTTTTGACTAGTCCAAATTCTGGCATATTACCATTCACTACGTTGGCAAGGATCATTGACTTCTGAATTATGTATTTATTGCCATTTATCACAAGCCATTTGACTGATACAGCATGGTTTACTTCATCAACACCTAGGAAGTCTCTCAGTTTTCCTTGTAAATAATGTAGATCTTTAACCTCAGACACAGGTCCCATCTCCCTTTCATTTGAAAAGATTGGATGTATTGAAGGATCAACATTTTGGCAGCTTTCATATATTTGGTTCTGATTAACCAAAGACTTGCAAATATTCTTAAAATTGAGCTTTGAAGCCCATTGTTTAAAGAGGCAATGTTTAGATTCAAACCGCATACACATATGTCTAACCATTGGACCCAATGATCTTATCTGTGATGGCAAATGTATCAGATAATGCTGTTTAGGTGTAATATTGTTTTCTGAGAAAAGGTCTCTCCAATGCTTCATATGATTTTCAATTAGTGACTTCAATCTAGAAACAGTTGCAATGGTCAGAACAGGTGCAAACACTATGTGCACAATCTCTATTAGCTCATGTATCAGATGCACATATGCATTGTCTTTTACACTCTCCAAAACAAATGGTAATATCCTTAGCAGGACAAGCATTTGCCCAGATGACTGTTTTAGTTTACCATCACTTGACATTAATGTACTCAGTGAAATTGGGGATGGCCGATCTCTAACATCCAGAGGGGAATAAGGGAAACCCAGAATAGCAGAATTCACAGAGTCCAGATCTATCAGTCCTGACTGAACAAGATGTTGTAGCACATTCTTGATTTCCAAAGGAGCTGTACCCTCCAGAATTACATGCATAATGTCTTGTGGAGTTTGTTGTATTATGTCAAAAGCAGGGAATTCAACTAATTTGCTCCTTCGATTGATCCCATATGTTGTTCTCAGGCTGTTGCGAAGCATGTCTGTATCTGCCTTTTCTATTTCATTAATCTGTCTGATATGCGTCTTTAAAGTCCTTTGAGTAAATGCATCTACATTGAAGTGTGACTGCATGTCCTCAAAAGAACACTCACAGTGTCTACATTTACTGTAGGCAAAGCCAACACCCTCCTTGAACCCTGCCAGTTCATGCTGTGCAAGAGTGTCTCCACAGACAGAGACGATGGCACCATAAATAGTTTTCTGTCCATTACTAGTTTGCATTTTAACACCATTGTACAATGCATCCATATCTTCTTTGATTCTGTTCAATATAACATCTACACCACATTGACGGAGGTCTACAGATCTAGCCATGGCAAGTAACCTAATAGCAGCAAGTTTAGACCTGTATTTTGGATTTATGTTTGCTAGGGTGTAATACACCATCAACAGCTTATTTTTTGATGCAAAGGATCCTAGTGGATTACAGACCTCTATTTCATCTGTGTACAGAACAATCTGCAATGCATTTGGTATCTCTGAAAATAAGGGATGTGATTTTAAAAGGGAGCCATCAACAATGTCCTGAAAAAAACCCTCCCTGCACCTCTGAGGACCCTTTTCAATCATAGCGAATATCTTCGGGTGTGATAAAAATTGCTCTAGACTTTTGACCAATGGAATGTAATGAAAGACTTTGTCTTTAATGATAAAGTCTTTTGATGCTCCATGTTTTCTCTTGCGAATAGTTGGAGAAATTAGAATTTCCTCTGCATCCACAATGCTTAACTGCTTCTTCATAACACTGTTCTGTCGAAATGTTGTTGCAACACTCGTGAATGGGTCAACAAAACTGTCAAAGACATCCATTACTTCGTTTTGAAGGTGTCCCGATGTGCTTCCCGAATGCTTCTTTAGCACCTGCTCTATCTGGCTCCTGAGGTTGCTCACCAGTGATGATTGGTACTGCTGCACACCAGAAACAATTTCATTCATGCCTTTCTGAAAATGACAAAAATAACACAACTTCATGATATTTATAACAAAAGGTTTTGCTTATGATCTAAACATTAGCATAGGAGAGTGACTGTAGTGAATTGGATAACAAGACATCAACCATAACTGGACCGTTACAAAACACTCTGTGTAACGAGCAAATAAAAACTCTGGACTAAAAAACCCATCTTACCTGTGAGAGGCGATGCTTGGCCCGTGCATTTATCACAAAGGCAGTGGCCTGTGTTGTCAGATCCTAAAACAGTGGAAATTGTATTAAGTATCCTGACATATTGTGATCTGACATTCATAGTTACATGTCATGTACAATGTTAATCACAGAAAAAATAGTCCTTATAAATAGCTCTTGGCATGTTAAATCATCTTTGCTCACTATATCTAGTGTGATTTAGCTCTGATATAACATTTAGTCTTATCATTCATACATGATGTGTCAAATCACACATTACTGTACTGTAGTTGGTATTTATCAGCTATAATATACTGATAACAATACATAAATTTCAATAGATTGCAACCAGCAGTGTCACTTACTGGTTGTACTGTGGCAGCTCTGTCTTGGTTAATGTTCATTTGCCTTTCATCTGTGTCAGCTGTACAGAGCTGTTGACTGGTGATGCTGGAATCCTGAGGATGTTGATCAGGTTGAATGTTGTGCTGTGTCAGAAGAAAGAAACAAATTACTTCACATTGTACTTAATTTTGCAGATGTATTTCATTCCTGTATGTAATTAAATATTTTCACACAAATCAAGCAGTGAATTTACATACAAGTCAAGCTGATTTATAATCAATATTTCTTCATACATGACGTCCTGTTTGCTTTAGGACCCTCTAACAGACGGATGACTTGTTGCTTGTGCCAGCGTGTGAAACTACCGTAATGTTGACAAATGATAATATTATGATCGGTAGTTTTTCCGTTCTGTTTTATTTTGAAATTTACCTGATGCTCTGTGCGTTTGCGTTTCTTTGCGGACTACTTTTTATGCTGCGATCACGCGTCAATGCCCAATATTTACAGTCTATGGTCAATACCTGTATAAAGGTAAATGCAGTCAATGTTCAATCCCAATCCACGTAGATCGACGTCGCACACATCATCCGGTAAACATCACAATAAAATACACCGGACAAACTTCCGATCGTAAATCCTCACCTTGTCAACATCAGTATCACACTCTGGCAGAAGCAACATGTCCTCTGTCAGTCAAAGGGTCCTTAAGCTAACAGGACGTCATGTATGAAAATATTTGGGGCTAATAGTAGTAGAAGTTAACTCACTTGTTGCTGCAGCGGTCCTTGACTTTCGTCTTGCGGCCATTCACCTGCTGGCCTGGTGCTTTCAACAAGATGTTGGGAGTGTCTTCTCTTTACATGATGATAGAATGAGTTATAAACTCGATATTCCTCTGTACACCCATCAATACCACAGGGCAACCTGAAGTCAGGACTGCGGCTGTGCATTCGATTGATGTGGCTTAGTAAGAGTTTCAATGTAAAAGTGACGAAAATAAGGCAGATAGCGCAGCGCCAAACCATTTTGAAGTTTTCAAAAATGATATTCAAAACGTATAGACAGGTAGAGTTTCTTGTGCAGGGTCTAAAAGAGATGGGAGAAGTACGTGAAACGACTGGCTGTTGACCACATTATCTAGCAGCATAGGGGAGTTCTATGAACTAAGCTTTTTTAAAGTTTTTTTTTTATTAGTATTTATAATGTAATTTATGGAAGTAACTGCTTGACTTTATAAATCTTTAAATATACCGCATAAATTTTAAATTATGACTCCATCAGTTAATAATATCCTCCCTTCCTACAACATGTAACTCTCCCCCATTATATGACATGGTATATTCCAAATAGGATCGCGCCAGAAACAGGGTCAGCAGCGGGCTAGCTGTCTGAAATTGTGCCTTTGAAAGTTGAGCCGTTGGAAATCTTCTTAACTGACTACGCCATGGATGAAGATAGAAGTGTTTTTTCGGGCATGGACCCTGCAGCAGTTGCAGTATTGAAAGGTAATGTTAATTTGCTTTTGTCTGTCTTCGCATGTTAAGCTAATTGTGAACTTGGCTAACAAGTCCTCACATGCTAATTTTAACAAACTGGTTTACTTACTGACCTTCTAGCCAAATGTGGGCTAGAAACAGTTAACAGCTACACAAACAGCCTTCCAAATTATTGATATTGTTTTATTGGCAGAAGGTGTTTGAAGGAACACATTTTAGGCCCTTAGTTTACTTTAACTTTAGCCTATTTTGTGTTGGCTAATGTTAGCATGGTTGATGCAGTATTTTCCAGTTGGCTATGGCGGGAGGGTCTCGGACTCTAGAGGGGGGGGGGGGGGGATTTTGTGCTGCAACCACTGACTTAAAAACCAGCTTATGACCTTAAACTGTATATTTACAGTGTGATTGTATCCGTTTTTTCAGCTGCTAATATTAGCACAGAGATGCTTCCCGATCTCTCTAAGGAGGACTTGCGTGACCTCTTTCCGGGGCCTGAGCACTTTTTCCGAAGGAGAGCCATTTGGAGGACCACACATGGTGAAAATGAGGTGATATCAGATTTTAACATTGTGTGGATATGTAACCATGCTATGATGTAAAATGGTCTGTGTCTGTCGTTCCCTGATGATTTTCCTGTTTAATTTTGTAGTTCAGTGTCTAGTCTTCCTGACTTCCTCTAGTCTTCCTTTTTGTTCCTCGCTACCTGTTTGGTTGTATCTGCATTTTTGGTCCAATCCTTCAAAACCTGACAGAACATCTCCTTTTTGGTGTTGTTGCTTCTAGTGCACTACCATTAACTTACAATTAATGTAAGATAAATGCTTGTGTTTTTCAGTGTGAAGAATTAGACCAGCCTCACCCAAGCACCTCCTCTAGAACTTATGATGCCGCCACAATTCCCACTACCCCAACCCCTTTGTCAACCCCTTCTTCCTCTCCTGCAACTATCCCCTCTTCAAAGCCAGGAGACAGTGCCAGCAGAACTGTACAGCTTCTAAGTCCACAATATGTTGTGTACACAGACACAGAGCTGGAGCAGTCAAGAAACACCTTTTTTGAAAAACAGCGTGCTGGACAAGAAAGAGACTTTACACTCTCCAAAGAGCTTCGCTGTCGCTTAATAAGGAATACAGTAACAAGCATGATTGCCATCAAGAGAGCTACAGGGGATGACTTCCATTATCCATGCAGCCGTGAGCTAACTGTGATGGCTAAGCGTCTCATTGAGTACTACCCAATGCTGTGGGACAGATCTGCAGCCAGTGGAGCTGAGTGGGTAGGAGGATATGCTTTATTCAGAATCAGTGCTTTTATGGCGTAAATTCATTTTGATCAATGTGATTATTACGCTCTGTGTTTTTGTCAGGAATCTGTGAAGAAGCAGCTTTTGAAAAGGGTCCAAAATGTGACAACCCCAAAAAAGAAGCAGGGAGCAACTCCTTCAAGAAAGAGGCGACTGGCCATCAGCTTTGAGAGCAGCAGCCACGAGTCATCCACTGATGACACCGGGTCCAATGCTTCAACTTTAATCTTGGAAAGGTCATCACAGTCTGGATGCAGTTCTCCAGAGGCTGAACAGGTGGATGGTAAGAGCACATACTGAGATTGTGTTTTTGTATTAAAACTACTACAAGTATTGACAAGGGGGAATGCCTTTATCTTATTTTATTTATTTTTTATTTAGTAAATGTAACAGTATTGTCACTTTAAAACTACAAGATTTATAATAAGGATGCTAGTTTAAACATTTGTTAATAGATCATAAAAGGTTAACTGACTAGATTAAAATGTAGTATTTAAAAATGGGGTTAATGTCTGTGACTGACTAACACTTGAACTGCAAACATTCTCTTTTACCTGTAACCTTTATGAATATTAATCATCAAGATTATTTTGTCCTGGTAACAGCTTCAGCTCAGTCTGGTTCTGGTGGTTCAGCTGGAAAGAGCAGAGAGAGAGAACACTCCTGCTGACTTAAGACTTCAGACTTATTTTAACTATTACTTTACTGGAGTAAGCTAAAGAAATATTGTATTTTATTATCAATAAACATATACTCCATGTGGAGTTGAGTTGTGAGAAAGTGTAGTGAGTGGTGCAGATGTACTTTATACATGTTTTAGTTTTAGATTAAAACAAATTGAAATGATAGCCAATATAATCATTCATCTTAAAGTAAGCAACTTTGATTCTTCAAACAGTGATGGTAGAAACCAAAACAGTGAAAATATTAATAGACAAAGAGTACGGTCCTTTACCTGCTTTTTGTAAAGTGTCTTGAGATAACATTTGTAATGAATTGACGCTATACAAATAAAGATTGATTGATTGTAATTTCATTTCAACAATAGGGCCTGAAACCACTGACAGCTCACAGAACCAGGCAAGACACTACAAAGTTCTGCAGGAGCTATACAAATCCAGGCCCAGACCCAACAAGAAGGATGTTGCCCAGCTGTTGGACCTTGAATACCAAGCAAGACGGGCTTACATTGACTCTGATGTTATGAAGAAGCAAGACAGACCTACCAAGATTCTTCAAGCATATCCCTGCTTCAGAGAGGTGGATCATGTAAGCAAATCAAATCATTTTAAGTTGATTTATGTTGAATATTGTAGTAGTAAGTCATTAGTTTACACATTATTGAATGTTAGCCATTTTTTTATTTACATTTTTTAATATGAAGGGCGCAGATATTGGCCAGTTTTTTTTTTTGCACAAATTGTTTCATAATTCATAAAGCAGGTTAGTCTGCAATTTCTACTTACATAGTAGGTCCAGAAATGTTTTATTCACTAGATTTTGATTGGAATGTAGATTTTAAAATATATTTTCTATCTGTCCTTCTGTGGTAGATAATGGATGAACTGCAGCGGATCCTCAATCAAGGAAACTCCCACGTCATACCTGAACTAAAGAACCGCTGGGGGACCTTTTGTGAGAAGATCCAGTTTTATGGGGTTTTCAAAAAAGTCATGAGACCTCCACTGGCAGATAAAGGTAATTACTCACTTATCACTTGATAAAGAATCCATAGGCTGGCCACAGTAGTCGTGGCTGCTGGTGCTACTCAGTTTCACACATCCACCAAGTATTCTCCATTTACATAACTTGTCAACCATCCTAGCCACTCCAACCATCTGCAGCTCACTGCTTCTTGCACTCTTTCCCAACTGCACTCACTAATGTTTCTTGTGTTGTTGCTCTGTCTTTCTCTCTGTTTTTTGTTGTTGACTGCAGTAAATAAAATTAGACTGTTTTGTTTTTCACAGTAAAGCAAGCGGTTGCGATGATGAAGGCTTTGCCAGACATCTTTCCATCACCTATTGCTCCACCCAAGAAGTTGGGGCATGCAAGTGAGGTTATGCTTCACATCCTTGAGGTAAGAAATGTATGAATGACAGTTTTTCATGTACATTACAGCAGGGCTATTCAACTATGTTGTTAAGGGGGGCACATTTTTAGAAAGCCAAGTGCCAGGGGGCCAGACATTCTCCTGATTTTTTTATTCTTAATATTTACTTTTGATACATCACGCCACTGCATTTTTAAAAACATTCATATTGCCACACTGCAAAACTAATAGGCCCTCTTTAAGAAACACTTGGGGACCCTGATGTGGGCACTTCTGAGCGTTGCAAACACAGGCAGATGCGACGGGCTGCATCAATCGTCAGTACATGAAAACAGACACTTTTTTCAAACATTAGCGATTGTGAACGTACTTTAGTAGGCACATAAATTAGATATATGAACCCCAAAAAGGGCATAATATGGGATCTTTAACTGAAGTCGCCTGTGCATTTGATGCCACAAAACAGAAATTATAAATCTTTCTAATATTTTGACAACAGACTGCTGTTACTGCCTTTACCCGGTGAAGCTGTTTATGAAGAATGCTGTTGCATTACTAGAACCCGGCAGTGAACAAAGACAAAATGTCTAACATTACAAAGAACATATTTGGACAACTTGAATTTGTCAGGCAAAACAGAATCACAGCTATAGTTGCAGGCTGCATAGTAGGCTCCTTGGCACACATCTATAAATAGTAATAAACAAACTACTTTGTTTCTTTTACACTTACCATCTTTCTTGCTTTCTGTCACTTCCTCATATTCATTTTTATTTCAATTATTAACAAAGACAAGCCTTGCTAACCTGGAACATATCCATTCAGTATACTCTCATAAACACACACACACACACGAATTAGCTTCACCTCATACACTTAATTAGCCTCATATTTCTATTTGTGTTTCAGTCTGTGGAAGACCCCAACACCTTCCTTCAGACAAGACCACTCTTCAGCCCTGTGGTGATCGTCTGTGAGACCAACTGCATTCTGGCCATCGGAACCATGCCTGTGGTGATCTTTCCAAAGGAGGACCTCCCTGACAGTGTGATGTACATCATGGCATGTTACTACACCTTTCACCTCACATACCCAAAGTGCTTAGCCACACTCCTCTCTGTGCTGCAGACAGAAGTCCTCATGGACGTCATCCATGACAAAGACATGACGTCATCTTACAAAAAAGCTATGGCTGAGTGGAAGAAGTTCACTGAGTAGGCACATTAATCTGCAGTTCCATGTTGGATGATCCGGTTAGTTCAGGTGGAATGTTTATGTTTTGTTTATGTTTATTGTTATACAGTACATAACTGTCACTGTAATGTTTTGTTACTTTGCGCCTGAAAAATATTAAAGAGGTGAAAAGAAATTGGATTCATATCTTCATTTAAGCAAGTGACATTTACTGTTCTTGTAGTCAGGATCACTTATAAGCATTAATATGATTTATGAATTCCACAGCTTTTGGCTCATTTTAAGAAAATAATCCTACATAATGAGAAATATATTCTTAACTGTTGTCTTTCCATCAAGAGAAGTAAATTAGTTTTTAGTATAACTTTGCTGGTTTCAAGAAATATAATGCCTAGTGCATATCATTATGTCAAGATAATAGCACTAGCATTTACTTAATTTAAGAATATTTTTCAACATATTGAGAAAAGAAGTCTCATATTTTTTATTTGTATCAAGAAAAATGCACTTGTTCTTAGTGAGAATACACTCATTTTAAGGTATTTCTGGGTTCATTGAGGTTAGATATTTTTACTTGTTTTGGAAAGTCTTGACAAGCCACATTTTCTTGTTCTGTTGGCAGATAATTTTGCTTATTTTAAGTAATATACCCCCAATTTTTGTATTTTTTTTTCTTGTTTTTGAAGGCTGGCTTTTTGCAGTGCAGCAGCAGCATGCAAATGTAGTATTGTGGAATACTACAAATTCACCTCAGATAATAAGAAAAGACACCGACATGATCAGAATGTCGACGTCACATATCACCATTTCACCTTTTTGCAATTTTAGTTTGTTAGTTATCGTACATGTTTTTCCATAAAGAAGGCCACTGTCTATTAACAGACCATAGTGTATTAAAAGATCCTTTGACAGAAGTTATTGTGAAAGCAGTACTTTGACTTGCAGTCAACTAACTTGAAAGTCAGGCTAACAGGAATTGGTATGCACTAAATTTCTTTGAGTTATAAAGTGAATTTTTGTTATCTGTTTATTTAGAGCACATACTTGACATGATCAGAAAAGTGTTTGAAGCGACAAGATATAAAACGCTTGCTTGTTGTTAGGACACGGTGTTAGAGCTGTATCTGTGCCCTCTTTCTAATGAAGGTTTTTCATGCTCAAATTGTTATAACCATGTAGCAGTACAGTAGTGGGGGGACTTGTATAAGTTTGAGTAATAAGTTGGGACACATGTCCAAAGACCAGAGTTTAACCTCCAAAACCTGGATTTAGTGGAATAATAATGAACTGCATATTATAGTTTAATGCTGTATAAACCTTTGAAAATACCCCTGACTGTTACTGTTCACCATCAGTTGCAATGCCGCATCTATAAAAAATGAAGCTATACCTAAATTGACAGTAAGTTGTGAATGTTTTTATAGAGTGCTGACATGTCAAGACTTTACAATGGCCTTCATGGAGAAAAAACGTTTGATATGATGCTGACAAACCTGAGGGAAAATGTGCAGGATTTTCACTCGTTGATGAGAACAGACTTCCATCTTTCTCATTGGAAAAATCCAGTTCAGGCCATAATCAGAGAGCAGTGTGCCTTCCAAATGCGTTTTTGTCTTATTATTTTTGTAAAAAGCAAAGTTGGAATTGTCTCCTTGAGTTGGTAAATTTAAAATTCAGAGTGAACGCTGTGTGCATAAATTCCTATTTTTGTCCACAGGACAAAGTTAATCAACAACTAAACATTAAGTCTATTTTAGGTATAATAAATGTTGGTGTGTTTGATATCTAGTTGATATATTATTAGAGTATGCATATTGTTGTACTTGTTTCTACTGGAATCAATTTTTAAAGTAAGATTATAGAGTTTATCTTTTGTCAAAAATTTCCAGCCCTGACTTTCTTGCCAAACATCCTTAAAAATGTAGTCATGGTTTGAGCTCATGAGTTGATGTCAAGTCTTTAAAAAACACAAAGTCACAAATCTGATCACTAGTTGTCAAACGAGGACAACTTCTTATATTAATATTTCATTACCACATCTTACACAGCAGTTTGATCGTTAGGTGAAGTGGAGACAGTGCAGCACCTCACAGTTTTACATTTTGCTCACTTTTTTTCTTAAGTAATCACTAAAACAGCTACGAGGAACTCAGAATGCATAGGATGATGTGGTATAATTACACCACACAATAAGACTCTATGAATAATTTAACTCTGTGACAGAGCTGGTAGATTTGTGCTCTGGTATCATTTAGTATGTGCTTGATAGCAGGCAGGGTTTTAATAACTGAACAAAAATTGACCTTAATGCCTTGATCTTTGCTTTGCATGTCAATGAACACACACACACACACACACACACACACACACACACACACACACACACACACACACACACACACACACACACACACACACATGCTGAATTATAATAAAAAATGTATTTAAAAAAAACCAAATGAGCCAACAATGACCCTCTTTTACTCTGCATATGCATGTCAGGGACATGGTCTATACGTTGAAGGCTACTGTATTCCACTGACAGCAACAATGATTAATGAACATGAACATAATTGCTCCAATAGCTGTAGATGCTGACAGAACATGAGGGTCCTGGCTGTAAATTACCCTTAACCAACCACCACACCAATTCTTGTTAAACACCGTACAGCCATAAATATCAGGCACAAGCTCAACATTCACACTTTCTCTGAATCTAAGAGCCAAGATACATAAGGCATCTTTTTTTGGAGTTAAATATTGTAGAAATCCTGACTAGACAGCTTAAACTCCCCCCTAAAATTACGGCACTCATACCCATGTACTGTGTAACAGTATATCTCATAAACCAGAAATATTAAGCCATTCATCTAAAAGAGTTACACCACTTAATTCAGCGAGCCCCTATTAGATCCCAGCGTAAGCTTCTTGCCAGGTAGTAAATGCAAGCGCAGCCATTTGGCAATACTTTCGTGACTACAGCTTAGCAACACAGTTTAGCTCCAGAAAATAGCGATAATAGAGTCACTATCCTGATCTTTTTTTTTCTAAATCCTCCCGCGCCAGAAAATTTAAGTAATTAGTTCACAGATGACATTTAACATATGGTCTGCAAAGATTATTAATTTGAAGTTCTAACTAGAGCAATCTCCAGGCTACTTTCTGAGATTAGCAGCAGTGAAAGCTAGCAGGTTCTTCTGGTAGATGAGTTAAAGCTTCCTTTCCAATCCCCCACTTCAATTCATCTCCTCTCCACTACTTCTGCAAGCTTCCCCTATCCATCTTCTGATTTGGCTCACCATCTTACTTCATGTTGGCTTCTTCACATCCTCTTGCTTACTCACTTTTTCTTCTTCCTCCCTTCCAAACTTTCTTTCTCTCTTCCTTTTGCAACATCTCTTTTTTAATTTCTATTCAATGCTCTTTTTTGCCACCGTTTCCAATCACATTTTTCCTTGGACTTCTTAATATTCTCATTCAATCTCTTTTTTTAATTGCTTGTTTCTAATTTTTCCCTCTCTATCCCCCTATCAAGTCTCTCTATCCTTACGTTCCCATCAACTTACTCATCTCCTAACCCTCTTCTTCTCATCCATTTTCTCCTTCCATTGTCTCCTTTCTTTGTCTTCCATATTCCTCTTTGCTTGCGATTATTCCTCCACAGTCTCCTCTTCTCTTCCTAACCCCTCTCTGTTATAGTTCAGCTACATTTTATCACTCTTTATAATTCCCTGTTTTCTTCCTTCTATCTCCAGATTAGCCTTGAACTGACTCCCAAGTGAGTATTCAGGCTACGGTACCTTCACTAATACGCAGGATTTACGGATGACAAATGCTGGCTTGCACTGTCACCACAAGATAGCAACAGCACTGTACATGAGAGAGATTTGGGAAGTGGGTATGCGTGTGTGTGTGTTCAGTGCCAATCCGGCGCTTCAGTAAGCGCCATTTGATGTGGCCTATGTCTTGTTGGTACAAGAACTACTCTGCTCACAGAGATAGCACTCAACCTAAATCCACTGTGGCTTTTTTCCTTTCCACCTCTCCACTCTTTTATCTTCTCTGCTGCTCTCATGGATCACTCCACTCTTTTATCACATCTCTTCTGCTCATCCTCAGATTTAAACACACTTCTCCGTCTCCCCTTCCTCTTTACTCATTTTTTCTCCTGCTCTTTTATCCAATCTTCTCCTCCTCTGCGCTCCTCCACTCCTCTCCTTCAGTGGCTTAAGGCCTTTTTTCTCTCTTTCAACACTTTACCTGTGTAAGCGATGCTGTTTTTCCCTTGACACTTATCATTTTATGTATTATGTGTGTATGTGTGTGTGAGTGAGTGAGTGAGTGAGTGAGTGAGTGAGTGAGTGAGTGAGAGAGAGAGAGAGAGAGAGAGAGAGAGAGAGAGAGAGAGAGAGAGAGAGAGAGAGAGAGAGAGAGAGAGAGAGAGCGTGTCTGAGTGTGAAACCTCTCTTTAGGACTGGCTGAATATTAAGAGTCAGTTGGATGATCTGCCCCCATGTGCAGACTGGTGGAGGAAACCAAAATATTCTGCATGCCAGCCAACTAACTAAAGAAGAAATATCACCATGAAATACTGAACTATGCTAATACAGGTGGAGATTGTTGACATTAAACAATAATTAAATACAGTATACATTGAATAAAACAGTGTGGAATCTAACCAAGATCCTTTCCACATCTACTTTACTGCTGAGTACACTGCAAAACATTTACAGAAAGGTGATTCAGTGCTGTGTTAAGTCTTTGCTGGATAATTCAATTACAACCATGGTCTTATTTTAGCAAGATCTCGATCATTATTCTGATAATGGTAACATTTTTCTTAAATAGACTGAAATACAATACAATTTCCTTAACCTGGAATTTGTGATATTGCAACAGTAAATCTAAAGGAGTGCGAAATACGAGCAGCCAGACAATTATACATGCCGTAAATAAACCACCCGGTTGCCCAGACCTTATTGGAAAAAAAACCTAAAGAAAACAGTCAAATTTAACCCAGAATCCTTCAACATCAATCAAAGTTAAAAAATGTGACCCTCTTTACTGACTGTGTGATATGAACAACATGTGATGTCAATTGTACAATGTGTTTAATTTAACTTAAACTGTACAGTTAAATCATTCTTAATTGAGGTTAAACAAAATGTTTGGTTTATCTTATAGCCTATTTGTACACTCTACATATTTACTGAAAAACTGTACACAGCTCTGTAGTAAGTCTATATGAAAATATTAACAAATGTAGGTATATAACACAGATGGGAGTTACCAACAAACAGAGCCTATTGCTTCATTATTGAACGGTTTAGTAGCTTTTCCAGACCTGTCGCCTTATTACATCTTCATACTCTATTCAAGTTGAGTTAAAACATATTTTAGGCCTACTTCTGTTAAGCGCTTTAAAAAGGCCGCTATTAAAATTATTTAAACGCTTAATGCTTATTTAGTTAGTTCTTACTGTACTAGTAACTTTAACAACCGAGCTTAGCCTTGCACCTTATGAGGCTGCGTTTCGTTTGTTTGTTTTTATCTGCGACTCACCAATTCAGGAATTCCTCTGTCACTCCGCAGGTAACAGTGATAAGGCCCTGCCACAAGCATACATCAACAAACTCATTGTCCACCTCTACTTTTAAGTTTTGACCATCTTATACATTGCTTAACTGTTAGGTGGAGGGTACAGTTTTACCGTTCATCAACAGGTTCCTCTCGTAAGTATCACCCAGCGTCTGACCTGCGCAGCTGTTCAGGTTGTCCTTCTCCGCTGCTGTACGGACCTGCATTCTGATTGGGAGAACCACTGCTGTGTTTATTAACTTCGGCTGCGTCCATATCCACCACTTGTATTTTTTCCAGATTTAAAGTAAGATTTATAATACCCTATATAGTGCACTAAAGTAGCCTACACTCAGAGTCCCACAGTGAATTGTGAATCTAAATAGTGTGTCATTTCAGACATTAAAACAAGTTCATGGAGCCACCATGAAAACACCCATTAATTTGGCGGCAACCTTTCTGAAGCCTTGAGTTAAGTAAGCTAGGCTATTTTGCCCGCAAACATCTTTGTGTTTGACTTAAACCCTCTTATTATTAAATGGTATCATTTATTTTTGACCACCTCGTCCTGAATCTCAATAAGAAGTCAAAGTGTCCAGTCCACTAGCATACCCTGCTTTAATTTCAGCTGGAATTGTCGCCTTTGAATTCACCAGTGTTGTACACTGTATGTGGCGGTCAAAAAAGTTTGATATAAGCCTGTGGTTTAAGTATGCGACTTCTACAAAAAAACACTTAACCCTGAGTCACCTGAGGCTCTATTCCATTCTATGATTTTGGCAAGCATGTCTATGTTTCAAATCACTCGCATCCTATTTCATGCTTTTCAGACGGAGATTTCTCCACCTGACCCTCACTATTCCCACCAAAACCAGGGATCAACGTACTGTGTAGTTTGGCAAATGCATGCATATTGGATGGACAGAGAGCTGAATATAGCCTACAGATGTTTATAATATATATTGCAGCTGTTTTGTTCCTACATCGGTCTTTGCCAGAGCTTCATTTCCCCCCCAAAAAATATCATCATTGGCTCATGTTCCCATTAATGAAACTTAATTTTGTTTATTCACAATCACAGAACAGTATCTACATACTCCGACAACGACAACAACAACAGGGGAAAATTAGAAAGCCTCCTGCACATCATTTCTCCAACTATTCAATGCTCCATTTGGTCCAAAGTGGCTGATGATTATGACAAGCTGTATTACCATCAGCTGCGGCAGCAGAGAGGTGAGGTGACGGCAGTGTGGGTTTGGGTAATTTAACAGTTTTTAAAATTCAAAACAGGTTGTTCCATCTCATTCTCCCATTTGTTTATGAATAAATGATTTCTCATCATTGGCCTCTCTCCCTGTTCATTTAAACGAAAATCATTGGCCAACAATTTCACTCATACTAATCCACCAAGCTGCCCCCTTATCTCACACACACACACACACACATACACACAAGCACGCACGCACACACACACACTCACTCACACACACACAAACACGCACGCACGCACGCACGCACGCACGCACGCACGCACACACACACACACACACACACACACACACACACACACACACACACACACACACACACACACACACACACACACACACACACACACACACACACACACACACACACACACGCGCACATGCATGCACAAGTGCAATATCTTTGTAAATGTGTTCCTGAGCACATTATCTGTTGTGATATGTCCCGAAGCACGGTATTGATCCCACTGTCACCCAATCAACAAAATCAATTACATTAATTAGCCATGCACACAGCAATCACACACAAACACAGAACAACCCAAACACACTCAGCATTTTAAAAATGACTTACAGACAACAAAACAAGAACTAACTAAAAAATAAATTACTGCTTTATGTACAAAAAAGATTAAGCATCTCTACTTCTCTCTTCTAAAACAAGGTCAGGGTTAAGATGTAAAAGTGGCAAACATCCACATTCAGCCATCTTTCCTTCATCTATCATGCTCTCTGCTGCATTGGAACAAAAAAAAGTGCCAGGTCACTCCTTGCACCCTCAGAGGTCTAAGCTGAGAACAACATTTGCATTTCCTTTTCTAAAACTTTTCAAGGCCAAAGTAACAACAACGGAACAAAAAGAGCAATCCAATGTGTTTCCTGCTTTTCACTTTTCTGTATTAAGAAAAGTGACGCTGTTAACTGACCGGGTAGCTGAAAGCTCATATCCAATACAGGCACAGACTCTACTTTGTCCAAAATCTGTCTCCTGAAATAATTGATATAAAGAAAAACACATTTTCATAAGAAGAGATGGTTTGTCAGAAATATATTGCTGCAGAGCATCACCAAATAGCGAGGAATTTTGTTTTAGGTCTATCTGTTTATTTGTCTTTCACTTCGATTCAGACTGAACCGCCTAAAATAATTTAGATGTATTGTTATGATTTTTATTTGCATTATTCATCTTCTCCCCAGGATTAATGCTTTGATAATTTGATGGTCATCTGAATTTTAATTAAGCAGCAACAACAGGTCCAAGTTTTATTTTATTATGTTACACTGTTCAAAGAATTATGGGATAAATCACCGTGACAATTTAGGCAGATTTTTATGCTCCCCAAATCACTAATTCTGTGTTTCTTATATCTGACTTTTCCTATAGCCTTACCAGGGAGTTGCCATTTCCAGTCTCTGATCAAATTATCTTAACTAACTGATGGATTACTTTAAAATTGTATACAAATATTCAGGAGATGTTGCAAATAAACAGTTCTATTCACTTTGTTGATTATCTGAGTTGTTTCTAGAACCGTTATCATACACCCAATGCTATACAAACTTTTCCCTTAGCCTCAGTTTCTAAAGTACAATGATACACCTAAAAAATATTGCCTGCGAACCATCTGACTTTTTGTTTTGTCAGCATAATCATGTAAGCATTTAAATAAAAGTTCCACTGTCCTTAAAGCACAATATGCAACGTTTCCACCTTAAAATAGTAATTTCAACAGTGAGAATATAGCGTCCCTCCCATGTCTACAGAGCAGTCTAAGTTAAGTTTGAAAACCAGAAAATTTGTTACAGTCAGTTCTTGCAGAGAAATCGGTCCTGAGCTGACCCATTCTTTGGCAGTGGGAGTTCCTGATGATTTCCAGACATTTGTGTTGTATATACAAACATCTTCCAACACACACTAATCCTCGAGCCTAAATCCCCTCTGACCAGATGTTGCAGTTTACAGGGGACAGACTGGGCAGAAATTAATAGCTATCACATGCGCCCTAATGAAGGGATTGAAAGGGGCACGCTCCCACAGTGTCTGGGAGGTCGTCCATGTTCTGCTGTGATTCACTGGGATCACACCTAAGCCTAATTTATAATGTCACACTTCTGTCTAACCTCTCATTTCTGTCTCCTTACAATGAATAACAATGAATAACATGACCTGCAGACCTGCTGATGAAAACTGGAATGAAATGTTAAGAGAGAAAAGAAGAACTAGGGATACAAAGAGGAGAGAAATAAATGAAAATAAACAGAGCAAGAAGCATGAAGAGGGAGAACACAGAGAAAAGGGAAATGAAAATAGTGAGAACTAAATGAGGATAAGAGAAAGATGAAAGAAAAGAAGAAAAGAAGAAAACCCCTACATTCATTTCAAAGCAATCACTGTTTTATAAGGACTTCCTGTGGTAAATTAACACAAAGTGGCTCTGCATTGGTCGATTTAGGTTTGAAAGAAAACTAATACCACACACAGAACCTCGAAAAGATCAATGTGATGAAATAAATTATTTTTAAGGTGGAATTTCTGCCTTAATTCAGTTGTAAAAACAGATCAATAAAAATACTGTGACATGCGTGGATAATTGATTTCGAAAAACAACAGAGAGAAAGAGATAGAAAATATTTGATTTCTCTGTGTTCCCTTTAAACAAGAGCTTCTGCGTCCCTGCTTGTCAAACTCAACATTGTGGGAGCTACACACACATACACACAAGCACAAGCACACACACACGCACACACGCACACGCGCACACCTGCACACACGCACACGCGCACACACGCACACACGCACACGCACACACACACACACACACACACAACCACACACACACACAACCACACACACGCACGCACGCACACACAAACTCACACACACACACACACACACACACACACACACACACACACACACACACACACACACACACACACACACACACACACACACACACACACACACACAGGGTCAGCTAATTGTTTAATTGTCCCCTTGTGATATGTATCTGATCTCTATCACAGTACGTCTGACCCTCTGCCTTCACAGGCTGCTGATTTCAAATAGACACTCCTAAGAGCTCCTTTACAACACACCCACATTCCTACTGTAGTTGCGCATTGACACATGTACAAATACATTCACACACATAAACTGCATACATAAGATGCGTCAGAAGATCTATTGTATTAGTTAAACTGTGCTAAATTTTCTTATAAAATCATTAGCTAACACTATGTTACGTGAACTAAAATTGAATTTAAAGTGAAGAAGACAGAGGGGTCCATTGGGAGATAGTGAATTTAAATTTATGCGATAAGAAAAGAGAACTTGGTAGTAGAAGACCCTCTAATAAAGCCAGACCCTCTTATAAAGCCAATTAAGTTTCTCTATTAGGAAATCTAAGAGAGGGGTAACAGAGTGTGACAATACCTGTGTCTTATTCAGAAAAACAACTTTTAGCACATGTTAAGCTTATTATGCCACATACAAAAAAACATATTAACATACAGTATGTGCCACTGGAACTCCAATGTGTGTTTCATGTTTGGGTTAGGATCTAATTTTCAAGACCAGGGCCTAAAAACTTGAAAACAAAACACTTTTTGATGAGACTTATTGTGATTAAATCAGATTTGCTGAGGTGAGGTTGATTGCGAAGCACACTGGAGCGTTATATATCGGGCGGCACATTGAGCCGCAAATCATCACAGCTTGAAGCGCATAGTTACAACACATTTATTAAAACCACACTGAAGCATGGCAGCATCAGCTGAAGGGTTGCAAGCATTGCAATGCTACCAGGGTGAAACGGCATGATGATATGGAGGTGATTTAATCACAAGTGCGAGGTGATCTGATTGGACTGAGACTGCACAGCAAACAGAGAGACGATAGAGGGAGGAATGAGGGAGAAACAGGGGAGAATAAGACAGAGGGGGGTCACAAAAGGGGGAGGGGGGAGGATATGGAGGAAGATGAGGGTGGGTGAGAGAAGAATGAATGGAAGAGTGATAGAGGGAGCAGATGGGACGAGGGGGGCTGGCCAAGGTGGGATTTGGAGGAAGACTTAGAGGTAGAGAAAAGATAGATGGGACAGGAAATGGGTACAAAAGCTGACTTTGAAGGCTGGAAAACAGAAAAGTAGAGAATGGGAGGTTGAGAAGGAAAGAGAGATGATCTGGGAGGAGGTACAAGTACTTACCTTGACCCTGTGCCCTACTGGGGAAATGGGAAACTAAGGCCAGTAACACCAATGGAGCCCACAAACACCATCTTATCTGCAACATACTGACATCCAACATCCTCACAACCAGCAGTCTAGACCTGCAAAAAGAGATACAGGGTCATGCTTAGAACAAGAACATTAAACAAAAGCAAATAGGAGGAAAACCAAGAAAGAAATGGATAAGAAAAAAAAAGATGGGGATTTTAGCCACACAAACACCATGAATGCCTTTCAGTGTATTGCAGGCTTTAGAGGGTCAAGAAGACCCACCTTGTCTACACAGTCCCAAGACGCTTATCTGGAATCAGTTACTTCTGTCTAATATCCCCTTTGATACAATCACAAGGCGGCAGTCTTACCATCTAGACTAACCGCAGAACAGCAGTCTAGTCTCCCGCCTACACAGAACGGGCGGAAGATTCAACAGTGGAGGACTTTGTTTGGAGAGAAGAGAAGAGAAGAGAAGAGAAGAGAAGAGAAGAGAAGAGAAGAGAAGAGAAGAGGGAAAAAAGATGGATGACAGAAAGTGACAGGCAAAAAAGAGTTTGATTGACAGAGAGGGAACATTTCTTGAGTGCTTTTTGTCCAACTCCTCTTCTCTCTATCTCATCCCCCTCCTCCTCCTCCTTTTACCACTCCACATTCCCCCAACTCCTCCTCTCCACCTTCTCCACCTTTCACCTCCTCTCCAGTCTGCCACTCATTATTACACACACTGAGGGCAGACACACACACAGACATCTTATCTCTTTTCCTCTGCGGGAAACACACTGACTGACAGACTGTATGAATAAAACAGCACGTGTAACAAAAGTTGTTTCATGACCGAGTCTCTCTGTGATATGGAGGTGTAACACTCGGTGGTATTGAACTAACAGCCAGCTCTTTTCAATCCAGACTGTGTCAAAAGGCCAGAAAAATGACAACGCATATTAAAAAGCATACTCCAGGAAATAGGATTGCTTTTTTTCAAACATCAGCCGGAGGACATGAAGACGGAAATGAGAAAGCCTAAATTATTCTACATTAGTCTACTGTACACAAATAATTAATACAAATAGGCTAAACACAAATAAGAGTTAATCGCACTAAATAGAGGTTTTTCTCACCATCACATAAACGAACACAAGAGTCTAACTTGGAATATTTGAAGCCAACACGTTTTCATTTCATTCATAGGACAACTTTGCTTAATTGGTTAATAAAAAACAGGGCTTAGGCTCAATACTAAGTCAAATTACGCATAATGAGTTTCATTTGTTTAAAGGTTATTTGTGGAGTACCGAGTGCACTTAGGCTACATGTCATTTATTACGCTGCTATTCAGCAGAAGAACCTCGTAAGCACGCGACAGCAGACAGGACTATATTTAAAAGAGTAAACATGTTATAAGGATTTGGAAATGTAATGTAAAAAGGGGTTTCCCTCTGACTGTGCTGCACAAGTTTGATTCTCTGAGCGTGTAGTTAAAACAAAATCTCATTGACAATTTCTAAGTGCTGCTGACTGGTTCAAATGAAGTTTCTCAGTGTGATCTGTGTCAAACAATCAGAATTATTTCGTTTCGTTCAGGAGCTCCATGCAGCTCCGCGCAACTGAGAACGTCTCACTAACAATGAATGAAATCAGCGTGCATACCTCTCCAGTCATCAATTCAAGGCGTCCTTTTTTATCCCCCAAGGAAAAAAAATCCTCGTAATATCAGAGACTGTTTCTGCTGCCGCCTCCCAATGGACCCCTCTGTCTTCTTTCTCTCTCTCACACTTTCTTTTCTCTCACTCCGTCTCTCCGGGTACTATTCGGTGGGTCCGAAGTGGGTGTTTCTCTTGTCGTTATTCAGCCATCCCTCCCTCTGGCTATTCCTCCCTGTCCCAACCCTTTCCTCCGCCCCGGTTCATCTCAAATAGAGAGAGAGAGAGAGAGAGACAGAGAGAGAGAGAGAGAGAGAGAGAGAGACGGTGCCGCTGCGCAAAAACCTCCGCTGCCAACCTCCCGGTTTCAATACGGCTCCATCCCCTGGGGCTCTGTGTGTGCGCCCCCACGATCACGGCGGGACGTGTCCTGATTCAGCGGCTGTAAGGTGGCCACATGGCTGAAACTCATGGAGAAAAGTCTGGTTGGAAACGGCTCAGTGCGCTCGGAGCAGGTGCCTGCCCTGCTGAGCTGAGAGCTCCGATGTTAAAGGCACAATGACAGAGATTTTCAGTACAGCTGAAATATAGATTCACAAGAAAAAATAACTCGACTAGCCACGTATTATAGTTATTCAAAAGCAACATAACCACGTTATTCACAATCAAACACTTTTTTGCCAATTGGCGATACAAAACCGTATTCTTATGGAGGCTGAAACTGTGAATGTTTAGTTTAACTTGCGTTTATCTGGTTACTCGATTACCTTAAAGATTGTTTTATGGCAAGGTTTCAGGTATCAAATATCATTGATCTATATTGAAAAAAGTGTAGGCTACCCTGGATAGCTACAGTGCCTTCTATATTTGTCAAGTTGTCTTATTTGTTCTTGAGCAAACAATGAAATTAATTTTTTGAGTATCCAATTTGACGTTTTTTTAAATAACCAGATGCAGACATTATGGTGCACTCAGTCTTAGATCAATCACGTTTCTTCATTAAGCTAAAAAGGCAACTAACTAGCATTAGGATGGAAATCAGCAGGAAACGACTAGATTCATGAGTCTGTTCAAAGGAAAAAAAAAAAGATCAACTTTATAAACCTGTATCCCACTCACTCATTAATCCATTGTATCACGTTAGTGAAGTCTGTATAGAAATCCAGATACTTTGTGACTCACCCTGAGGGGAGAACACTGGGAGTGATGGGAAACAAAGACTGGTGAAATGTGCTTGTGGCAAGCTGATTTGAAACGAGGAATAGCTGCACTCCAGGTGTGCTCCTGGGGCACTTCCACACAAACAAACACTCACTCACTCACACACACACACACACACACACACACACACACACACACACACACACACACACACACACACACACACACACACACACACACACACACACACACACACACACACACACACACACCTTGCACCCCTTAGCCAAGCAACTGCCCAGATGCCACAAACACTATAATCAAGTGGATGCGGATTCAGTCATCCTCCTCTTCCTCCCTTCCTGTCGTGCTATCATCTGTCGCCTGTTAGCAGCAGACCACATATAGACCATACACGTGCTGACACACACAAAGTTTATACAATAAGGGCAGGGTGTTAAGTCCTTTAATCTACTGTTTAGTTATCATGCCTACCTCGATTACAATAAAGAGATTATTTGGTATTTCAAACATTGGTTAATAAGTTCTCATACTCTTTGTTTAGAAAATGTTTCTCTTGTTTCATTAGTTGTAGTCATTGGATGTGCAACTTTTGTACGTTTAAAAACTTTTACTGATACTGCTATTTCATTAACCCCTTGAGGTCTGAGGCATTCTCACCTAACACCTGGTCTCCTTCTGTAAAAAGGAAAGTATAATCTCATTAGAGTAATGCACAACAATGTAATATATAGGCTATAAATCTATATTTTGTCAGGACAACCAAGATCAGAAAGTCAATCCCCCAAGGATGTCAGGTGAAGTCCCAATTAGTTATTTCACCATAAATACAAAATAAAAATAAAAGTGGATACAGCCTCTGATTTGTCGACAGACTAAAACATAAATGGCAGCATCTGGGTTAGCCGAGTGACTTACATGTTACACTGTTTCAGTAAAATTTAAACACAAATCATCACAGATTACATGCATTTTGAAAACAAACTATATTCACCTTAATGTCTAGCTCTATACACAATTAAATATCAATAGGGCCTACTCTCTACTGAGCTGCAACGCTTTGATACAGTTAATAAATTATATCAGAACTTAACTTTATTTTCTTCATATCTGTGCTGGCTCACTGTGTAAAGAGCAATGTTGGTCTGTTAGTCATTTGGTCCACTACAACTTCACAGGACATGGTCATGAAATTGTGGTGATATATCACTTTTGTTAGAAGGTTCATAATGTTTTGAAATCATTGCACTGAAAAAATATCTGTTGGCTGCAGGAACTCATACTTCATTATGGTCAGATTTCTTTGTGAGATTTTAATGTTACCGTCATACATGAAGAACAGTTTGAAAAAATAAATCAGATCTCCCAAAAAAAACTCTGTTGACTCATTCCCTCTATATCGTGACATACATACCTGAGCAGAAGTCTGTGACATGAAGGGGATCATAGTTTTTACCTTCAACTATTGTTGATATAATACACCTCAGGAATTTGAAAAATGTAACTATTTTAGATCAGGTGGACTCTTTATGTGTGCATTCAGATGATATGTGACAGATCTCACATGTGTAAAGCCTAGTTGTTACAGCAGTAGAAAACTTTATGAAGAGTCAGTTTGGATAAAAAGTAAAACTCGGATAGCAAGTTACACCTCATCTGAGAAGGTTTAAGGAAGTGTTACTAAAGAATTTTTTTTAAGACAGAATGCACAGTACCTTTAAAAAGTTTTTGAAAAATGTTCCCCCATGACACATTTTTACGGTTATTAAAGCACCTTCGACAGGAACCCTTTAAGAAGATAATCCTAGCTGTTTCTTTGAAACTAGTTATATTGTCTGTGATAAACAGTAATTCACCTTGCATTTGCACTGGCCCGACATGTTGTAATAAAAAAAGGGATTGATCTTATATGCAACTTCCTTTAATTATTATAAAAATATACCCCTTGATGTTGCTTGGACAAACATAAGAAGCATAATTTCCTGGGCTGCAGAGGATTTCTTCCAGGAAACAGGAACTTCTTCATTTGTGTTTATAGTGGAGGCCATGTTAAAGGTTGATGTTGGTGAAAGATGAACATTTTTTCTAAGGATCAATCAGCAACCGAAATAGAGAATAGAATACTTTTTATGTAAGTGAAAAAACTTTAAGTTGCAGAAATAAAGCACATCTTTCAAAATGTGTCTGCAGAAAAAAAGCTGCATTCAATATTGCAATTTTACTTCTTTTACAATGGTTTCAAACAATTCATTTTAAAATTGTCTCCTAGCCCACTTCCCTTTTTAACACATTGACAAACACTCACCTAAAGCCCTCTGTCCTACGTTTTTGAGACCAGAAATAACCTGAGGCATGGGGGCTTTTTGTGTCTGACACAGTGATAGACAACCGAGATCAGTGTGTCATTCACACAAACACACACGCACACACAATGGGCTACATTTAAACCAGAGGGAGAAACTGTTTGTCTGTCTTGTTAGCTCAAGACACATACAAGGACATGTGTGCAGGTAAACTCAGACACACACCTTGTGCTGCGATTTTCAACCTTTTATTTTCTGCTGGACACACACACACACACACACACACACACACACACACACACACACACACACACACACACACACACACACACACACACACACACACACACACACACACACACACACACACACACACACACACACACACACACACACACACACACACACACACACACACACACACACACACACACACACACACACACACACACACACACACACACACACTGCTCAGACCTCTGTGTTAATAACAAGCAGCAGGTTAATAGGAGGGCAGCAGCAGACTGAAGTGACACCGCAGACTACTGATTAGTCAAACTCGTCACAGTTATTAGCCGGCTTTTCATCTACAAGAAGACCTGCTGTTCTCAGGCTGCTAACCTGACACCTTCATGATACATTATGAAACTTCTCATGCTGGGACACAAGGATGGATGTGATTTATTCTAGTAGATACTGATTTGATATAAAAAAGTCATTCAAGGTCAAAGGGAGCCGTTGAAGAATTTATGACAGAGTTTCCTTAACATGCAAAAGGAGTTTTTCTCATTGGCGATTTTTAGACATGCAAGCACCAGGGGGTCACTCCACCACTTTGGTCAAAATTTCTCAACAACTATTAGATGAATTTCAATTTAGTGCAAACATTCCTAGTCCCCAGAGGATAATTCGTCATTACTTTGTCAATCTCCTGAATTTTTTGAGACCACAACGTTTACATTCTTGGCTTTTTAGTAAAATGTCTACAGAACTATTGGATAAACAGCCATTTAATTTGGTAAGGACATTTATGATTCCCCTCAGGGTGGATTTGGCACTTATTGTATGTTACTTTAAATGTTTACCTCATGTGATGTGTAATACATTCATGCATTTTTTGCAGAGCAAAAAAATACTGTGGCCATTAAACATTCCTGTATTTAAATTCTGAATGGTATACCTTGTCCACCTAATACATTTGAAATATATAAGGTTAATCCTGGTCTGCTTCCATCAAAACTATGAATTTACATTCTTCAGAGAAAAAGGATGAGAAATTATTATCTCCGCTCTGAGGATTTATTTATTTTAACTGTCCCCAAAGTCTGCAATTAACTGGAAAAAAATGCGTTCAAGTATGCTGCCTTCTCTGTTTTGAATGTGCTGCAAAATTATTTGAATGTTTGGGAGCTGGTCTCCCAGACGCAATGAAGTTGATACTGTGTACACATGTTCCTGTACATCTTGCTGTAGATGCTTTAAATATTGAAATATTGGTTTTATGTTTTTTACATTTTTTATGTCTTATTCTGTCATTTGTTCTATTTTTGTGTTAAACTTTGAACTGTCTGAAAATGTATCATTCAGCTACTCCCTGTCTTGGTCTGGACACTAAGAAAATAAATAATTATCTGAATTAGACTTAACTCCTTGATATAACAGAAAGAGGACCAACAAACTGCAGGCAGTAAAATAAGTTTTGTTTAATTGTTTCTTACAGCCCGCATGCTGTTATTGGCTAAACCGAGTGCTCAAAGTCTGACAGAAAGAAACACCCACCCAGAAAAAAAACCTGGAAAGAGTAATACAATGTAAACCTTACTGGTATATAATACAAACGACCAAACAGTTCATCCTTAAGATGCTCAATTAAGATGGAAAACATGGTAAACATTGTGCCTGATAACATAGAGTTGCTAGCAGATTGTTTTCCATATGTAGATCTACATTATATGACGTTGGTTCAACAACTTATTTGGAAAAAAAGCAAGTTTACAATTCCTGGGGAAATCTTTGCATTCCTAAAGTGTTTCTTTTTTAAAAGAAACATTTGATTTTGGTAGTATCTTTGGTAAACTGCTTTAAAAAGATATAATTCACCTGCATCCAAATCAGGGCCTGAAAAGAAAAATGTAGTTTTGATTTCAGTTGGTTTAGTTTTTAAAATACATTTAGAAAAGAAAATGTTATGAAAAAAATAAAGGTGACCTGCTAGATTAGCTAGCCAAACTCACAGATCTGGCAGCCGCAGTGGGGGCAGCTTTTTGCGGGCGGCTTACACTCCAACCTGCTGTGACTCGTCCTGAGCTTGTGGCCTGTGGGGAGGGAAGAAGAGGACAGGAGACTATTAACCTGAAAACACTGTAATCATGCTTAAGAGCTACTCAGTCCATCATCCTGAGGGGGCACTGAAGCATTTCTTTATTTCTCATATTTGATAACACTGATAACCTCTTCTATTCAGCACAGTTGTCACACACATTACATTTCACTGTGTGAAAACGCTAATTAACTCAAAAGAATATTGTGTTCCTGTGAATATAATTTCATTTATCTGGTATTATATCATTTCCACTGTCAAAATGTAACATATGCCATAATGAAAAAAGATATAAGAATATTATAAATGCTTGAAACCATATTTTTAATATCACCCAGCATGACGATAAAGATGTGTTTTTAAAGAGATTAAAATGTTTGGTTTTTTTACACCTACAGTGTGAAATGTACGAACAGTTTCTACTCTTGGCACATCTACAGTATATCAACATTTCTTCTGGAACAAACTGAAAGGACTTCTTTTTCCTTGTTACAAAGAATGCAGGCATAGGCGATGACAAAACATCTTTTCTCAAAGTGTTTGTGGCTTTGTCATTTGATCATTTTTGTACCATAATCAAGTAAAAACACTGATGTGAAGAGTTGAGTCCGATAGAAATAAGTGAAAAAACATGTTTTGAATTCTTTGAATGAAACCGAATCCCACCTGCTCTCAATGTGTCTAATACTGTATTCCTCCTTAGCTCATGTTTTGGCTTCTGCCACAGTCATTGAGAAGATTTTCTCATCTGTATTATTTACTTAATCTTGGCTTGTGCTCTCTGCTTTGATCTGATCATGTGACAAAGTGGGTGAGATGCTCTTTTCTTATTCACCACTTAATAATAATACATTTTATTTAAAGACGCCTTTCAAAACACTCGAGGTCATCTTACAAACCAGAGATAAAAACAACAAATTAACAGTACATCGATAAAATGTAACATTAAAAAGACAAATTTACAGGATGTAGTGGATTTATGAGACCGGAAGGGGAATGATCAGACCAGTTCTGGACCAGTTGAAGTTTGTGGATGGACTTGAGAGGGAGACCAAAGAGAAGGGAGTTGCAGTTGTCAATGCGGGATGTAAGGTGTTGTCGAGGATGGCGGTACTGTTGGGAGTGAAGGACAGGCGGAGGCGGTTAATATTCCGTAGATGGAAATAAGCAGACCGGGTGACATTATTGATGTGAACTTGGTAGTGTGCTGTCGAGGACAGCTGTCACTTAAATCTTCATTTAATATCAAATCATATTATTTACAGTTGTGTATTTTGCTATAAATTATTTTTGCTTGTGTAACATTGCAGCACTTACTATCCGAGGTTTGTTTGTGTTAGCACTAAGTTACAGTTCACATCAAAGTATAAATCAACTTAAAGCAAACACACAGTCTTGATTTAGTTCACTCATTTTTATTTAATTTCTGGAAGTACAAAATATCATTGTTTGTCTCTTATCCATACTAACCTTTGTTACCTTGTTCTTTATTTGTTCAGTTCCCCATGTGGTCCCATGCAGGTAAAGGGGCTGGCCCAGCACTTCCTGGATATTTATCAGGTTGATTTCATCGCTGACATCACTAAGGCAGACCATCTGAAGGGTTTTTGTTTCTGAGAAATGTTTTCTTTCTAATCATTTCTTTCATATTTAAGTTACGGGTAGAATATAATTTAATTATGTAAAGTTCATTTAGTTGAGTAAATGATCTGATGTTAATGTAAGGGTTTATTTTGATTTCTTTGCTTTAAGAGAAAAGAGAAACCCCCTATGTGAGTTGTGCTGAACCCAGCTGCGGCCATTTTGTTAATGGGGCCCGTCTATAAAGCCAGGAGACATTTGTTCCTGTGGCAGAAGGTGAGGACGTGCTGCCTTTAACACGGTCCTTAGTTTAATTTAATTATTAGTTAATTTACCTTATTTCCATTGAACTTTTGTTGTTTTTATTAAGTTAACACGTGTTGGATTAATCACTGTAAATGCATACTCACCTCTTGGAAAAACGTCATCTGCTGAGTTGCCTGTCTACCACCTTCCTTGACACTAGCTTTCCAAACCTTAATATGATCTCATAATACATGCCACTTGGTAAACACTTGGTACACTTAACTGTGTTGTAGGTCCCTGTTGGAATTAGACTACAATAACTCTGGCAGTGTCACTGTGATATTGTATGCAACAAGCTTTATCATGTAAAAGCAACACATTTTTCTCCAAGGGCCCTCGAACTGAACAAAACTGTAATATAATCCTTACGAAGACATCATTAGCCCAAAGTTTGTCTGTCATTGGTTTATTTAAAGGTGCTATATGTAACTTTTCACATGTATTATTCACATTTATTATGCCCATATATAAGAAAATGGTAAACTGATGTGAAAAATGTCACTTTCACAGTCTGTCTCGGTTGCCTGTGTAAGCCTGTAGGCTCTTCGGGTCGGATTTTCGACTAAAGCACCAAAGTGAAGTTCTCTGCGCGTTCTCAACTACCTTCTCACGCCACTCCGTTGCAGAGTGACACAGCAGCTAGTTTAGCATGGGGTACGTGGAGTCACAGAGGGAGCTTCGCTGTGCTGTGAGGATAAAAACCCACCCTGAGATAGCGTTCTTTCTATTAAAAAGGTAAGACATTACTTCAGGCCATGTAAAATATATTGCAATGTTTTTCTATTAGTTACCCTATGCTCAGTAACGATAGCATGCTTGCTAACGCAGATGATAGCCAGCTAACAGTAGCGCAAAGTGAGCAAAATACAGTTTTTACTGGATAACATTCCTTTTGAGCATTGATGTATTATGAGTCTGACTTCCGGGACCGGTGTAGCTGCTAGTTTTGCTGGCTTTTTGTTTCAAATTGCTTTATTGGCTGTCTTCGATCAATGCAGCATATTAGTAACAACTAGCCGATAAACCTTTGCTTGCTAAACATATGGCTCTCTCAGTATATCTGTTGGCTGACATTATCATAACATTTTAGGACCTGAATACATCTGTTTGATAGGTGACATTATAGTAAATAAATGAATATCTTACAGTAGTTTCTGTTTGCTTGCTGGTTTACCATATTCCTTTACCAGATAGCGTGAGCCAAGATACTAACTTTATAACTATTTTCTATCAAAGAGCGATGTTCTGTTATCAGAGCCCAGCTATAGAGCTGTAGGGAGATAACTGTGTGTATTCAAGTATCTATATGATAGGTTGTAAATTCATTTTGAAATGGTAAGATAGTCAGTTACATGGAGACAGTAGCTTAATTTTTTTTTAAGAACATTGAAGATAGTGCCATTGGAAATGTGATTGTAAATTATTTCCTAGCTTTATTAATGTGTTTTTAATTGTTTTCCCAGCTATGAGGAAGCAACAGCAGCGATATAAAGTCAGGGCCCAGCAGCATCTCTGCCAATAAAGCTGACAGGATGCTACGCCATCCTTCATCATTACCTGGAGAATAATCTGACAGCTGACAGGTTAGTTTGTTTTTTAGATAGCCTACTATTTTTGTGGTAGATTTAATTCCAATGTCCACAATACCAATACTCACACACAATTGTGTAATATATTTCAATATCAGATAAAATGAAATACCCACCATTTGTAAACTCATGACTTTCAATACAGCTGGACTGTGTCTAGTCTGGCTGCACACATAGGGTTATTTGACCAAAATATTTTTGGTGACAAATAAATGTTATATAAACAGGGAAGGTGTCTTCACGGCAATAGTGAGACCACTGGCTGAGGACCATGCTTTGGAGGCATGTTTTTTTTTTTCTTCAAACAGTCTCAAATCCCTTTATATCTACAATGTAGGTTATGTTTATGTATATGCTGGTAGCCAAATTTAAAGATGTATAAACCATGCATGTGCAAATTCTTTAGCTTTTGTGTCATATTGCCGGAAAGTATTTGTTCCTTCCTTCTTCTCCTGCACACCATCTCTGTTCAGGTAGCTCTATTTCTTGAAAACACTGTTCTACAGGCTAATACTTTCTCTTTCTCATTCTCTCTAGGACAAGACTTCAGCCACATAAACAAGTGGGAGCAAGAGAAAAAGTGACAGTGTGCTTCAGAGCTCCATCTGTTTATTATAATTTGAGTGAAATATTATCAATATTTTCACACAGAAACTTGTAGATTTAAACATGTGAATAAAAATCATATAAAGCCTGTAAACAAACAAAAACAAAGATAACACATTGTAAAAATAAAATTCTTTGCATAAAAGTAACTTTTAAGGTAGTGAACTGGTTTTTTTTAGCAGCACGCATACATTTGAAAAGAGTACACACTAAGTGCTAGATAGAAATGAGTATAAAAACAAATTCTGCACAGTGGATAATGCTCCTGTGAATGTTTACGACCTTCATGTGACATGTTGGGCTCAAGCCCTTTTTCAGACAACATGCCACATGTGGAGTAAAATAACTTTCACAGAAGCATTATTTACTGTGTAGACTTTGTTGTTATGTTTTTGAAGTATGAGTTTTCAATCAAACCTAAAAGGGGCTTCTATGTACCCGACATGGGTTCTGAAAGGGTCAGGGTATTTATCTCTCATTTGCAAGACACAAATTGGCATCACTATCCGGTTTCCATTTGACTCTGCAGTTGTGGCAGGTGTAAGGCACAGGCTGACCAGTTTGGTACAGTTGGTCCTGGTTTCACTCGCCGGTAGTCCACAACATCCAGAAAAACCTATGGCAGACGAGTTGCCACCATCTGAAGCACTCTATCCCTCTCCTCTGACATAATTTGTAAATGTGCCTGGAAATTGAGCGACAAGCTTTGTTTTGATTACCTAAATCCAATTAACATGGGTATGTATTTTCTCTATATATATATATAATTTATAAATATCACACAAAAAGAAAGGAAATTTGTGTTTGGTAGATTATTTCTTTGTTGTAACAATGCTTCTTGGTAATAAATCTTATACCGTTGGAAAGCCTGTTTATTTTCCTTTTAAATGGTGCCACATTTGTAAGGAACATGCATTTGTGCGATGAGCAGCAGAGCTGAGCTGATCATAAAAGAGACACCTCGGACTAAGATATTGCAGTACTTAAATTAAAACATTACAATACATATAGTCATTTAGCATGCTACAGTACAGCAGCACCCTCTGCTGGTATTGTTCTGGTAGTGCAGCTAAAAGATAAATAATTAACTTTGATACTTTATTTTCTAATATGAAGGAGGCATGTTTACAGTGTAGGCTTTTTCTTGAGTGAATACATCATTCACACAACTCTGAAATCAAATCTAATGTAAATATCTTAATGGATATGAAGTAGGTATATAGGTAGGTATATAATCTTCTTAAAAGTTCCTTAATTCCTATCTGTGCAAACCTATGTGGAGCCTCCATGGTAACTGAGGACACAATTGTCTTGTCTGGTCCCAAGTTAGATAAAATGATGTTCTGAATGTGCTACAGTCTTACCTGGAGTTCTGAGTTGTTCAACCAAATATTTTTGAGCCAGAAGAGGTAAAAGTATAGAGTATGTCAGAGGAATAAGGTTTATTAAGGTTTTGGGAAGATTTGGTCCAGATTGGGAAAACACAGACTTAATGAAATGGCAGAGCAGGTGAATTTGAGAAGTTTGCAAACCAGACAAGAGGAACTTACATGTGATTGTAACCTTCTGAATCTGGTTAACAAATAAAGAAAAATATGATGGGGGAGTAATGTTGACCTTTAATTTTGACAGTGATATAAAAAAGAGCATGGAGGTCTGTGAAATGAGGACAAGAACTAGAAATTCTTAGCAACTAAATTAACCCACTAATAAAACAATTGGTTTTTAATTACAATAGTAATAATAATGGCTTGTATTCATATAGCGTCTTCCAATCTCCGGACCAAGTCCATAAACTGAGTTAAAAGTATTGGTTTAAGTTATTCTTTTAAATTTCCCAGTCCTAATGGAGACTCTTTTCTGAACTGTGAACGGTTTTATATACCACGGGAGTTCTCCTTGTTTGTGATGGTAAATGTTGACACAACACCTCAGACCTGCGTAACGGAGGCCTTACAACACATGGCTGACCAAATAAACGTGATGGAGTAAAACTATCCAGAAATCCTGCTCATCATTCTGGGTGATTTTAACAGAGTGAATCTCACCCACAAACTTCCAAAATATAGACAATATTTAAATTATGTGTACATTGTTCAACAGGTCCGTGGTCATCTGTTTTTCATGATATTTTTCAACAGTCCGCGGTCATTGTTCTTTCATGAAAAATGTTGACAGGTCCGCGGTCATCATTTTTTCATGAACATCGTTGAAAGATGTGGTCATCGTTTTTTCATGATATTTTTCGACAGTCCGTGGTCAGTGTTCTTTCATGAAAATCTTCAACAGGTCCGCGGTCATCGGTTTTTCATGGTATTTTTTGACAGGTCAACGGCCATCGTTTTTTCACGATATTTTTCGTTTTTTCATGAAAATTACGAGTCCGCGGTAATAGTTTTTCATGAAAATTACAACAGGTCCGCGGTGATCGTTTTTCCATGAAATTTTAAACAGGTCCGCGGTCTTCATTTTTTCATGCAATTTTTCAACAGGTCCGCGGTCATCGGTTTTTCATGAAAAATTTCAACAGGTCCGCGGTCAGTGTTCATTCATGAAAAACTTCAACAGGTCCGCAGTCATCGGTTTTTCATGAAAATGTTCAACAAGTCCGCGGTCAGTGTTCTTTCATGAAAGAATTTTTCGACAGGTCCACGGTCATCGTTATTTCACGATATTTTCAGTTTTTTCATGAAAATTACAACGAGTCCGCGGTCATCGTTTTTTCATGAAAATTTCAGACATTTTGTCATGATATTTTCGACAGGTCCGCGGTCATCGTTTTTTCATTAAAGTTTCAGACATTTTTTTCATGATATTTTCGACAGGTGTTCATCGTTTTTTTATGAAAATTTCAGACATTTTTTTAAATGTTTTTTTTTTTAAATGTTTTTTCATGAAAATTTCAGACATTTTTTTCATATATTTTCGACAGATCCGCGGTCATTGTTTTTTCATGAAAATGACAACAGGTCAGCGATCATTGTTTTTTTCATGAAAATTTCAGACATTTTTTTCATGCTATTTTCGACAGGTCCACGGTCATCATTTTTTCATGAACATCGTTGAAAGATCTGTGGTCATCGTTTTTTCATGATATTTTTCGACAGTCCGTGGTCAGTGTTCTTTCATGAAAAACTTCAACAGGTCCGCGGTCATCGGTTTTTCATGGTATTTTTTGACAGGTCCACGGCCGTCGTTTTTTCACGATATTTTTCGTTTTTTCATGAAAATTACGAGTCCGCGGTAATAGTTTTTCATGAAAATTACAACAGGTCCGCGGTCATCGTTTTTCCATGAAATTTTAAACGGGTCCGCGGTCTTCATTTTTTCATGCAATTTTTCGACAGGTCCGTGGTCATCGGTTTTTCATTCAAATTTGTGTGAGGTCCGCGGTCATCCGTTTTTCATTAAACATTTCAACAGGTCCGCGGTCAGTGTTCTTTCATGAAAAACTTCAACAGGTCCGCGGTCATCAGTTTTTCATGGTATTTTCAGTTTTTTCATGAAAATTACAACGAGTCCGCGGTCATCATTTTTTCATGAAAATTTCAAACATTTTTTTCATGATATTTTTGACAGGTCCGCGTTCATCGTTTTTTCATGAAAATTTCAGACATTTTTTCATTATATTTTCGACAGGTTCGCGGTCATCGTTTTTTCATGAAAATTTCAGACATTTTTTTCATGATATTTTTGACAGGTCCGAGTTCATCGTTTTTTCATGAAAATTTCAGACATTTTTTCATTATATTTTCAACAGGTCCGCGGTCATCGTTTTGTCATGATATTTTCAGACTTTTCTTTCATGATATTTTCGACAGGTCCACGGTCATCGTTTTGTCATGATATTTTCGACAGGTCCGCGGTCATCGTTTTGTCATGATATTTTCAGACTTTTCTTTCATGATATTTTCGACAGGTCCGCGGTCATCGTTTTGTCATGATATTTTCAACAGGTCTGCGGTCATCGTTTTTTCATGAAAATTTCAGACTTTTTTTTCATGACATTTTCGACAGGTCCTCAGTCATCGTTTTTTCATGAAAATGTCAGGCTTTTTTTTCATGACATTTTCGACAGGTCCGCGGTCTTCGTTTTTTCATGATATTGTCGACAGGTCCGCAGTCAACGTTTTGTCATGAAAATTTCAGACATTTTTTTGATTATATCTTCGTCAGGTCCGCAGTCATCGTTTTGTCATGAAAATTTCAGACATTTTTTTCATGATATTTTTGACAGGTCCGCAGTCATCATTTTGTCATGAAAATTTCAGACATTATTTTCATGATATTTTCGACAGGTTCGCAGTCATCTTTTTGTCATGAAAATTTCAGACTTTTTTTTAATGATATTTTCGACAGTTCCGCAGTCATCGTTTTGTCATGAAATTTGAGACATTTTTTTCATGATATTTTCGACAGGTTCGCTGTCATTGTTTTTTCATGAAAATGACAACAGGTCCGCGGTCATCGTTTTTTTAATGAAAATTTCAGACTTTTTTTTCATGACATTTTCGACAGGTCCGCGGTCATCGTTTTGTCATGATATTTTCAACAGGTCCGCGGTCATCGTTTTTTCATGAACATTTCAGACTTTTTTTTCATGACATTTTCGACAGGTCCGCGGTCATCGTTTTGTCATGATATTTTCGACAGGTCCGCGGTCATCATTTTTTCATGAAAATTTCAGACTTTTTTTTCATGACATTTTCGACAGGTCCGCGGTCATCGTTTTTTCATGAAAATTTCAGACTTTTTTTTCATGACATTTTCGACAGGTCCGCAGTCATCGTTTTGTCATGATATTTTCGACAGGTCCGCGGTCATCATTTTTTCACGAAAATTTCAGACTTTTTTTTCATGACATTTTCGACATGTCCGCGTCCATCGTTTTGTCATGATATTTTTGACAGGTCCGCGGTCATCGTTTTGTCATGATATTTTGGACAGGTCCGCGGTCATCATTTTTTCATGAAAATTTCAGACTTTTTTTTCATGACATTTTCGACAGGTCCGCGGTCATCGTTTTGTCATGATATTTTCGACAGGTCCGCGGTCATCGTTTTGTCATGAAAATTTCAGACTTTTTTTTCATGACATTTTCGACAGGTCTGCGGTCATCGTTTTATCATGACATTTTCGAAAGGTCCGCGGTCATCATTTTGTCATGAAAATTTCAGACTTTTTTTTCATGACATTTTCGACAGGTCCGCGGTCATCGTTTTGTCATGATATTTTCGACAGGTCTGCGGTCATCGTTTTTTCATGATATTTTCGACAGGTCCGCGGTCATCGTTTTTTCATGAAAATTTCAGACTTTTTTTTCATGACATTTTCGACAGGTCTGCGGTCATCGTTTTATCATGATATTTTCGACAGGTCCGCGGTCATCATTTTGTCATGAAAATTTCAGACTTTTTTTTCATGACATTTTCGACAGGTCCGCGGTCATCGTTTTGTCATGATATTTTCGACAGGTCTGCGGTCATCATTTTGTCATGATATTTTCGACAGGTCCGCGGTCATCATTTTTTCATGAAAATTTCAGACTTTTTTTTCATGACATTTTAGACAGGTCCGCGGTTATCATTTTGTCATGATATTTTAGACAGGTCCGCGGTTATCATTTTGTCATGATATTTTCGACAGGTCCGCGGTCATTGTTTTGTCATGAAAATTTCAGACTTTTTTTTCATGACATTTTCGACAGGTCTGCGGTCATCGTTTTATCATGACATTTTCGAAAGGTCCGCGGTCATCATTTTGTCATGAAAATTTCAGACTTTTTTTTCATGACATTTTCGACAGGTCCGCGGTCATCGTTTTGTCATGATATTTTCGACAGGTCCGCGGTCATCGTTTTGTCATGAAAATTTCAGACTTTTTTTTCATGACATTTTCGACAGGTCTGCGGTCATCGTTTTATCATGATAT